>JAGPOW010001167.1:425518-471818 GCA_030014935.1 Caiman crocodilus | reverse complement strand
TTTTTTTTTTTTATGAATAAGTGCTAAGGTTCACATGGTGGCAGATATCATATTTTTTACCAGAGAGAAGTTTATGTGAAGCTGATTATAAAACCAGTTGTCTGTGAGATGTATCTTCAATGCTGATTTTGTAATGAATGGAACATACGAGGCTTGTATTGATAATGGGGAACACCTCTGACTCTCTCCCCCTTGACAGAAAGAAGTCCTGCATTATTGTCCAATTCTAAATAAGCACTTTCTGCTTCCAGTCAGGGTTAGAGATGCATAGTAGAAACAAAGTAAAAGTCTTTCTCTGTCCCAAATAGTTTACCATCTGAGACCAGTTGTAACAAGGGGATGTTAGTACTAAATGTTCATCAGGCATGCTAGAGCAGTGATTGTAATGTCACACAGCAAAAAATACACCATCTTGTTCTTAACTGACTTCCCTGTTTAGACACTCCAGCTGAACACACACACATTTTCTCAAGTCAGCCTGGAGAATAAGCATGCATTTGTTTCTAAATCAATCTGCTCTGTTGGAGCAGAGTCAGAGTTATAGTAATGTAACTCTGGCATGTTGTAGAAGTACCATTTGTATTCTGAATGTCATGGGTTTCTGACATTTTATGGACTTTTCCTTTTTAAAATTATAATCTTGAAAAGGCACTCGAGCTATTATGTGTATGGAATCTGAACTTCACCGTAGCAAACTGTTTTTGTGTGAAAGTGAAGCATTAACTACTGCTGGAAGTATGAGTGCAGATTATGCCAATCATTTATTTCATCCATTCTAGTAAATCTCACGTTTTAGTAGCTTTTAGTAATATTTCTTAACTATAAATGTGATTTTTCCTTTTTCTTATCCCATCTCATGCCACAGGAATTGTTACATTAGTTTTAAATAACAAAACTTTAAAACCCAGCTTTAATGCGAAATTGCAGAACAAGCAATCATGCAGACTGGCTTGTGTTAAGCGTGGTCTCAGGATTCTTATCCCTTTACCTAGAGTAGCTGTTACAACCCCTATGTCCCTCAGTGGGTTAACTACTTTGTTTTTCCCTTTTGTCTCTTCAGCCCACCTTCACTTTTCTCAGTAGTGCCGCCTCCCACTCCTTTCTATTTTGGTACCCCTGCTCTTTGCAAGTCCACTCATAGCATCTGCTGAAGCAGGCTATTACCTACTTATTTAATGACTGAGTGATTTAGTCTTTCAGATGCCACTATGCCCTGCCTTCAGCATGAGTAGTGTGAAGGCTGACGACACTCTAGTGCGGCTGTGTGAAAGAACCTGTACTGCTATTTCTTGTTTCATAGTAATGTCCCTTAAGAAGTCTTAACCTACTAAATGTAACTCTTACCTACTAAATGTTCCCAATGTAATGTTTCCTGGTTGTTCACTGTTATGTGCAAGCCATGTATAAAACTCCATGCCATTCTACACAATTACATGTACATATTTTAAAGTGACAGTTAATTGATCTGTATTAATTCAGATCAAAGAAAACACTAGTCAGCTATTGTTCCCTACATATCTCAGTGTTCCCCCTCCTTATGGCTCCTACTTTTTGGCTTATTTCATAATGCCTTGTGTGAAAGAAGAAGCAATTTACAATGTAGCAGGTCTCTGATTTACTATTTCAGTTTTGTTGTTTGGAGAGTGTCAAAAGAAGAAGAGGAGGAAGACCAGCTTCCCAGAGGAGCTTAGAAAATAAGTAGATTAAATCCAATAAAAAGTCTGTTTCTCATAGACAGAAACTTACAGTTCTGCCTTAAAAACCTCTGTTAAGGTCAATATTGGTATACATAGTAATTTATTTAAATTAAGTCCACAACTTAATCAGACTTCATCCTTGTTGTGCTAGTTTGGAAATGTGGACTTGCTGTTTACTACAAAGCACGGAACTCAAAAAGCCTCTTTGTTTATGTTGTTATTCTTGACAAACTATAGTATCCAAAGCAAACAGTATAGTACAAAACAGTATTGTATCCAAAACAAACTATAGTATCCAAAGCTAACCCTATCCATTTAAAATTGTTAACTTGCTTTCAGCACGTGGGCACATGCGTTTGCATGTGGCATGTCATATCATTCTTCTTTTCAAAAACCAGTTCAGCAGTTATTTACCTTTCAAACAATTAACATAATTACCATTATGCTAAGAAGTAATTTTGGAAAGTTCTGCTCTGAGCCCTTATGACTCCACCGGGACAGTTTTAGTCAGGACTTATCTTTTTGATGGAAGCCTAATTGCAGTTTTGGCTTTGTGTACACAAACAGAAGCGGCTAATTGTTTAGGCAAATAGCAGATTAATTTAAATATGCATCCCTAATAAAACAAAAGTGGTCCCCATTATGGTCCTCATTCCCTTGATGAAGAATATAAATATTCGATAGGAGTGCCATTAGACTGAGATCTTAAGGATTGTCTGCATTATTTCACAGTGGTAGCACTTTTCAGATACCA
This sequence comes from Caiman crocodilus, assembly GCA_030014935.1. Lineage (NCBI taxonomy): Eukaryota > Metazoa > Chordata > Crocodylia > Alligatoridae > Caiman > Caiman crocodilus. The sequence goes on along the minus strand of JAGPOW010001167.1, from coordinate 469,367 downwards.
AATAATCTTTACAAAAGCAAACATAAATCAATTTAAACTCATTTAGATACCATTTCCACTATGTGCAGTTTCATTACCACACTCCTGCTTTGCCTCCTTTGGGACATGAAAGGAGCGCTTGCAAACTGGCATGGGTGCCCATCCACAGCTGCTTGTCAGAGCTTTTATGTCTCCTTTTGAAGTAGTAGCCATCATTAATCATTTCATCATTAATGGCCATGCTTAAGTAGAAGGAAGGCATCTTCAGCTCTGATCCTGTCTGTCATGGTGAGGAATTGATGCTCTGTTTAAATTCATTGTAGGAGTAGCTCAGGAAAGACATTTAGTTCACTTTTTTTGTCTAACCCACCTGTTCGATAACATGCTTGTAACTCTGGATTAATCTTGTGTGTTGAAATTCAGCCATTTGCTTTTATATGTCCCCACTTTTTAGTAGAATTCTGAAGATTTATGGAGCTAGCCAGTACAACTGTCAGTCAGTTCTGTGTCAGTCTGTACTGGTTTTGCTTTAAAAAATGATCATCTCTGCATTTCCTTTGTTCTCTAAAATACTAAGATTTGACTTTTGGTTGCAAGCTATATGTAACTTCCATGGTAGCGTAAGGTGGATTCAGTTTATAAAGGCTACTCTGCTGTTCTTTTGCATGGTCCAAAAGTATGCAAATACCTTTTTTCAAACTTGCAAATGCAATAATTTCAAGAGGAGACCAGACAGTCACCTTGCTGGGATCATCTGACCCTCCATTGTCTTTCCTGCTTGGTGCAGGGGGCTGGACCTGATGATCTTCCAAGGTCCCTTCTGGCCTTACAATCTATGAAATTAATGTCACATAATGCTTTAATCTGGGCACTCTCTCATTTTTCTCTATCTCTAGCTGAGGGCAAGTGTACAGTAGATAAAGGCCTTAAATAGCTATGGGTTCCTCCTCCCACATTAACCCAACCCTTCTAGTGAATGGTTTGCCCATCCCTGGAGCATTGAGGAACAGAGTCAAACTGCCTCAGTATGGATACTAGTGGTACCTAAGAGATACTAATGGTACCTACTTTTAAGCATGTGTTTAGTAGGGTAGCATACAATCATTTGTTCTGCCTTTGTATGCAGGGACTATTAATGTTTGGAGCCTGATGATAGGGCGTGAGCCTATCCATCGTTACCAGCACAACCAAAAGTTACAGGCTTTGGCCCTTGGCTTGGAAGGAGCAGCCATAGCTTCTGCATCTGGTTTCCAGGTCAAGGTGGAAAGCTCTGATGACAGGGGATACTGGCAAACCACTGCAGAGTTTGAAATCCAAAAATTGGTAAGTCCCCAGATGGTCAGCTTTGCTCCAAGAGATCTGAGTTTCCTAATTATTTTAGATAATGGCCAAGAGATATCTTACAAAGACCTTACATAAATGTTGCACAAGTTCGCTGACAACAATATCAGCTTGCAGTTGAAGGGTTATAGTTATTTAGTGATTAATTATTTCTGGATTGAAGAGCTAAGACAAAATCCTGGCCTAAACCACAAGTGAAAATGAAGCTGAGTCCATATGGTGCAGTTTTGTTGTTCGTAATTATTTTTTGTCAACACTAAACTATACTGGCTCATATTGTAAACCAAAGTTTTCTCACGTAGAATTGGACCTATAACTTGAAGTCTCATTTCAGCTGAATGTTAGCTGATTAATTGTGTGGCAGGATGTCACAAGCTAGCTAATGCTGTCACTTGTGAAGGTGTAGCTAGGTGCACAGCTTCTTTAGATTGCACCTTCTGTCATTGGAGTTCTGAGGCTATTTGATTAAAAAAATTCCTCCTACGTTAGGGCCAAGTCTTTAAAGTGATGGGAGTGAGCAAATGAGTGTAGTGACTTGTAAATTTTGTGGGATTTTTTTGACCCAGTGCAAGAAATTAACTGTAGTTTATGGGTGGAAAATACTGATTAAATGAGTCCTGATACTTCTTAGTCTGCATTGGAATACTTAAAAATGGAATGAAAAAAATCCAACAATTGTGACACAGGTGTCTTGGTAAAAATATTAAAACAAGAAAGATATAATTCCACTGGAACTAGATCTCTCTTCAGTATTCTTCTTCATTGTTCTGTATAAAATACCAATATGGGATTTTTCAAAGAAACACTTACGACACTAATTAAGAACCAAGATATACAATTTTCTACCTCAGGAGTTCTCAGACCATTTTATACTGAAATTCTTCAGCAATCCCTTTCCCATTTAGCAGAATGGAAAGAACAGAGTGGTGGTGAGTTTTTGTCATCTGTTCATGACCCTCCGGTTTGAGAGTCCTGACTTATTTCACCAGCACATCAGTCTATCAAAGCAGCATTTCTGTACCTATCTTAGAACAGAAGACTGAAAATCAGGACTCCTTGGACACATCTATACAAGACGTTGACTTGCACAATAGCTGAAAAATACTGCACAGTAGCACATCATAGCACAGACAGTGCTAATACATTACTGTGCGGTATTATTAGGCTACTGTGCAGCAGCGTCAAAGATGTTCACTGTTGCTACTTTGCAGTAACTCCACTTACTGTGCATTTATTTAGTACTTGCTAATACAAGTACTAAATAAATGCACGGTAATGACTGCATAGTTGCATTTCGTGTAGACATGTCCCTTAAGTCGTATATTCTAGCTCTTCCATTGACTTAGTAATCACATGCCAGTCACTAAATGTAACCTTCCTGTCCCTCATTTTTCTCATGGGTCATTTAGTGCTTTTACCTATTTCCGTGGCATATTATGAGGTGGACTTTTTTTGCAAATATATCTACAATGGAATGAGTGGAACATGCTATATGTGGTATTATTTTTATAGGAATTAAATCTCCAAATCACATAGGCAGAAAAATCAAACATCAGTTTTATTTGAAACTTGCTTCCAAAGTGAGATGGTTTAATACAGTTGCCACCTGTAGTACTATGTGTTAACACTTGGGTTAAAGAGCCTTACTTAGCCTGTGGCCATGCTGCATCCTGGTGATGATAGGTAAAGAAATTCTCAGCCTACATGCATCTGAAAAATAAAAATGTCTGTGCTGTTATAGGTCAACTTCCTCCAGCTGGTTCCAGGTGTTACTGGGAGTCCAGTGACTGTAGCAGCTGCTGAAGATGTTGTCTATCTCCTGAAAGCAGAACAGCCAGGAAAAATTCTTCATTCGGTGTATGGTCAGCCTGTCACGTGTCTCGATGTGTCTGCCAATGAGGCAGCCTTTGGAGTCAAAGGCTTTGGCTGGTTGTTAAATGAGACCAACAAGGTAATTAAAAATAGGGTTTTTTTCCTTTGCAGCTATCTAGGTGCTTCCCATCGTTGCTGGGTTTTTTCTTTTATGTGGATTGAGTGGGAGTACAGCCTCTTAATATAATTCTTTGGTGCTTAGATTAACTTTTCTTTTCTTTGGGCATAAAATGGGGAACTGTTGATGCTTCAGTAGCTTGGTCAAAGGCTCATATGAGCTTTGGTAAGTAACTTGTATTTGCTTCTCCTCAGTTAATTGGAATAGATACAGCTGTGCCTTCTACAGCAGCAGTCCTCTAGGGGGAACTCTTTTCTTTTTAAAATAAATCTGTCTGAAGTAATCTAAGCAACAAGTCAAACCTTGTGTGTGAAGTTCTCGAAGAATGCTCTTATTTTTTGGTTCTGTATTTGAACTACATTATTTCCAAGCCTGATTATTGCTCTAGAGGTTTGTCATAAGCCTGAAGCCCTTTATAAGACTTTCTGCTTCCTTCATCAGCATATTCTGGCATTAGTAGATTTGATGGAATGCAGATTCTGTATTGCATTTTTGTTTAAAAGGAAGGTAGCTCAGGCAGGCTCTAACCACTGAGATACAGTCAAGCACCTACCAAGTGTTCAGCGCTCCAGTGAATCCAAGGTTTTACAGAGATTTTTAATTTGTCACTGAGGTTGACATGTCATCTGCCATACCATAGTGTGTTGTTTTCTTGTCTTGGTGACTAGATTGAGACATTGGGAATATGCTTCATAGAAATTCTGTAGCATTATGGACTTTGTATTTCAGATATTTTGTTGTAGAATTTAAGCTTTCATTGGAGGAAAAAATCAAGTCCTTCTGTGATAATTCTACCCTCCTCCCCCATGTTAATCAGTATAGAGATGTTTTCTAGTGTCTGTACACTGATTGAAGCAACTCTGAGTAGTGTTAATTTGCTCCATTTATCCCATCGAATAGTTGTCCTTAAAAATGAATAATGGTAAATGAAATATTAGCTAGTTTGAATGTTTCTATTACTACTTATCTTTTTTGGAACCATCTAATTGGTCTGTGTTAGTTATGGTTGCATGTTGCAGAAGTTAGAGATGAGAGAGAGAGAATTTCCTTTTGATAGAATCATAGAGAAGTAAGGTTGGAAGGGACCCCCATAGGTCATCTAGTCCACTCTGCCTGAGGTAGGATCATCCAAACCATCCTATATAAATCCATAAACAAATCTCTTAGTAAGACTGCTGTCAACTCTGGCACAATGTAAGAAACAACACCCTGGGATCATGGCAGCTAACATCCTGCTTCTGTAAAAGGTTGTTAATATAGGCTCAGTGGATGCCAGGTAGAGGGCCATGCCCCCCACTACAGAAGATGGCAAAAAAAATCCCATTCATTGCAGTGCAGGGATTATTCTTTATCGTAATAGCTGCCAGTGTTTTCCCTAGTACTGTTTTAAATGTTTCAAGCAACAGAGACTTCCATCACCTTCTTTGGAGACTGTTTTATAGTCTAATGGATCTACTCTCAAAAACCTTCTCCTCTGGTGTGGCTCTTTGCATCCCTCTTCGCCTTCCCCTGTTTGCTCTTTAACTTTCCTTCTTCGTTTCATCCCATTGCTTCTGTTTACAGTGGCAGTGCTCAAAGGTGGTTTTGTTAAGTCCCCAGAGTTCAGTCCCTACTCCAGTCTCATACCGTGGTTGTTTCCCATTGGGTGCATTTACATGTGCCATTAATGTGCAGCAATAAACTCCAGAGCTTATTGCTGGAGTTTATTGCTACCTGGAGGCTTCAAGGTGAACCGTTTACACATGCGCCCAGACTGCAACACACTGAGGTGGATTACAGCAGCCCCAGCTGGCAGGGGACCTGGGAGGTCATTGCACATGGAGACACTGAGACATTTACTGTGGAGCTAATTAGTTAGTGTCCTAGTGAGGGCCGTCTCTGGAGGGTGCAAATTGGGGTGACTGCCCCAGGCCTTATGTTTTGGGGAGCCCTGCAGAACTGGGGCGAAGTGGCATGGTATGGTGACTCTGCACTGCTGCCAACTTCATGTCTGGCCTATCAGCATGCCGCCCTCTCCCCCCTGCCACTCAGTCTGCCGCCACTTGCCACCTCCCCTGCCACCAAATCTGCCCCTGGCTTTCTCGCATCTGGGAGCGGGGCCCCGCACCCTGCTCGGGTCATCTCTGGCCCCAGTAAATATCTCATGTAGACACGCCATTGATTCAGTAGTAAATTCAGTAGCCATTCAGTTCTATTCAGAAGTGGTTGGATATAATGCCAATCAGATCACTCCCATGTATGGAATCCGCTACAAAACTTGGCATGGTAGCACCCTGTGGACTGCTGGGCTTGGGAGGACCTTTGACTTCTGATTATGTGCAGGGCTCATAGTGAGTTACTATGGCACAGGAGAACAAGGACAACTTCTGAGGGGAAGCAAGCAGGAACATGAGAAAGGGAGCTGTAGCCAGTGGTTACTAGTGCATTTTAACTGTTTTTTCCCTGTTTGAAAACTGAATAGAATGGGGAAGCTTTCTTTTTAATTAGCTCCATGCTGGAAGTGAAACTGTCCAGCTGCTTCTAATCTCCCCTTAAAATTCCCTTTCACACACAAAGCACCGAAACCTTCATAAATACCTTTAGGGGTGAGAGATGCTGTGAAGCCATACTGTCTTATTAATTCCTTTGTCATCCTAATCCAATTCTTTTCTCACAGAGGTGGGAGGTTAGACAATAGAATTGCCTCATTCAAGACCATTACATCGGCTTTCGCCTTTGTGCCTCATAAAGGAATAGAGAAATCTACTTAGAGCCCCTAGCATCATTCTGTAGAGTTGGACATATTTCCTAATTTAGTTCTGAAGTATTTGGCATTTAATGGCAGATTGTATTAAGCAATGCATCAGTGCGCATCCTAATCAGGGAGATGTGACTGAAGTAGTCCAGACGGCTGGGGTGTGTTTGACAAGGACGCTTGCTTGGCATTGCTACACCAGCTGACATCACGCCGGAAATTAATTACTAATGTCTATTATGATAATTATTCCCCCCACGCAGACGTGAAGGGACTTTGCATTGGTTGATTACTCCAGTTACAAGTTGACAGTCTGTCTTTAAAAGAGCCTTCGATCTCAGGAACGTATCGACGGTGAATTCCCACCCTTTCTGCTAACAGCTGCCTCTTTTTAGTATAAAAGCTGCATCCCGTTTTGTTTGAGGTCTGTATTATATGCAGCGTGTTAGTTATTATTATTATTAGAGCCTTTTAGCTGCCTGGTATTTCTTTGGTGTGGACTTTAAATACCTGGACACTATCAGCGTGCCTCACAGTTAATAAAATTCATAACATTGGATAATGGTATTAAGCAAAAGGTGTTGGATTCATCCCTTATGTAACTCCATTGACGTCAATGGATATAAATTAGGAACGACTCTGGGTTTGTGATGCATAGGACAGGACACATTAAAAAGTGAATTTGTAAAATGCATAGAATGAAGGACTATTAACTCAGAAAGCATACTCTGCCTGGGCTCTTATGCTTCAATCCGGACCTGCAGCACTTTGGCTAATCCAGCCCAGCCTCTCTGTATACCCAGTTCTTCCAGTAAATGTCAGTGTTGACCGAAATGCGTGGTGTATCAGATCAGATGGCTTTTTCCTTAATAGTATCTTGTACTTGGATATAAACTCTTTGGGAATTGTGCTGAGAACTCTTAATTCATAAATTCATTTTACTTGCAAGCCACCGAGATTTGAACTCTGGAAAAAAATTCTACGATAGTTTCTTAGCGTTGGAACAATCAACCTGTTGAGCAAAATGGATCTTTTTACAACTACAGAACAAGATTCTGGGAAAGAAAATGACCTCTGTGGGAGTCTTTGTGGTACTAAGTGAAGAACTTTCTTGAATTATTGTATATTCTCAAATACAAAATACATTTCCACCCCAAAATTGGAGTGTATGTATTAAATGGGGAAGCTGATTTTCTGACCAGCATATAAGCACCATACTTTGATTTCTGCTGCATAGTGCAGCCGCTGTTGCATTACTGTTCAGGCAGCTGAGGAAGTCACTTGACTTAATCTCCTATTGTTCTTCACTCCAGAGGTGTTAATGTTGGTCTCTTCTTTTTGATGGTTGTGAAGTTCCACTAATCAAGCTAACCTTTCCTAGGGCAATTTTGTTGTCTGCTTGTGTGCCCTGGTTCCTTGTACTACTTCACAGCCATGAAGACAAGCCTTTCACCTCAGATAGGGTTTTTTTAGGCAGGAAGGGTAGGATAAGTCAGCTAAAGATTAGGCTGTGTCCCTGGTGTATACGAACTCTGGAAATGTTTTTTTTCTTCATTTTGCCTTTCAAAAACAAGATGCATGTTATAGTTAGGGGTATACCACGTGTGAGAAAAGATGGCATTTCCTCATTTGTGGACATATTTCATACACATATTGGGTAGGTGCTCCTGTCATCCTGTATCTCTGTCCCTTATATTAGTTGATGTAATGGCAGAGAGAGAGTGGTATGTGTTATTCTGTTTTGTGTTCTGGCCCTTGCATGATCATAAGATATTTGAAGATGATTCTATGAGGAGTTTTAGGGGGAAAGGTTGGCTGGAAAGAGGATGTTTGAATAGCACTCCTCAGACTGGATACTGGATAGCTTGGCTGCATTCACATGAGCAAGGGTGTGTATTTGTAGCTTCACAGATTGTAGTGGCACAAATTTGTGCTGCTACTTTGTGCTGCAGTGCACACCCTTGCTCATTCAGTTCACAGCAGAACACATTGTCCTACTGCTCCATGTTCTGTGGGGGCGAGAGGAGGGCTGGCTGGGGCACAGGGTGCCTCAGCATGGAGCTAGCTGGAAGGCAGCCCCCAAGCTGAGGCATCCTGTGCCCCAGACAACTGGGGAGCAGCATGTGGAGATGGGGGAGCAAGCAGCCCAGGGCTGCCTGCTTCCCACCTCCATGCACTGTGGAGCCTCGGTGCTGAGGCACCCTGTGCCCCAGCCAGCCGATCCCCAGCCCAGGGCTGCCTGCTCCCCTGTCTTGAGGCACCCAGCACTTCAGCCAATAGCTCTGCAGCTGGCTGGGGCACAGGAGTCCTCGAGACTGGGGTTCCATGTGCCTCAGCATGTTTATCCCAGCACACAGCACTTTGGCATACTTTGCATCACCTTTTTTTCTCAGGGGTTTTTTTTTTTTTGCTCCAGAGAGGTTTGCAGCGCCACAGACTACATGTGCCTGCACATCTAGATCCAGCCTCTGATGCCAGGTATTTTACAGTACAATTTTACTCTTTCACCTGACCTAGGCTGGTGATTGAGTTGTGCTTCGTGGAGGTTGGACTAGAATGCCTGGAGGTTCCTTCCAGACCTACTTATCTATGGCTCTATATCTAGCATCATTCCTATCTCTCAGCTATGGTTTAGTGTTGTTTTCCTGCTACTGTGTTTAACCTCCAATAAAGACCTCACATGGCTCAGGTTCTAATGTAGACCTACCCAGCATGAACGGCATTGTGAGATATAGGACATTCTTTGTTTGCATTAATGGAATACAACTTTAACATTTCAAAGTGAACCACAAGGGATTTTTCTTTTAAAACTTCAAGTCAAATCTCATCTTTGATTTTACTAGAGTAGATCTGGTCAGCTGGCAGCTGTCTGGACCGCATGTAGCCCTTGGAGGGTTAATTTGCAGCCCCAAACTCCCACCCAACAGTTGCTTCCCCCATTGCTCCAGCTGCAATGGCAGGCAGGATCTCTGGGCTCTCCCTACGCCCTCTGGCTTCCACTTCCTGGAAGTGAAAGGGGTGGAGCAGCATGACACAACCCTCAGTACAATGGGGACCTGCAGCCTGGGGCACCCATGTGACATGAACATGGTGCAGAGATGGGAGCATCCATTCATGAGATGCAGCAGGGAGATACCTGTGTAGTGTGCAGCCCAGGGGTCCCATGGCCTGCACTGATGTTGTTTGTAGTCCTTGCTGGTACAGCCTGCAGAGTATACAGCTCCTGGCTACCTAAAAGTTGGACAGCCCTGTACTAAAGAACCACTTTGGGTCTCTTCTGTCCTGTGTCTGCTTTTGCCTTTCACTGACTCAACAAAAATGCTCATTTTTCATTTAGATAAATTCAATTCTTCTCTTAATTGATCAGCCTACGGTGTCTCTGCTGGTGTCATAACTTTTTTAGATCTCTGGCTGTCGTGGAGTCTTCTAGGGTAGAGACATTCTGACGTTCTAATTTTTGAAAAGGAAATCTTTGTCATCATAAAACCCTGTATTACATAAAAAACATAATTCCACATAAAAGCTATAACAAGAAACCCAAAGTGTGTGCAAGCTGTTTGTCACCTTTAAAATTAATGTCTTCTTAAAATGGATATTTTTTTAATACTCAGTTTAGTTTCTTTTCAGTAACGTCATTATTATCGGCATTCTGAAGTCTGCCAGCCCACTTAATAAAGTTGCTGGTTTAACCTCTGTGCATTCACTTTTGTCACCAACTACCTGATTTTTTTGTGCAATTTTACAGTTTCATTTACATACAGACCATTCCTTTACTATTGTTCTCTGTGGTTATGTGTTGTTAAACAGCTGCTATTTTTTTACTTTGACAGGGTGCATCTACACGTACAACTAATGTGCATTAAACTGCACTCAGGCATGCATCCACACATGTGCCAGGGTCATGAGCAACTTGAACTGAACAGAAACAGCCTAGTCCAGGGCTTCTCCTGCCCTGCTCTGCTCCCCTGCAGCAGCGAGGGGTGTCCCAGTTGCAGCTTAGGGGGTTAGGCTTGGGCTGCCAGGGGGCATAGGAGGTCAGACCTGGGCTCTGGGGGTCAGCAGGGGAGCTGGCTCTGGCTCTAGGGGTAACTGAGTGGCACAGCACTCAGGGCTAGCCATGATCTACGGGGAGTAGGGCAGAAGCTGCCCCTGGAGCCAGGGCCAACTCACCTCCCCATCCCCTGGAGCTCAGAGCTTCCCTCCCCCTAAGCCAAGCAGCAGTCGTGGCCCCTGGCTGCCTGGGCTGACCGGAAGCAATTTGCTCCCGGATCAGTATTTACATGTACATTCAGGTGCCTATATCTGTCAGTACTAGCAAACAGCACTTTACATTAATCTACTGTGCAGTAATTGTTGTGCATATGTAGACGGTGGTGCTTTAAATGACTCTAATGCACAGTAAAGCACGTGTGTAAATGTGCCCAAAATGGTTGCATTTTGGAGGTGAATAAATTGGTGCCTGGGCATAGTGGGCCATAGCAGTTGGAGGTTGAGATTGTGTAAGTGAATCTGTCTGAGCTTAAGAGTCTGCTCAGGTGGTAACAGTGGTAAAAGAGGGCCCCAACCCCAACACTGTAGAGCAGTGGTTCTCAACATTTTTAGCCTCAAGGCACCCCTCAGAAAATGCCAGCTTAGTTTTTACTCCTTTTTTGGACTGTAGCAAAACAATAGCTCAATTTGTCTGTTTCAGAGTGCTCAAAAAAACCACAACAGGTAAGAATGTTTTTAATACTATGGATTTCCTTTTGAAATCTGTTCTCATCTTGTGAATTTTGTTTACGGACCTAACAGTGTTAACACTGTGCGCCACCCTGCAGTACCCCTGAAAGGATCTTGCAGCATCTTGGTGGAGAATCACTCCTGTAGAGTGTTAGTGGCCCTTGGGAGATAGAAGGCACTATGACAATATACCAGTTTTTTTTGTGTGTTTAATTGGTTTGATTTCTATGCATATTTCTCCCTCTCCTTCCTTTTTGAGATACTGCCTTCTGAACCTTTTAACTTTCTGATTCATACAATTAAACACACATAAAGTTCAGTAACTAACCACTTTCTTGTCCATCAGTAATCAAATGTACCTTCATAATGTTCTACCAAAAACTCAGAATGTACTACATTGAAAAGCCATTCATTTTTGAAACTTTAAAAATCTTATTAAAAATATGATTACTTATGCTCTTTAATGAAAAATGACAAGCTTCTCTTTGATATTCACACACTGATGCACATTACTGAAATTTGGCACAAATGCTTAGACAAGTATCTCAGGTTTTGAAAATGTAGCTGTTTACGATGTGTTGTGAATATGTAACAGGGTTATCTACAGAAACAGACAAATAATCTATTCCACTCAGGAGGGCCGTCTTGCCTTTGTTTTACCTACTCACTGTTTAGATGAAGAAAGTGTGGGCTTTTTTCTGTAAATGGTTTAGTTGGTAGATATAATATCACCTGATCTGTGGATACCTGAACTTTGATATCAATCTTAAGCCACAAGTCAAATGAGTTTGGTGACCTCATTCCAATCCCTAGCAGACATCTGTCCACATCACAAAACCATCAAGTTTGGCACAATCCTGGACGATTGGCAGTCCCTGCTCAGGAAGGGTCCAGTACTGGAACAGCAGGGGTTGCAGGTGCATTGGCAGAGTTGTATTGCTGTAGTTTGTGCGCTGCCTGCCTGCACAATGCCTGGCTCTCCTTCATGCTACCAGCTTTAAGTCTTGCTATGATTCTATTCTAACAAAAACTTGAAAAATCAACTGTTTATCCCTGTGTAATTTATATAGCAGGCAGAGGTTTTGAAAAGGAGTAAGTTAAAAGCACCATTGGAAGATACCTTACTCTTGTCATACTCTTTTATTGCAGAAAGTTAGGACAGAATCAGAATAATACTGTTACAGTTCTCTGCACTGGCTCTTTGAGCACCACTTAAGAGTTGTCTAACGCAGCTAAGCATACCTGAAAGGGAAGTTTTTGTTTGCCAGTGTACAGTCACCTTTGGGATAGCATGAAAGTCAATTTTCCACATGCTCACAGACACCGTTGTGCTACCAGTTCTACACAATGACTTATATCTGGCAAGGACTAGCAAAATAGTCTCTCTGGCTGATTGTCAAAAATTACATCATATTGGAGTAAACTGCTTTTAAATCAAACATCCATTATTCATGTATATTAACTGCTTTTTTATTTTTTTACTGGCTATTTTGTGTATGATTTACTCTTTTTTTTTCCACCCCCCCCCGATTGTCTGTCTGTCTCTTTCATCTGCTCCATTTAAATCTTAGCTCATCTTTAAATTTATGGAGCCAGTATACTTGTCTCCATGTACAAGTATCAATACGCTGACCTCGTATTTCTTAATAGTCAAATTTCCTATGTTGCTGTGCTATGTGCTATATTTACAGTATCCACTAAAACAATTTGATATGTTTACACAGATAAATTATACCCCCAAGGCTTGTAAACTTTTTCTATTTTTTCCCCACCCTTCACAGAAATAAAAATCCAAACTTGTAGTCATGTAGCACTAAGTGTTAAGCTTAGTCTGATGATGAAATCTGACTCAAACATGTGAAATAGTCATGCCATTGCTTTACATGGGAGGTAAATCAAATGCTTTTGACTTACGGGTAGAAAATATCCTTGTGAGTTCTGTCCTTTTATTTAGGGAAACCATGACTGATTTCAAATTTCATGAACCTCTTCATTGCTGGCAGAACATGGATGTATTCAAAACAGTGTTTTCTCTAGTTAGGGTGGCAGCATTATCCAGGAGATAAACCACTAAATTAAGCATAAGATGCAAGTTCTGTCCCCAGTCCAGTTGCTAATTCTTTATATGGCTTTGGGCAAGCCATAATTTTAATCTGGTCCTCAGTTTCTCAGTGGTAAAATGGAGTACGGTTCTGTGTCTCTTTAAAATTTCCTGTCAGAGATAGGAGGCTTTATTATGTATGTTGATTCGAGTGGGCAAAAAGGTGAGTGATTCCAGAGAAATAAGCCACTCTAAAGAAGTACCTCTCTGTGTATCCTGAAAGAGGGCTTATGTTTCAATGCTTTGTTAATAACATACCTTATCATTAGTAATTATAACAACAATAGTACTTTATGTAGCATTTGTTATTCAAAAGAAACTGAACTAATGCATGTAAACATTGCTTTGCCCAGCATTGAAAGGAAGGTACCCCTTAGGGTGGAAAGCAGTATTTTAACTAGCAACAAAACACAACAACTTAGGGCAATAAGGAAAAACATGACTCCCTACAGAGGGACTCGAGCTATTTCACAAAGCAGTCGCCTAAATTTGGCATTTAGCCAGAACACTGGGGCACACACCCCTGCTCTTGTAAAAAGTACCACAGGCTCTTTGATAACAAGTGTTTGGGGACTTGTTTTATGTTGCATCCAAAACAGGCATCTCCAGCAGCAGAGTGTCCTTAGCTACATGCTGGGGCATTGGATGTACATGGGAGAGGTCCATGAATGCTTGTTCCTTCAGTACCTTGCTCTTTCTTGAATATACTTTAGATTCCTTATGCCATGTTTGATAGTACCAAAGCATAAGATCTAACAAAGCTCATGGGCCAACCTGCTCTGACTATGGTAATTCTTTGTCCATTAATTTGTTGCTCTTTATTAAATACTGGAACTGCATTTTAAAACATTTCCAAACACGCATTTATATGCAGTTTCCTAAACTACAGTAAATTTTCCATTCTCTACCCACTCCCCCTTCTAATACATCTTCCAACCTATTTCTCAGTACATCTCAGCTGAGAACAGTGGCCACAGGTTGAGACTCGCCCAACTCATGTAATAAAGAGGGAAATTAGTCTAATGCATTGTCTTAACAAAGGGGAGAGTATGAGCATGAATAATTAATATCACTAGTCTGTGGCAATCAGATAAAATGAAGTCCCATTTGCTCAGCCTTATTAAAAGAGAGAGAGAGAGCGAGGGGGAGATGGTAAAGGTCGTTAAGGGACTTGTAACATGGAAAGAACCGCCTCTGAGATAGATAATGTGTTTTCTAATCTCTGTGGTCTTTAACTAAACGTAATGGTAAAGGTACTCTTTGGATATTTCTGGCTTATTGAATTATTAAACATTCTAGGAGATCACTTGACTCTTGTCCAGTAACTTAGGCTTTTTCATTTGACAGATGTTAGCAGGTAAAGTTTTTGTGATTTGTGTTTTAGTCCCTGATAAATGTATGCAATATTTAAATAGTTCCTTTCCCTCCTTCTGCACCAAAATTTCTGTTGTGAGAAGTGATTACCTTGTTAGAACGTTACCCTAAAGTATCCCGGTTCACACCCCAAAATTCTTGGTTCTGTACCTATTAGGTCACTAGTCTTATGTGTCCATTATAGGATTATCAATGTCTTCAGAAGGGTAATCCCTTTGCTATGTGCATTATAAGATTATAAACCTTCTAAAGACCTTATACTTTATTTGCCCTTTAACACATGGGCCCCTATTTCAGCTCCCAAATGACCAGGTTTTTCATTCATTATCCTTGGCCTTTGAAAGAAAAAAATCCTTGTTATCTGGTGGGTATTACAGAGACCTCAGGAGGTGTGTTACAGTAACTTCTAAATTCTGTCATCACTGCAGTTATAAGCCCACTATTTTTAAGGTTTTAGCAGTCAGGCATAGAGTTACCACATTTTCTCACAACACACAACTTTCTCTCCCCAAAAGACAGCTGCTGGAAATTGGCACGTGCAGTATAAGCAAAGAAATATGGTAACAACAGTTTCTACCACTTAATCATCTACCAAGAAAAAGCAAAGCTAAGTCTGCATAGGATCCAAAGGGACCAGGACAAGGAGTGACCTGGGCTCCCTAGCTGCTGCTACTCTGTTACTTGCTACAACGAAATATCTGCTTTTCTTTATTCTACCTTTCAAAAACAAAGTGGTGTGGATATGGGGCATGTTGTATGCAACAAAAGATGGTCTTTCTAGCTGAAACTTATGAACAACTAAAGGGCCAGGGAAAAAAAAGTAACAAATGGGTTTATAACAAATATTTGGGATTTTTTGTCATGGCAAGATTTCAACTGAAGTTTGATCCTGAGCAATTAAAGGATGATGTAAGTATATACTGAAAACAGCAATGAACATTTTATCGTAATAGAGGGCTTTAGGTCAGAAAAACAGATGCCTAACACAAAACACAGAAGAAAGGGTAGGGGAAACACTGTGAGGAAAGAGTGAAAGGAGGAGACACAAAACTTGTCCGTTTGTCTCCTCATTAGTACCATGAGCTTGGAAAGTCCAGTGGACCAAAACGTTTGCTTTGTGTAAGATTTTTTATACAAATAGAAAGATTAAAAGGTTCAATCATCTATAAACTTTGCAAGCATAAATTAAAAAAAATTAAAGCATGTTTGCCCAGTTAAAATACTGGCAAAAATACTTTTCAAAATGATACTTTGCAAAGAGTTTGAAAAATAATTGTATTCAGGAATTGCTAAGAAACAAATTATAAAATTGAAGCAGCAAATTTTCATTGGGTGCTTCCCTGTTCATAATGAAGCAAATTTTACAAATCATTTCCCAGTTATGTGTTTAAAAGATGAATTGGAGCTAATATCTATTCGTTGAATTAATAGTCAACAAATACTTCTAAATATCAGCCCCAGGGGAGTTTCATGGGAGCAACAAGAGGCCCTGCCTCACAGGGGCTAAGCATTCAGTTAAAGGGAGGGTCTTGATTCTTAGACCTAGGTTGGAGACTTAGTTGGCCAACTCTGCTACAAATCTTCCTCAAACATAAAAAGAATGCAGCAGCATTTGTTTTTGTCTTTCATATGAAATCTTTCAAAAGAGAGGGGTCACCTGCAAAACACATGTCTTGGTTTCCTCTGTACTTTCACAATAGAAAGTAGTTGAACACAGTTTTTTTGGCTAAAACAGTATTTTATTATGCCTGTGTTGCTTCTCAGAAAAGGCTGTGTTTCACTGGCAAGTTATAAATGCATAGGATTGAAATGGTTGCCTGAGATCAGGGGCAGATCCAGAGAGGTTGCAGTGGTGTCGCTGTACCCCACTTTTCAACTGGACCATGCTGCTGGAGCCTCTGGGGATTTTGAAATAGTCCCTAAAGCAGGTAATAATCCCCCCCATGGCTAGGAGTGCCACTTTCTGGTGACTGCCCCTGCGGAGGCTAGGCAGGGTGAGGAAGCCCAGTCCTGATTGCTGCTGCCGCTGTTAGTGTGGCTGTCCCAGCTGAGCCTAGTCCCCACAGTATGGCTGGACCAGGCAGGAGTGGATTTGAAACTTCCCCGACCTCCAGGAAAGCAGCAGTGGCAGGTAGGTGAGGCGAGGTGGCGGGTGCTTACCTGCTTTGAGGACTTTAAAAAATGCCAAGGGCTCCTGCAGCATGGTCTGCCTGCTCTGGTGGGTGGGTAAGGGGAGGAGGTGGGGAGCATGGGGTGCAGCCATCCCTGCAGCACTCCCCTTTACCAAATCCTGGATCTGCCCCTGCCTGAGACATATACTGCTTCTTTATGGACAGGGTTGTAATGCAGTTTCTAACCACGTTTTCCTGGCCTCTCATTCATCTTGTTTTGGAAGATTTATCTTTTTCTCCAGAAGTAAGTTGAGTTGTATTTTGATTCTGTGGTGATGGAGACAAGTGCTAAAAAGAAAA
Organism: Caiman crocodilus; assembly: GCA_030014935.1. Lineage (NCBI taxonomy): Eukaryota > Metazoa > Chordata > Crocodylia > Alligatoridae > Caiman > Caiman crocodilus. The sequence goes on along the minus strand of JAGPOW010001167.1, from coordinate 452,658 downwards.
GGTTGATGCCCAACCAACCCTTCCTGGACACTCTACTTTCCTAACCTTAAGATAAAGAGAAATAGCAGTTGTTATTGTAAGGTCTCAAGTTTTGCTGCGTTCCTCAAATTCTGTGAATGTTCTTGTTCATTATTAGCAAAAAAACCCCAACTTTCTGTTGCCAAGATACAGCCATCACAAAAGGTTTGCTCAAGGTAGGTTAATTTGACCTTTCACAGAACTGGAGACAAAATTAGATGGTTAATCCACCTTACTTTTGGTAAGGTTTCAACTTCAAAGCTAATCAGCCAGCAAAATTCTAATTTATGTTAAGCACAGATAATGCTTTTCTTTCCTTTGAATTTTTCTTTAAAAAGCTGTCAACAAAGCAATGATGTACTGTTAAAATGTAAAAGCTACATGATGCAAATATGAAGGTTCCTACAATGATCTGAATGTGACTGTTTCTCACAGTGTTTATTTTGTGCTGCTGAAAAGTCATACTGTAACATTTATTAATTTACACACAAAACCAGAAAAATGGAAGTTGAAAATACCATGCACGCAGGGGGGTTATGTTAATGTTCCCATAGAAACCTTGCCTCTTTTTTTCCTTGACATTTTAACCATCTAACCTTAGTATCTGATTGGCAGAGATTGTATTTCTTCATTGACTGATTGATCTAAAGGAACAGCAGTTTCACAAAATGACCTAAATGTAAGTTCAAGTACCTTGGGTGCTACTGAGCCCACTCACTGATTTGTATGGTTTGGCAATCACATTTTGCTTTCCTTTAGAACTATTCTTTTCCTAAATGAAAGATGAAATTGTCTATGCAGAAGAAACAATGAAATAGCATACTGTGCTCTCAAATGCAGAAAGTAAACAAGTAGGAAAATATGTAGTCTTTTTGCAGTGAACTTGGATATTACTTGTAGCAACAGTAGCTACATTTTTTTCCGAGAAGAATTTTGGTTTAAGTTGAATGATATAGTAGTCTGTCTAGCTGCCTATAAAGGGGTTTTCTGTGGTGTCTATTATTACTAGATGTATGAATTCAGTTATATTCTCTCTTTTTCTCTTTTGCCATCTTTTGTAGATCTTTCTCTCTTCTGTTTCTTCATTATTTTAAAAAACAGGTAGAATTAGCTTCCACTACTATTACAAGTAAAATATAAAATCTGATCACTTCAAAGAATTTACCAAAACAAAACCAATTTCACTTCCTTTGACCTGCCAAGGTTTGTGCCCTTCTATATTGGCGGTCCAGAGCTAATGTTTAGGCTACACATCTCTGATTCGTAACAACTTCTTATAATGTTAGTCTGGTTTTGTGTTACTCCAGAATGTGTTCTACTGCTCTTCTCTTCTGTAGTGATGTATCAGTATCGTGATTACATCCCAGAAGGTGGAGAGGTGGGTTTGCAAACCATCTCTTTAATAAAATCTGGCCCTTGACAACCATGTTTTGGTTTATACTATAGTAAAATGTACTTGGTGTGGCCTGCTATATTTTACCTGACATGTAGGTTTTTTGTTTTTTTTCTGCCAGATACTTCTCTACAACCTGGAAACGGGTCAGTGTGTAACACAGCTAGGCAGCTCCTTGGGTGATTTCACATGTGTGAACCTCCAGGATAGCCCTCCATACATGCTTGTCACTGGCAACAAAGATAGGAGGTATGTACAACTAGGAGCAGCAGCATACCTAGAGCTGGGGGCATCTTCCTCTCTGATTACCTGCTGTCCTACAGCTGGACTTGTTAGAATTTTGGTTCTCTCCTAAAATGTCAAGCCCAGCCAGTGTGAACTTCGAGAACAAAGTATTAGGTAATAGTTGGATGTGGCTGCTGTTTTGCTTTGTTTCTGAAAGCACCATGGGAAGACTTTCTTTTTAAGCCATTTGGTGGACACAGTTGGTGTACAGCCCAGCGAGACCACTTGGAATATCTTCCACTTCCCCACCACCACCCGCAAAATTAGTTTGGCATTTAAAAGCTCACTTTCTGATATTAAAAAAATAACCTAAGGGATGAATCATGTAGGATGAGAATAGCCCGTCTGCCAAATGATGTCAAGAGTGTATTTCGGAACACTGCGGTGTCCCTCAGGTGACAAAAAAGAGACTTTCATATGAACAGATTCCAGCTTCTATTTAGCTGATTAGCAGCCTTCTCTTTAACTCCTTGGCTTGGGGAGTTGGATTTTCCCTGCTCGATATCCAGTGCCAGAAACGGACGCGCTGGGAACAGTCGGTGTGAAAGGATTAAAGTGCTTAAAAAGACCCTTTGAGTCCAATTTTTAGGTTTTCTTTTTTTGGCTAGTTATCTGCAAGGTCTGATCCAGTGTACCAAAGAGATGTGGGATGGCTAGGGGCCAGTGTCTAATGGCTCCCCACTCCTTCCCTCCTCCCCTCAGTGCTGGGCATCAGACTGCAGGTGGTGGTCTGGTTCTGTGGTGGGTATCAGATTGTGAGGCGGATCCTTTCCATTGCCAAATCCCAGACCTCCGTCCCGCCAGTGTAGCAGCTTGCAAAAATGATTATTTTGTCAAACATTTTTTTTCTTTCTAGTGAATAGGTAGTGTAAGCAAACCGCAGACTTTGTCAGCAAAGAAAATGCAATAAATCTGAAGTTTGATGCATGTAACTGAATTCTGGGGGATTTTTCTCTTAGTAAAGCAGATAGGATATTTTCCAAAGATCCTGTGGATCTCAGTGTACCCACCTGTATTCTCTTGCATGTTGTTATGCCAGAATGAGCAGGGAACATAGAAGGAGCCCAGGTAAATGTAATCCCCAGGTTCACTTAAGGAGTGAAAAGTGATTTTCCCCAATGTACTGTCTTCTCCCAAAGTTATGAACACAAAAATCTTTTAAATGTTACTGACAAGAATTTGGAGCTATTACTTTACAGCTATGTTAACAGGAAAACAGGCATCAGTGGTTCCTCAGTTAAACAGGAGATCTTCTGTAGTTTAAATCAAAGTTGAATTCCTCACTAGCAATTACTTTAAGGGCATTAGCAGCAGGAGTGGTTTCACGGGACAGCTAGATCAAGTAGGTTCACTGTATAAATGGTATAATAGTATATATTCCCTTTAATGGGTTTAGATGGCATATAAACAGGGGAATGTAGTACTGGAGTTAAAGTTTGGGATGTACTCAGGATTGTTGAGCTTCAGATTTGATCTTGGTTATCTGGTACAGTCTTCTGTTGGATACAACTGTTTAAAAAAATAAAAGCAATCCCTTGAGAAAAGGAGTAAATTTTTGGTACATCCACAAAAAGGTTTTTTTTAAGTCAGTTCTGAAATCTTGGTGAAGTAGTTAATGCTGACTGAGAGCACTTCATTCACATCAGTTAAAAAGTACCCAGTGGCATCATAAGAATGAGGAGCACTCACTACATAGCAGCTGTCTTTTGTTCCTTGAAGGAACCTTAAAAAGCTTATGGCATTGGAAAAATAAATATCACTGGAATCCAGCTCCTGCCACTGCTGGAAAGCTTTGCATGAGAGGATGAGTTTTACATTGCCCCTAGACCTGACCAGACTTATTTCTGGAGCAATCAAATATCAGAACCAAAGGCCTGGTCACAGAGAACACCTTGCTTCTGACTCCTTTGAACTTCTCTAGATCTAAGGTGTTCCCACTGAGCCCAGCTGTGGCGGAAGAAATGGAGAGACACAGCAGGCTGGGATTATTTAGATCCTCACATCAGGTTTACGATACTGCCTCTTCTTTTCTAAACAAATCCAAACAATCCAAGTGTTCTTTCAGATCTTCCAAGGGTGTCGTGATGGAGATGTGCCTGAAAGCTGGGCCCTTGCTAGGGAGACAACCAGGAAGCAGTCCGAGCTTCACTTCCAACTGTGCTTGCTAAGTAGTAGAAACCTCAGTTATCATACAGGGCATTTATGGACAAAGAGGAAGAGTGCTGGGAGTGAGAGCACTTCAGAGATACTCTTCCCTTACCCGATACACAGTTCTAAGGCTTGCCTGATGCTGTCTCACTGCTCAAGTAGAGGAAAGCTAGTTTTTTTTCACCCTGTAACTGTTCTGGTAAGTTATTAGTAGGTGTTGTTACAGAACTGCACAGAGCGTGCTCCCCTCTCTGTTCCAGCATGTTTTCCTGCCTATCAGATGGATGCTACTCTGTTGGAGTCTCTGGACAGTTCTGTCTTCTTTTGTTTTGATTGTCAGAATAGAGTTATTTGCAAACTCCTATGGCGCAGTTTTCATTAGAGCATGGAAAGGGGGGCTTCCTGGAAACAGCACTGGGATCAAACCATGAATACTGAACATAATACAATTAAAGTCTTGGAAAACCTTTTTTCTTTATGAGCTTATGTCTGTCTGATTCTTCCATTCTTATTATTTTTCATGCCCAGAGGATCTTCCTCTAACATTTTTTGTATTTTACATCAAAATGCTTATTATTTGGGCTTGGTGTTCCCTCATACACTATATTTTATCACTTTGATCTTAAAATATATGTGTTAAAGGCGATCCCTCTCTGTTGGATTTTAACTTGCTACAGTTAGATTTCAGGCAGCAGTGTAGATTTGTATTTAGGTGAGCTCAGAGACTGATTTGAATTGGTGCAAGGTAATCCTTACCTCCACACAAACACATTCCCTGTCAGTGTCTACAAACAAGTGACTAAACATCTGGCAAACTCAGTTCTTTATCTCAAAGTGATGAGGTTTCTCCCTATAACTGGCTATTTTCTCTTCAGTGGGTTTTATCTCATTCTTTTTGCTTTCTCACCCACTTGGATGTTATGGTCATTATCATTTCTATTTTGGTCCCAATTCAGGAGAGAATCCTTATTAAGCATAGAAATAAGAAAAGTAGCTCTTTTCAAAAGCACTAAAGTTTACATGAATTGAAGCTTCATCTTTAGTGCCCTGGTAAAGAAGTAGAACCTAATGACCCTGATTCTGACATTAGGAGCTGCTCCTTATTAGCCTAAAGTAGGAGCAGTTTTACTGAAATTAGTGGATGTACACATGTATAAGAACTGTATGGCAGAATTCAGAATCAATATGTTGAAAGTAGAAAGTAAAAGTTGAAAACTACCCATATTATAGAGAAACTTGCAGTCACTTTCCAGCAGGATATTGTTAAGATTGCAGTGAAGGCAAAAACATGCAAGAACCTTTCTGCTAATGCAGCTAGAAATGCAAACTTTATAGAAGTATAGCCACAGATGTCTTAGACAGAAAACACTGAACATTTTGGCTGATTGATCCAGTTGAAATTCTGAGCTGTTTTTTGAAAGTTCTGATTTTGAGCTCTGATGAGCTGAGGCTGATGGCCATTTCGCTGTTAATGGTTGACTCCTGTGTTTGTTAATATATTCATCCTTTGATATTTTTTTTTCTCTTAAATGATGTAATGCTTAATCCCTTGTTTTTGAAAAGCAATACTGTGTTTTGCCCTTTTTTATGGGTAATGCTTAGCTATTAAAGAGACAGGTGCCTTAGCAATACCCTCATATGACTCTGTGTTCATGATGCAGAGATAAAGAAATAGTTCTTCTATCTAACTTTAACATTCACTTTTCATAGCATGTGCAGAGAAGCTCAATTCCTTAGAGTTAGGAGTTTTTTCAATTAATTTGTAATAGTACTGGAAGCTAATTCCATCTGCTTTTTAAAATAAGCAAGAAACAGAAGAGAGACACGTTTTACAAAAGATGGCAAAATCCAGTGGCACAGAAGGGCTTTTAAAGAGCTGAAACAGGTTCTATCAGTCTTCTTTAAGGATCTAAACTGGTATAATGACAGTGAAATGGGGAGATTTTAAACACAGCATGGAAGTTAAGTTCATATACTAGGGTTCTCTTTAGTAGCCTGTCTGGAAAGGGCGAAAGGATTGCCAAGCAAGAATTAGCAGGTTTTCTAGCTTCAAATGGGAATCCATTGACTGGCGTTAATAGAGTAGAGCCTGGATCATTTGTATCCAGGTGGTTCACAACCTGTTTAATTCACAGTGGGCTGCCAAATTAAAAATGAGTCACTCATTTGAAAAAAAAAAAAAGCTGCTTGCTGCAGCTTTTATCAAAAGGCACAGCTTCTTCAGTCAGCTGGAGCACAGCCACAGTCCTGCGCAGCTGGTCTGAGAAGTGCTTCCCTTTGAAAAAAGTAGCACACCTCTGCTCTCCCACGCAGCTGTTTGCTGTGGCTTTCTGTGACCCCAGCTAGCTCACAAACTCATCTTTGCTGAGGACTAACAAGGGTGTCTCAGAAAGTAACAGCAATTTTGAAGTAAATCCATTCTGTGTACACTTTCCCCTTCTCTACATAGTCTTCAATGAGTTCAGCATTGCTGACATCAGTGTTCGTTGCTGCTGTGTTGTTTCCCACTTATTATGCACAAAATTGTTTTATTTTAAAATTGCCATTACTTTCTGAAACATCTCTGTAGAAAGCAAACCGTGCAAAGAATCAAGGCTTTGCTGTGTGCTTGTTACTAATCCTAATGGGCCAGATCTTCATTATCAGCTGTGTCGGTGTCCTAGCAATTGAGAATGAAGGTACACAATTTAATGTACTCCAGTGTTTGACAGAAAAATGCCAAAGAGAGCCCTCCATAGTATGGACTAGGGGTGGCCGACCTGTGGCATAAGTGGCATAGGCAGCCTCTGTGTGTGGTATGTGGTAGATCAGGCAGGGGAAAAGCAGCACAACAGCAGATACAGCAGGGAGCAAAAGACAGAGCAGGAGCTCAGGCAGGGAGCACAGGGTAGAACACAGAGCAGGAGATTAGGCAGAAGAAGATGATCAGAGTGGCAGCCAGGGAGGGTAGGGCTAATTTGTGGCATGCCTGCTAAACAGTTTGGTCTCCACTGGTCTAGACTCTTGAAATCTCTTAAGGAAAACAGATATAGCATGAAACTATATGCACCAAATAGGTCAATAGAAATAGCTGATGGTTTTAAACTGCTAACTTTACTGGGTTTCTGGTTTTGCCTGTGAATTGCAAGCTCTTCTTTATGAGAAATCTGGATTTTGCAGGTGCAGTGTTACTGACACATTCTGTGCTAACAAAACCAAAGAGTGCGTGATCTTTAGGATCCACAGGCCAGAGTAACAGCTGTCCCTCTGTTTTCTTGCTTTCCTTTTGTTCAGGGTCAGGATGTACGACCTCCGCCAAAGCCAGTCCTTGTGCTCCCTCTATGCTCACCACTTAGGAGTGTCTGCAGTGCAGATGGACGACTGGAAGATTGTTAGCGGAGGAGAGGAAGGCCTAGTCTGTGTGTGGGACCAACGGATGGGCACCAAGCTATGGGAGATTCACGCCAGGTAACTTTGTCTATTTGACGGGTTTTACTGCCATGGCACTTTCAGATCCAGGTGCCAGTGGGAATGACTGAATTGGCAAGTTGTCACTTTGCTCCTGAACATCATATGCCTAAAGTTTCCAATGACAGTGCACCAATTCCATCTGTGCTGTCTTTCATGGACGTACTGGCCAGCCTGGCTGTAATCGTCTGGTCTGGAGAGGAATCCAACTGGCTTAACCTGTGTAGGGGCGGGAGTAATGTATGTGCATCTGCATCACAACTTTCAAGTGGTCTTTTTAGTTTCTTTAATTAAAGCAGCATTTACAGGCTAAAAATATTTATTTTTAAATGCCAAAGTTGTCTCAGTAAGTTACTTTTACCACTCAGTTACTGCAGTAACAGGAGTTCTTAAATCCAGTTTATATTTTGTGGTTTATTTTTTGCATTACTCTGAAGTATGGCAGTGAAACTTGTCACTTTCCTTCTCTGCATACATTCCATAGGACAGTGCTGCAATCTGCTGCTAGTAGCCGGCAAAGCGGGGTACACGGATGTGTATTGGTGCTGGGTGATGGAATTTTCTTAATGTCTGAGTCTGATAAAATTTCCCTTGGTCTAAGCTTTTGTTAAATTCATTTTGCCACTCCTGAATTTTTGGTAGTTTTGGCCTGACAGCGTTTTTGTCTGTTTTGCTGTTGTGATTGTTTTCACTGACTGTTTGTGCAGCATCTCATGTTCCTGGGTGAGGATGAGACAGAAAGGACTTTTATATATAAAATAACATCAATTCCTTACATAGCTCACTCCCCCGTCACTCCCCCCTCTCTCTTTCTCTCACTCTTCATAGCACTTTCATGTATTCAATTAAAAAGGTAAAATCAGACAGCCAAAAATGATACTTCTGGCAGACTGACACTCCCACAGTTTGCTTGAACAATCCTTGGGAATGGAAAGGAACCATTAGTTAAAAGGGCCAAATCTGAGTGACTTCCTTTCATGGGTAGAAGTCCCCTGCCATTAAGTTTTGCCTGCATATAAACCTTAAGATTCTGCCTTTGGCCAGCCTCAGAGCAGTCGCCCCACCAATACTTCTTGATAAAATGAAGAGATGCAGCCTGATTTCCCTCCTTCCCCGCAGTGCTGAGGTAGATGAGGCAAGGTACTTACAGCCGTAGAGTTCAAGTCAGGCCATTGATTAACAGCAGGTGCTCTCCCTCTGTTTTGACCTCAGACGTTACAACGCTCTTTGTAATGCAGTTGATGCATTAGGGATAATGTTGCATTGAAGTCATTAGAATTAGTGACAGTAAAATTTTATTAATGCGTGGATGAACCTCAAAGTATCATCCAGCTGAACAGTAGTGAGGGCTTTTCTAGGAAGGGAAAAGATTGTTTGGTGTCAATAGCCACGTAGGGGATGGAGAAGAAAACAAGCAGAGGAGATGGTAGGAGGTATAACAGGCTCAGTTTGATGTGCCATTTCTTCCTCTAGGAATGTCTCAATTGAAAGACTCCTGACTGATGGGAAAAGTAGATATAAGGGTTCTGGTGTGGTTATTTAACCTATTTACCTGAGGGAGGAATGGCAGGTGATACCACCCAGCAGATTCACAGCTCATGATTATGATCAAAGAGGCATGAAATAAAGATCTGCACAACTGGCTTTGAGAGGCTTTTGCTCTTTGTGTGTGGGAGCTACTATAATCCTAGAAAAGCCAATGAAGCATAGTCTGCACTCTCTTGGTGTGGCTTCACAGCACTGCCAGGGCGTCTGCAGTGGACTAGCACTTTCCTCTACATTTTAACTAGACTCCACTAGATGGTGCTAAAACTATGTTTCATGGAGGGATATTGCCTACAGGCAGAGAGGGTCAGGTTTCTCAGCCTCTGACTTAAACATATAACACTGTATTAGGGAATTGTTATCTAATAGTATCTATAGTAATTTCTGCATTCCTCTTAGATCTCAGGTGTCTCATGCGTAAATGGATTCTCCCACCCAGTAATGCTGTCTAATTTCCAGGCACCCAGTCCGCTATATTTGGTTCAACTCTCACAGCCTCATCACAGCAAACATCCCAGATGAGAAGAACCCCCGAGGTGCCAGCATCATGGATGATGACCTGACAGCTCACCGCAGGTGAATTAGCTGGCTCTGGAAGGGCCACATTTGTTGCACCTGACTGCTAAGTCTGAAAGCAATCTGTTAATGTAATCAGATACATGTGCAGCATTTGAGAACTATTACAAATAAATCTTTCAGTTTGCTCTTTTTCCCTCTAAACTCAGAAGATTGTTTCTTCTTCATCAGGTGAACACACAGTAGTAGTATAGAGAATGCCTTGCTCGAAGGCATCTTCCTCCAAGGGGAAAAAGCCCAAAATCAGGTTTTGGAATTTGCATTTCATTTTATTTTTTCCACTCTGGTTTCCAAGTACATTAAAAGCTTTGTTATCTAGCATGAATCGAGTAAGGGGGAGGTTGGTTATCTAAAAATTCTGGTTTTCTGAGATTTATACTTATCAAAGAAGACAGGAGCACGCTGCAGTCACCCCCACCAGGAAGAGCCCAGCGCTGCCCTGGACTCAGCCCGCAGTGGCAGCCTGCCCTGCCCCACACAGAATAAACAACAGAAATACTTGATGCGTGTGCCGGGTAGACTCGACAAAGATTCTGGTTGCTAAAGTGAGGATTTGTATTGGGGGATATTGGAAATTCCATTTACTAGAGTATTCCAGTTAGTAAACTGCCGGTTAACACAGTTTGTACTGTACCAAGCTATAGTGTACTCATATGCTTGGCTCCTGAATTATATTAGAACATTTAGAGCAGGTAACAGTAAATCAAAATTCATCTTGAGGCTCTACATAGAACCCTACAAGAGTCAGGAAGGAATTTCCTCTGATACAATACTGCACAAATGGCTGCATTTGTATTAGGGCTAGTGCCTTAGGGATGACATTTGCTTTCTGAAGCATCAGGTTTTGATTGTTGCTTGGAAGCAGGATACCAGCCTTGAAAGCTGATTTTATACAGCAAGCCATACCTTCATGCTAGTGTTGGATATTGGTAAAAACTTCTGATTTCACTTGTAGTGCAAATAAAAATGGTGCGTTGACCTTCTTGGTTGTGTTTTGTACAGGCATCGTGGAATCATCTATGCGTATGAATTCTCAGTGGACCAGTTGGCAGTGGAAAGTGTCCTTCCTATCTGCCGCTCTTCCTATGATGAAGCGATTGGCTACAACTACAACATTGGCCTTTCAGTCCCTTATGACAACATTTAGGTAACCTTGGAATGGTTCCTCTTTCTTTGGTCCAGTTCACATGCAGCAGAAAAGGAATAATTGGAGTCACAGGAAGTGATTTACAGAGGACTGCATTGACTTAAGGTATATTTATTGGGCTGGGCTCATGCTGAAAACTGGAGGCACATGCAGGAGTTGAATGATATGCCCCAAAACATATTATTAAAATATGTTGCTATGCAAATAACCCAGAATGGCCTTTGGAGCCTTTGCTATGGATGACAGAGTTTGAAGAATGAATGAGACACAGAATAATAGTCCATTTCCACAGCATGTGGGAAGACAGTGCACCGTGGTATGGGGAAACAAGAAGCTGGAGTGGTAAAGAGAAAGAGAACTGTTGTGTTGAAGACAGGACAAGGAGCACACAGAGAAGCCCAAGCCCCTGCCGGTGTTCGGCCGTTCTGAGAGGAACTAAAAGCTAAAACTAGGAAAGGTCTGCTGGTGAGGCATATACTTGGGATCTCTTTCCTGTGTGACCAGCTGCCAGCTGGAGCTACCATGCATGCCTTGGGGCACATCCAGCAGCCCATCTCAGAACAAGGCACACTGGGCTGTGTGGAGGGGGTAGCTTGGCTGGAAGACGTGGACACTAAGGGGAGTCATGAACCTCGATTGTTTTTAAAATAAATATTTAAATACATTTTTTTAAAACAGTCTCACTGTTGGCTAAATGTTCTCTAGTGTAAATGGCTTTGTCATAAGGGCTTGAATTCTTCAAGACTTTGGGGTGGAGTTGGTCCTGTGCACTGACATGAAAAGCTGTCTCCTCAGCTGCACAGTATCTTCGAAATGAACCACAGTCCTCCACTTCCTGGGAACCTTTTGGGAGTGATTCCCTAATTCATGATTGTATGAGCCTTCACATCGCTGAGGTAAGGAGGGATTCAGAGCGTGATCCCATCTGTATAACAAAGGAGCTGCAAGCTGGGCAGGGTGTATGTTCTGAAAGCCCCCTCCTTGCTTAAGTTGACATTAACTGAGTCATGCTGAAGAGTGCCAGGATCAGACTCTGGACAATTAAAGTGTAGGACCAGGGCTGTGTCTCAGCACAGAAGTCACACCCATGTAACTGAGACTGGTGTGGCTAAGCAGGTGCCTGAGTCGTGCCTAGACATATTTTCATCAGTTTAAAACCAGTTACCTTGGTGTAGCTTGCACCTCTGCTTCTTAATGGAAGCTTAACCAGATTTCCATCGATTAAAAGTGCCTACCCATTTCCAAGGGCTTAGCTGAACAGTGTTTAAAATTGCACTTCAGCTGCATTGGGGCACCTGTGTGTACAGGGGAAGCTTTGGAAATACAGGAAAACTGCTCATGCAATGGTTCCTTGTTGGACTGTTATAAACATCATTCAGGCCAGTCTCCCAGTTCCTGAATTAGGCCCAGTTTGGGTTCATCTCTCTTCTGCCTGGGGAGTGAAATCACTTACAATTATTTATGGTGTTTGGGTCGTGATGTTTTCTGTGACTCATAGCATTAGTGGAAAAGATGTGGAAACCCCCGTCAGTGCAACTGGCCATGTGATAAAACCCACTATATTTTCAAGAAGCCTGTGATGCGTGTCTGCCAGTCCCCTTCCTCCTTTCCTTGGTGGAGAGCACAAAGCAACCAGAGCCTCTAATCTGGCTCAGGAGTGTAGCAGAATCTTATTACATGAATACCTTGTAGCAAAAATGATTGACTGAGCAAGAATGTCCTTGCCCATATTCTGAAAGGGCCATGCAAGCACCGCCAGATCTCCTCCCTCCCCAGATCTCTGTAGGTTGCAGTGGGTAACCTGCCACCCTCCCTTCTTTACCTTTTCCTGACCCAGCACCTCACCCTTTGCCTCTTTTCAGTCTTGCTTTGCTCACTCAGGGCAACTTTGCCCCTCCTTCCATTGCCCTGTCAAGGTTAGTGGAGGAGCTTGCAACCCTGTCCCAGCTTCCTGCCTCTCCCTTCTGGATGTGCTCTCCTCTTTTCTCAGCCTTTTCTATTTCTTTTAATATCTTCCTTAACAGCAGGAGATCAGTGAGACATTGTGCAAGTTAAAGCTTAATTGTGGATGTATTCTGTGGAAGGGATCTTCTGTCTTCAGCATGATCCGAGGTAGTGGTTCATTAGGACCAAACCTGAGCCTATTTGATCAATGGGAGTTCTGCTGCTGACTTCAGTGAGAACAGAATTTGGCTCTGGATGCAGCTGTTATTTTATCAGAGCAACTTTGTAATGCAGCCGGCTTATTCGTTAAATGGGTGGCTTATTCGTTAAACAAAACTGTTCCTGTTATGGGCAGAAGCAGGATTTTTGGGGTAGTACTTTTTATTGGACCAACTCAAGGTGTTTCGTGCACAGTCTCTGGATCATCCTGGCTACAACAGAACTAGTCACTGGTATTATTTTAAGAGGATTGCCTATAGCAAGAGACTGTATTCAGAATCACTCTGCTAATTCCATTTATAGTACATGCCAAGCGCAAAGTAGGGCATTTCTGTTGTTAGCAAGTAGCCATGATAGAATACAAGCTTTATTAGCCTTTTTTCCCTGAAGAGGGAATATTGTCTTGCTCTACTTCCGAGTATCCTTTTATACAGCACTATAAGCAGACATTGTGCTATCAGACGAAATATTGGCAATTTTTCTTCTCTAAGACCCGTAGCTGTGATCAGTGTGAATGCAGTAACTATCTGGCCTTTTCCTGTCTAGAACTGAGATGAACTGAAAGGCCAGGTGCACTGAGTGGATGATAGGACCTGCTGATCAGGCTACAGCTGTTAGTCAAGTTCAGGTTTTTTTCTAGCACAAGAAGCTCGGGGGCCTCAGAGGTGGGAATGCCGGCTCTCGTGTCAGGTGAAGCAGAAGTAGCACCTGACGGGTGGGGGAATCCCATCTGTACCCATTTCAAACAGGGAGCTGACCTTTCAGCTGGCTCTCTACCCATGCTAGGGACAAAAATCAGTACTGATGGATGCACTGAGTAAAACGCAAAGAACGAGGACAAAAATGTTGATTTCCTAGGGAGCGCGTTGCGCTAGGCTTTCTTCAGGTACTGTTGGCATCTGAAGAATGAAGAAAGGGTCCCCCAAAGCCAGTTAAAAGCTCTTCATTGCTGGCTTGCCCCATCATTGAAGATTGTACAGCTCCTCTCTCAACCATAGCAACCTCTCTTCTTGGCTCCAGCATTTGCATCCCAGACATGTGGGCACCATCATCTCTTCCGCACTGCCTGGCTACTTGCTTTGCTTTGGGGCCAACACTGCCTCAGACAGTTGTATGGAAGGGGACAAGAGACAAAAGGTTTGCAGTCAAGTGTATGGTGACCCTCCCTCCTTGGATGTTATTTCCCACACTGCACAATTATTAGTCCTTACCTGGGGGTGGGGAAAGCCCCTTTGTATTCTGTTTCTCTTTCCACAGAGGATCAAGACCCTGCAGTCACTGGCTCCCACCTAGTGTGTTTAAATAGCTCAGGCTTTGTGGGGGAGGGCAGGTGATCTTTCTGTAAGTTCATAGCACCTGACATAAGCTTCCATAACACCAAGTAAATGCCATTGTGAAAGACCCACTGCTACAATGGGAGGGGGGAGTGAACCTCTATGTATGCTTGGCTGTAGCGCACAGTAGGAACTGGGTGCAGGGAGCAGGGCAGCCACAGAGGGAACATTTCTTCAATGTCAGATTGCTGTTGTCTTAACACTACTGTAGTGCATGGCCACTCAAAGCCCTCTGTCTTGTACGTGTGAAGTTAGTGCAGAGCTGAAACTGTTGGACTGTTTGGAAGAGACTTCTAGACAATGACACAGTTGCTCTCGGTCCCTTATGGATGCTTCAACCTTGGATCCCACCTACACTTTCAGCCTCCTACCTCCTACTGCACTGATTGAATTCATTGCGTTTCCTAATTACATGAGGCAAAGAGTTCATTGTGGCCCTGTCCGCTTAGCTGTTCTGTATACACTGCACAACATTTGTTCATTATCAAATTTTCTATTGCACTGATAAAATTTACTGCCTTTAATGAAATTTCATCTTATGCTACTGGACAACAACATGATGCAGCACAGCATTATATACCAACTATCAGCATGTTGTCTTGGATTGTACCATGCTCCCTAATGTTCATTTAGTAGACGCTGGCATATGCATATGTACAAACACACACATGCATGTACATACATATACACATATAAATATGCATATATACACAGATATATTCATATATAAATATATATATGCATGTGCACGTGCGCACACACACACACACACATATATATATACAGATGTGGGTGGGGTTGGTTGGTTTTGGGAGATTTTTTGTCCATCCCCTACTCCCTTATAGTACATTTTGCCCTTGATCACTTCCCCCTACCACCACCCCTCCAGCTGAGCAGCCTGCCTTTGCTCTTTACTACTGCTGCACTTTTTAAGGCCTGGGAAAAGCCCAGGCATGGAGCAGGAGTGGACAAAATACGGTCTGCGGGCCGGAAGCCATTCTATCTATCTGGCCTGCAGGGCCCGTAAAAAAATTTGGAAAATTAATATTTCTCTGTCCTTGGCAGTAGGACACAGGGAAAGCCCAGCGGGCTCCAATAACAGCGGGCCTGCCCAGCCTCAACCCCCTGCTGGGGTTTCTGGGCTGGGAGCAGGGGCTCTATGGAGCCGGGCCAGCTCTCCCCTCCCTGCTGGTGCAGCCCAGCCCAGCTCCACAGACCCCTGCCAGCCTGCACCCCGCTCTGGGCCCCACTGGTGCTGGCCCTGGGACATTGGGACATTGGTCCCAAGAGGGTGACCGGGGGGGGGGGGCACCTGTCACAGGATGGGGCTACCCATGCAGCCCTCGACAGCCTGCCAAAACAGGGCAAGTGAACCTTCACCCAAAATAATTGCCCACCCCTGGCATAGAGTCCAAGTGCCCCACTGTCCCACCCCAGCTTCACTCCTGCATCAAGGAGAAAGGAGAAGGTCCCTTTCTGAAGGGGCGGGAGGGAGCAGGGGACAAGATGTGGGACTGGGTTGCGGGGGAGGTGAGTTAAAGTGTTACTCCCCTTTCAAAAGCTGCGTGTTTACCCACTAGCGTTTGAGGCACGGCTCTGTGACTGGCACCATGCCCAGAAGCCAGAGTCTGAAGAGCATCTTTGTAGCATTCAGACTGCAACTGCTTTGGGGGAAGGTGGGGTGTAGTTGTTCAAGAGAAGCTCTGCAGTGGCAGGACACCATCGTACCAGACAGGATGGGGAGGAGAAGTGTGTCCCCTAGGGAAGCAGCTCTCCCAAATCCCTGTGGGAGTTTGGACAAGGGCCTGGTGCTCGTACCTTACTGGATAAACAATAGCTGAGGGAGCTTGGACGAGCAGGAGGGGATCAGCCCAAGTGACACTGCATCAACTGGGTAGGGTCTGCTTGAAGGATAGCAGAGCTGAATATAACAAACGGGGTTGTGGAGGTAAAAGCCGGCCCAGCTGAATACTCCATACGCACCTTGCTTCTCTCACCGGCTCCAGACATTCAAGCATTCGTGAGCTTCGGCCCCCGACCCCCGAGCCCTGCTGGAAAAAGGATGCGAGTTTGTTTTATCGACTGTGAGGTTCCATTTCCTTCCTTCTGGTTTCTGAGCGTCTCGCATCACAGGCAGATCCACATTATCAGGGTTTTCTCCACAGCTATGAAAATGGACTTTGGTTTTTTCACATGAGAATTTCATCTTCCGTTTATCACATGACTGCATCAATGGAGGCTTTAATAAACGTACCAATTAGCCCTGCACCCCTATTAGCAGTGTGCAACCAGAAGAAGGGCTGGAAGCAGGAGAGGCCTTAGCTCACCATCTGCTTTGGGACAGGCACAGTCTCTCCCTCAACTTGCCTTTCTGCTGCTGGGTCCATCAATGTTGCCAAGCCTAGCAGTATAATATGTCCACATCTTGTTTCAGACACCTGTGCCCAACATGAGCCCCTCTTGCTCTACGGAAGAGCTTCTCAATGAAGTTAGAGCACAGAGCCGAGCCAGAAACTTTGCTCTAAGGCAGGCGTGCTCACTCCCCCACATGCAGGGTGATGTTATTCAGCCCAAGAATTTGGTGGCAGGGGAGCAGTGACACCTAGTTTCCACCCCTTGATGTCAAAGTCCTGGACCCGGGGAGCCCTGTAGGCCAGGTCACCAGATGCGTGTGTGAGGCTAAGCAGGGGCAGCGCAGGGCGGCAGGGAGCAGAGCAGGGATGCAGGGAGCCAAGTGGGGCAGCCGGCAGCCAAGCAGGGGTGGCACAGGCCTTGATCCAACCCACAGACTGGCCCCATGCCACCAATCTGGCCCATGCTGCAAAAGACCGAGCACCACCGATCCGTGAGTACAAAGGTAGGCCAGCCCTTTCATAAGGGAAAGTTTCATCATAGTTGTACCACGTCCCTGTGGCCCCAGGTGGTCTCGCGCTCTGAGCAGGGCATGTGGAAACGGAAACGAGCCCAGCCTGGAGCTGGTCCTGTGGAGCCTGCTGAGCAGTGCAGGTATCCTTAGTTGTCCTTTCTCCCACAGGGGACCAAGAACAGTTAACAAGACTGCATTGCAGGGAAGAGGATCATTCCTGCTATTGATGTAGCATTAAGTAGCTGCTCTCATACTTTCTTCTCCCAAATGCTCCATTTATAAAAAAGCACTAAGAAAGGTTTACCTTTCACACACACAAATAAACAGAATTCTCTTTCCAGTAGCTCTTGGGATGGACAAACTCATGCTACTGAGATGAAAAGCTATATTTTTTCCCCTATCTGTAAAATTAATGCAGAGATGGATTACAGCTTTGACTCCTGGGCAGCTGACTGCGTTCTGCTTTGCCTTGCCAGACTGCTGCAGCATGAGCAATAAGTTGGAGGAGAGCAATAAGACACAAAGCTTGCTCTTGTCCTGAACTCACCCAGGAAGGACCCCACACAGGGCATGTCTACATGTTCATTAATGCACGGTAGTTATTGTGCAGTAGCCCCAGCATATGGATTTTTTTGTGACACTTACTGTACAGTAGCCCAATACTACTGTGCAGTAATGTATTAGCATGGTTTTTGCCCAGCACGCTACCACACAGTGTTATTAGAATAAGTGCAAAGAAAGTATAACTTCCACTAAGCATTCTGCAGCACGCTGGGCTTTCTGGGGCCCAGCAGGCAAACTTACCCAGTACCACCCTGTTTAAAACCCATCCCTACCCATTGACTGGGGAGGAAAGGGACAAGCTTCTACCAAGCTCCCAGGGCAGCTCCCCCAATGAAAAGATACAAAGAGGCAGGAAGAGATCGATATGTCCAACATGAGTGACTCATGATGAGTTGAGTGAATCAAAAACCAACTCATTATTCACTCAGCTCATCATGATGGTTTACAATCACCATGTTGGCAGATGCGGCAGGGACTGAACTGGAGTCTCCACAGCTAGATGCACAAGCTGAAGGAACCCAGGCTCCTTAGTTACCCATCCATGAGCTGGGAACAGACTGGGGGTATAGACATACCCAGTACCCACCTTCTCTGAGCTGCACTGACCCATCCCAGATCAGCCTCCGTTGAAGCTTGCTTGAACAATCTGGGAGGCAACTCAGTGTTTGCTAAACAGCGCGGGACGCCACCAAGCAGGGAGAGAAGCACAGAGTCATTTTAACAGGCAGGTAACCGAATACCTGGTGTTGGTTAGGTTGGGTTTTAAACACAATCCCTTTCAGCCAGATTGGCTCAAAAGTTTTCCACTAAGAGGTCTTCTCAGAATCTTGCATTGCCCCCAAAACTGTCATCCCTCATGCTTTCTTTAAGCTGTAACCAAAATGGTTAATATTTTATTTTGGGACTATCAACAAAGCTTCCCTTTTTTTCTAATGCAGAAAGGTAAATAACTTCAGGGTTTATTTTGGAACCAAATTCTCTGCTCCCAGCCAGCGCTAACGTCAGGGATGACCTTTCTGTGGGACTGCAGTGGCAGAGACTCCCATGGCCAATCCTGTGTCTGGAGTGACAAAAAATGGTGGATTCTATCACACTTCGGTGTGGGGCTCATGTACCACAAACCTGGTCTCTTCAAGGTGGTTAAAGGACAAGCTGGCGCTCATGAGAGCCTAATAGTTTCTCTCAAACATATCACCCACCTTGGCCACGTCCAGATGAGCACAGCCCTGCGGTACGTGGCATGACAGACATGTCTGTGGTGCCACGTACCACACGTTCAGTTCTCCACGCTGCGAGGGAGCAGCGCAGAGGGGTTTTTTTGACCCCTGGATATCCAGCGCACATGGCATGGGTATTTCCCAGGGAGAACTAGCAGCAGCGCAAAGTGCACCACTGCTAGTTGTCCCCAGGGAACCAAATGTCCATGCACATCTGGATGCAACCCCTGTGTGGTGCACAAGCTGCAGTAGCAAGACACAATCCCTGATCCCTTTCCACATTGAGCCACAGGACCACTGCCTCCCCCTGCCCAAGCTAGTCCTCCACTCCTCCCTCCCTCAGACAGCAACACATATATTTTAATTCTCAACACAGATGAAGACTGAGTTCAGACACCTTTCCAACTCATGCTGCTTGCTGCTCCACTCCCACCTGTATTTAATACATGTGAGAGGCAAAGATTTCTTAGGGTGATCTTTTATTATACACGTTCCCCATCACCACCAAGATGCACCTACATTAATAACATCCTTCAGTAAATAACTCCCAGTCTAAAGTCCCTTGCAAGCAGCTCCAAGGTTTTCTGTATACTTTATTCAACCCCTTAATTAGGAGTGTTGCTACCGGCCCCTAGGCAATTGCTTACAGCAGATGCACACAGCCACACTCAGCCTATACCTAAGTAGTACATGACAGCATCACAGCTTTACTGACTTGTGCTGAGGCTGTCCTGCATTGCCCAGTTGTGACACAGGAACATCTCTTGTGCCGACAATGTCACATGAGAATGCTGGTTAAAAACTTTCTAGAATGTCTAAAAAGAATATCTTGCCCTTTTTTTGTCCTACTCCCTTAGTAAGAGGAATCCCCCTGTGAGGCCAAATGGAAAAATACATATATGTTAGTACCAATAAACAGAAGCTCACCCTGTTTTTCCATGCAAGATTACAATCTCCCAAGCCCAGAAACAAGTGAACAGTCCAGGTGATCCTGCATCTCAGTTCCTCGACACTTGGGTAAAGTTCCCATTTCCAGTCTTTCTAGCTTACAAAGTTTTAGCCCTTAAATATTCCTCCTAGGTCAGCATGTTCATGAGTGGGGATAGAAATCAGACAGAAGGAGGCATCTCCTTATAGCAGGTTCCTATTTCCCTTAAATTGAGATTATTAATATTTGCATAATGGAAGTGTCTAGAAAAATGTCACCTCTTAGCAAAACTGGCCAACTGTGGCCTCGGTTTCTCCACGATTCACTGGCTGGTGAATTGGCTCTGTGGGCAGCCCAGAGGGTAGTGGTTGATGGAAGTCAATCGTCATCGTGCCCTGTGACCTGTGGGGTCCCCCAAGGCTCTGTCCTTGGGCCCATATTGGTCAACATCTTCATTAATGATGTGGACATTGGCGTCAGAAGCAGACTGGCCAAGTTTGCTGACGACACCAAACTTTGGGGTAAAGTGTCCACACCTGAGGACAGGAGGGCGATCCAGGCTGGCCTGCACAGGCTCAAGAAATGGGCAGATGAGACCCTGATGGTGTTTAACACTGAAAAACGCAAGGTTCTCCACCTTGGGAGGAAAAACCCGCAGCATGTATATAGGCTTGGCAGTGCACGTCGGATGAAAGGGACTTGGGGGTTGTGATTGACCACAAGATGAACATGAGCCTTCAATGTGATGCTGCAGCTAATAAAGTGAGCAAAATCCTGGCTGGCATCCATAGATGCTACTCCAGCAAATCCAAGGACATCATTCTCCCCTTGTACTCGGCCTTGGTGAGGCTGCAGCTGGAGTACTGCATCCAGTTTTGGGCTCCACAATTCAAAAACAATATGGAGAAGCTTGAGAGAGTCCAGAGAAGAGTCATGCGCATGATCAGAGGTCAAGAAAACAGACCTTATGAAGAGAGGCTGAGAGCCGTGGGACTCTTCAGCCTGGGAAAGCGCAGGCTCAGGGGCGATCTGGTGGCCACCTCTAAGTTTATCAGGGGTGCTCACTGGGATCCTGGGGAACGCCTGTTCACCAGAGCGCCCCAAGGGATGACAAGATCGAATGGTCACAAACTCCTCTGTGACTATCAGGCTGGACACAAGGAAGAACTTCTTTACTGTCCCAGCCCCCAAGGTCTGGAATAGACTGCTGCCAGAGGTGGTTCAAGCACCTACTTTGAATGCCTTCAAGAGACATTTGGATGTCGATCTTGCCGGGATCCTCTGACCCCAGCTGACTTCCTGCCCCTGCAGCAGGGGGATGGACTCAGTCTTCCAAGGCCCTTTCCAGCCCCAACATCTATGAATCTAGAAGGCACCACTGAGTTATGAGCCCCGCTCTACTTGCTACTAGACAAAACATATTCAAAGATGCTCCTGGCTCCAGAGACAGGAGCTGCTCTGGTTGGGATGCTGGAAGTTAATAGACCAATGGGTAGAGTAGAGACAGATCAGCGGGCACCATGAATTTAATCTGTGCCATGGATTATCCCCTTTGTGGGGTGTGTCTATGAGCATTGATACACTAAATCTGAAGGGGTACAAAGTTCTCGTCTCTTGTTCCCTGCTACATCTTTGACTCGAGTTTAATGTTTTGGAGTGGTGCTGGTGTTCTGCTGGAGTGTGCGCGGAAACAGCCCACAAAAAATAGCCCATCCTCCTTCAGCATCTTGTTGGCTTCAGGAATGCAGAGGAGAGCTATTTCCTGCACCTGCCGCAGACCTGGAAACAGCAGCACATGCTGACTGGCTGAGGACACCAGCTCCTCCTCCTCACACCCCAACCTCTTAAGCACTGGAGGAGCTAACAGGATGCTGCTCCATCCTGGAGGAGTTGAGGAGAAGCTGGGCTCTGATTATGAGCCATCTTGAAGCGAGGGCAGCACGGAGGGCGGCACACATTCCTCAAACAGTTAAAAAAAAAAGAGAATAATATTTTATTATAGATAAAAGTTGGCATTTAAGCCCTACGTATTTCTACACATCACAATGAAGCCCCCTGTGGGAACACGGGGACTAGAGGATATCATAGGACTTAGTCACACACACTGGGAGCAAGTGACAGATATCTGGTATCAAAGACCTGAACCTGCTCTCAGAGGCTGTTTTCCTCCCTCTGCTCATGGTCTGGTTCCTTCTTCCTGTGCTCCGTCCCCCATAGGCAGTGCCCGTGGTCCAACAGCTCTGTGGAGCCAATCGCAGTCAATGGCACTGTGCAATAGTCTCCATGTTTAGGAAGCGGACGTGCATCTTGGTCTCTATGTCAATCCCCTGCCACATCTGGAATTGGAAAAGGCAGGGTTAGGCAGAGGGAAGAGGCTGGGTTTTGCTCCCGACAGCATGTCATTGCAGCAGACTTTGCCTGGGTTCCTATGGAGCCAAGAGAGGAGCAGGGCATCTGACCCTGAGCTGGCCAGTTTAAGGCCTGCACTGCATCCCACAGGATGGTCTCAGCAGCGGGAAGGACTGAACTTTGTCACTACCAATCCGAGAGAAGCAAATTCAGCATCTTGGTCCAATTCACTCAGGGACACCATCCCTATCCCAGGAACCACTGCCTTACTGGCATGTTTTGGTGGTGGCCTCTGCTCACATCAGAGGAGACTTGGCAAGCAGACTCCTCTTCTCCTCTTAGGAGGAGACCTCGCAGAATAGCACTGAGCACTGGATACCACATGGGAGACCAGCCCAGTTGCTTCAGTTTTAGATGAGAGGAGTTGGGTGACAACAGAAAATGGACACAGCAGCCTTTGCAATGGCCCTCTGAAGGTACTATATGAAAACTGGCATCTTGAAAGATTAGCAGGTGTAGCTGTGAAAGGCTCATAGGATCGTTACACGGTGGAATAACCAGAGGGTTTTAATGATTCAGCCCTGTTCTCCCCACCAACCCAACAGGGCTGCCAATCTGACACTAGAGCAACCCAACTATCATCGCTAACCTTAAGGAAGTCTTCAAAAGTGATTCCCTCATATACCTGGTCTGGCTCCTGGAGTTTGGGGAGACAAAACATGTTAGGAAATTAAATCGGCTAAAAGTTTGTTACCAACACTGAAACGCCAAGCAGGGACAGCGTTGTCTGAGCGGGGGCTGGGAATCAGAAGGCCTCACTGAGTTAAGCTGGTCACATCAGGCACTTGTACATGCAATGATTTGGCCATGTGCATGTGACAAAGGGCAAGGAAAAATTGCCATTTGTCTAGCATAATGGCATCACCATGTACTCGTGCATGCTTTTTTGTGTCAAAATTTATTTGAGCATGGCAACTTAGACCACCTCCGATGTATGCTAATCATGGCCTATCATTAATCCTCTCTTTGTGTCTCTTCTCCTGCCAGCAAAATGGGGCCCCTTTTCTCAGCTACTTCTCAGTGTTTGAGTGCAAGGTATCATTATTGGCTAAAATGGGGTGGGGAAAGAGAGGCCAACCCTGTGTTTTGCTGGCACAAGCTGATATTTGGGAGGTCAGGAGGGGCTCTGAGGTAGACTGAATGCAGCCAGGAAGTCACAGCCTGGAAATCCAATCCCCAGAACGGGACTTCAGTCCGGTAATCGTCTTCTGCTTTGACAGCATTAGTCCCCTGGACTTCCAGGCATCACACTTCAAGCAAACAGTCACTGCACTACTGGCTGCTGTCCAGGGCTCCCAGTCGGCAGCAATCACCTGCTTCTCAGCACAGCAATAAGCTTTAGGCAGAAACTGCAACTGCTTATTTGAAATGCCTCAAAAGAACAGGCACCAAGCAATGCCACCTTACAACAGGGGGAGGGTGACTGGGGGGGGTTTGGTATTCCTTCAGTACACAAGTCCCCTGGGCTTCTTACATAACTGTGTGCAACAAAGGACGGCAGAAACTTCCATCTACACGGAGCTCCTCCCCGCACAGGGTCTCAGGCTCCCTGGCCTCCTGGACCAAAGAAAGGTCTGCAGGCTCCAGTCCTGTAAGGTGCTGAATATATTGCTTTCAGGGAGCCCAAGAACATGCTTAGGCCTGGGAAGAGGTGTCTGGACAGGTCCTGGGACTGCACCTGGGCCAGCTGCTCTGCAAGACAGAGCTCTGATTAATTTTGCATGCACAAGTGGCTGCATCTAAGAGCAGCAGACAGTGCACAGGAATAGCCATCCTCCCGCATACAACAGCACCATGTAGAAAAGAGCCATGTGCTCCCATAGTGCTTAGTATGGGAGTGCAAGGCACAGTGCACAGCACAAGGCCCATGTGCACTGCAGCAGACAGCAGGATGCTGCCCAGAACAACTCAGTGCTGCCCAATGTTTGCTTCTACTAAACAGCACCAAACTGCCCCATGGGGCCTCACTGCAGGCTCATCATGCTACAGTGCCTACACAGCTCTAGACCAAGCCAGTGGCTACTACCATTTGTCCAACGCAGATGCTGGCAGCCTCCATCATGGCACCATCTGCAATAGACCTTGCTGACTCCTTCTCCAGGTGGGGGTTTCCAGACAGCAGCTCTTCCACCACCTACCAGGGAGTGAGAGGAAAGAACAGGCGGCAGCTGTAGAGGTTGCAGAGAGCATTTGGAGAGAGATGCTGGGAGAAGGGCGGGAGGGGGGCTGGAACAATACATTACATTTCGGTACTCCTGCAGCGTGATCTTCCCGTCATGGTCTGAATCGTACATATGAAAGAGAACTAGGAAACACGAGGCACAAGGCAGCAATGGAGTCAGCCTAGGGCTCCAGTCCCAGTCATACCCATGCACCCCAAGAACCCAATGCTTACTGCAAGCAGAAGGGACCATGGAAAGAGCTAA
Organism: Caiman crocodilus; assembly: GCA_030014935.1. Taxonomy (NCBI): domain Eukaryota; kingdom Metazoa; phylum Chordata; order Crocodylia; family Alligatoridae; genus Caiman; species Caiman crocodilus. Next base: position 428,192 of record JAGPOW010001167.1, on the reverse strand, counting down.
AGAAGGGATCCTGGGCTGGGGGTGGAGGCCTCACCATGCAGGCTGCCTCTAAAGCCAGGGACCTCAGGGTGGGGACTCATGGCAAGTCTCACATTTTAGCTTCTCTTTCCGGAAACGATCTAGCTGTTCTTCATCCATGTTCATCTCAATAGGCCGGAAATAGGACATGATGGTCAGGAAGTCCTCGAAGTTGATCTCATCAGCTAACCCATCTGACTCCTGTCGTAGATTCCTGCAGAGACACCGGATAATGAAAGTGACACAAAGGATAGCCGTAGCGGTACCTGCAGTGAGAATCCAGCGAGCAACTTTCCATACCGGGTCAGAAAAGGGACCCGGTTAGGTCACCATCTCCACCCGGTCTAGCACAGGATTGGCTACTGACACTAATACGTTGTCAGGTTCAGTGTTAAATGTCCTAACCAACAAGGCTCCCACCACTTCCCTTAGGAGGCCATAATCATTATATGTATTGATTAAGCATCCAGAGGCAGGTACTGGGCACTGACCAAACAACAAAGGACAGTCCCTGCCATTAAGGAAGAATCATCCCTAACTAAACCATCCTAGACAAGCATCTGTCCAACCTGTTCTTGAAAATTTCCAGGGTGTTGATGTGAGATGCAAACAATGAGCGGCCACAGGTGGATAAAGCCAGCCAGGGAGCACAAGGGCAAGAGTGAAACTGTTGTAAGCGGTATAATGAGCAAAAGTCAGGGCTTGTTCCCACACTGAGTTGTTATCATTACCTCTCATCCTAATATTCAGCCCTAAATTTTCTTGTTCTGATGTCACCCCCATTTAGGTCTTAAAAAAAACCCAAATGACACAACAGCCCCTTAATACTCATCCACAGGCACAACCTGTGATGCGACTCAGCCTGCTCATACAATCAGAGTAATCTCTGGCAGCAGGCTCCAGCCTACATTAACTCACATCCAGGCTGCAGACACACAAAACAATGATACTGATTTAAAATGAGAAGGGAGAAAGGGTGGGGAAGACTCCCCATTTGCAATCTCAGGTCAGCTAATGTTGCAGCTGTTTCACCCCTCCATTCCTATCCGACAAAGTGGAAACTAAGCTAGGGCTGTGTATCCCAGCATAAAACTGTTGCTAAATTACCAAGGTTTAGTTTCCACTTATTACAGTGAAGTGTGGACATATAGGAACGTATGGCTGGGAGGGACCTCAGGAGCTCATCTAGTCCAGCCCCTTGGTTAAGGAAGAATCATCCCTCACTAAACCATCCTAGACAAGCATCTGTCCAACCTGTTCTTGAAAATGTCCAGGGTTTGAGATTTCACACCTTCTCTTAGGTAGCCTTTTCCAATACTTACTTACCCTCATACTCAGGCTGTTTTTCTTTATCTCCAACCTAAATTTCTCCTACGGTAATTTGAGGCCATTGTTCCTAGTCCTGCCCTTTATGGCCACAGAGAATAGTCTCTCTCTATCTTCCTTATAACTATCATCAGGTATTTGAAGACTGTTAGCAAATCCTCCCTCAGTCTTTTCTTCTTCAGACTAAATAACCCTAGTTCTTTCAGACGTTAACCATAAGTCATGTTTCTCATGCCTCGCATCATGTTTGTCATTGTCCCCAGGACTTTTTCTAATATGTCCACATCTTTCTTGAAGTGCAGAGTCCAAAACTAGACACAGTACACCAGGAGAAGCCTCATCAGTGCCAACAGAGCAAAAGAATCACTTCTCTTGATTTGCAGATGACACTGGTTACGAGAATCTAGTATTATGTTGAACGAATAGGTTAGAATGAACTAGCTGAGCTGAGACTGAAATACAGGACATCCTGCCTCCCCACAATTGATATAATTGTTTCAAGTATCAATATGCAGTTATACATACCAGTCTCTTTGTATAAACCATAAAAAGCCCTGCTTAAGGGACAAGCATGTTCGTCCATGGAACAGGTAGGACACAGGCCTACCCACTGCTGACCTGGCACAACCAGCCATTGCTTGAGATGAAAATGAAGTCTGCTATTTTTTAAGGTCAGCGGAGGAGGACAAATGTGATTACATCAAACCTCCCCGATAGCTGCCAGGGGTGCTCCTCTTACCCTCTTACCTCTTGTCAAAAAAGGCATGGACAATTTTTGATCTAATTGGGTTGAACTCTAGGTCAGGGATGTTGTCAAAATGCTCCTTGCTGTAAAAAAAAAAAAAAGAAAAGAAAACATGAAGGAATCAGCTATGCATGGATGAGTCGGAGTGCAACGGAACAACAACTTAGCACAGAATCATAGAAGTCGGGTTGGAAGGACCCTGTAGATCGGACCTTCAAGTCCGACCCCCTGCCTGGACAGGAGGGAAATGGGGCTCAAATGACCCCAGCCAGGTAGGCATCGAGCTGCTTCTTAAAGACCCCCAGGGCAGGAGCCAGCACCACTGCCCTTGGAAGTTGGTTCCAGATCCTAGCCGCCCTAACGGTGAAGATCTTACAGATATCTAATCTAAACCTACTCTCCAACAACTTGTGGTTGTTATTCCTTGTTATCCCCAGGGGATGCTAGGGGAAAAAAGGTCTCTCCCAAACCCTTCTGGTCCTCCCGTAGTGAGTTTATAGATGGTCACCAGGTCCCCCCTCAGCCTTCTCTTGTGAAGGCTGAACAGGTTCAGGTCCCATAGCCTCTCACTGTAGGGTCTGCCCT
>JAGPOW010001167.1:269939-394587 GCA_030014935.1 Caiman crocodilus | reverse complement strand
AGGCCCAAGGACCGAGCCCTGGGGGACCCCGCTGCTCACATCTCTCCAGGTCGAGTACGACCCGTCCACCACCACTCTCTGGGAGCGCCCTGTCAGCCATTATTAATAAAAGTATGATAATATATTATTTTATATATCCATATATAATATAGATATTAAATATTAATAAAAGTATGATTTGTTTTATGGTTCTGTAAGAAGACAAGTTATTATTGCGATAGATATATATGAGACTACCCTTTTCCTGACAAGCTAATAATCAAAGAGACTAAAATGAACCGGCGCTTCCACAACAGACCCAGATCCCTGTCCAAGCTAAAACAGCCTGAATTTAAGTGAGAAACAGAAATAAAATAGGCTGGTTAATGATCGCCTCTGATTAGGTCCATGTCAATACTATACTTAGGAAATGTCACCACATAGCAGCTACTTGGTAGTCCCAGGGAGGAGAGTTGGTACTCTGAAGACATTTCCCTAGAGATAGAAACCTGGGCACAAATCGATAATTAATATGCTTGTGAAAGGCCATTAAGTCTCCAGCTGTCTACACCTAGGGGTGATCGTCTCCCAGGCAAGGTTGAGGTACATTAACCAGATTCAGTGAGGTAGAAGGGTATGGAGGATAGCCCTGCACTCTCAGTTGTACACACGGCCTACGGACACCAAGGAAACATCCGTCTCCAGGGTCAAGAGTCCAGAAACTTTCCCAAGCTCTAAATATATTACAGAAAACAATGTAAAACAGCTTTGCCCCTGCATTTACTGTTCACATCCAATCCATAAAACACAAGGAAGTGGTTGACTCCTTTTCTTGTAAAATCGTATTCTACAAGCTGTTACATCCACAATGTTGAAATCTCAACTACTTTACTTGGAGTTACATAGAGTAACTTGGTCAATGTTTTTTTTGTTGCAGGCAATTAAGTGAGAGTTACAAAGATAGCAGGACATGCTACCAGAGTCTGGGGAGGCAATGGTTAGGAAAAACTAAGAAGCTTATAAATTGGAAAACAGAAGAGTTATCTATAGGCACAACCCTCAGTCAGTTCTTCCTGGCTTAAGTTAAGTCAGAGTCCCCCAGCATCCCAGCATGCTCTGTGGGCTGGGCAAGGCTCTATGCTCCACAGCAGGGCTGGCTCCAGCTCTGGTAGTCTCTGCAGGCTCCCCGCTCCTCCCCCTCTTTGCGAAGCAGGCAGTCCCCGTCCCACAGACACCTCAGCATCAGCTAGCAGACCACACGCCAGCTACCAGGCCTGTGCCAAGCAGCTAGTATTTGCTTTGGATTCAGGTTTGGCCGATTCCGGGGAACAGTGATTCAACTCAGTGCTTTGAATCACTGTCCCGAATTGATTCAGCTGCTGCCAAATCAGCTGAATTTCTGAATCACACAGGCCCATTCCCCGCCCAATCTGAATGGCTGCCCTGCCTGCCCCAGCTCTTCGGGGAAAAAAAGCCCCCACTCCCCGGGTGCTGCCAGGCAGGAGGGGCGATCCCTGCTGCACCGTGCTGTGTGGGGGAGTCTGTCATGAGCCCCCAGAAGCCCCAAAGCTGCTGCAGCAGCCAGGGTGAGGGCTTTTTAAGGGCCGGGACCTGGGGCAGGTGGGGCAGCCATGGGGGCAGGCTGGGAGAGCGGGCAGAGGTCAGGGGGGGATCATGGCAAAGCCCCCCACATGGTGTGAGGCAGTGGGGGGCAATAGGGATCACCCCCCTGCCTGGCAGCATCCAGGGAGTTGGGGCTTTTTTTCTTTTTTTAAAGAGCCAGGAGCCAGGCCTGTGGGCAGCCATGGGGGCTGGGGGAGCGGGCAGTTCATGGGGCCAGGCAGGGGTCCCCCCATGGTCACCCCCACCACCCCTACTTACCAGTATGGAGTCCGGAGCCAGCTCCCTGTTGCAGTGGGTAGAGACTGCCCAAATCACCAAAGCTCTCTGAATCTTTTCTGAATTGATTTGGAGAGCTTCAAATCAATTTGGAAGTTTTAATTGGTCCTCTGATTCCATTTGGATTCAGAGATTCAGTCACAAAATCCAGCCAAATCTCCTCCCAATTGAATCAGCAGCTGAATCTTTGCACAGCCCTATTGTCTACCTCTGAGCTGTGACACACAGGACAAAGGCAGAATCAAAAGATAGCTGGTAATTAGGGCTGTGCAAAATTTCGGCAGCCATTGAGTTTCAGAGTTGTTTTGAGCCATTGCGCTGCCCGAAACATTGAATCCAAATTGAAATGGAAGGCCCTGAAACAGCTTCAAAATGAATGGGAAGGCTCCAAAACATTTCAGAAATGTTGCAGAGAATGTCAGTTTCAGAGTCAGACTTGCAGGGAAACAAGAAATAAGAGGAAGGGGAAGGGGAAGGGGAAGCCCCTGATCTGTGCACAGGGTTTCAGCAGGCTGGGGCCAGCAGCAGCCACTTGGCACAGCCCATGCTAAGTGCCAGGAAGACTGCAGTTCTGCCACTGGTCCCAGCCTGCAGCAGCAGCCTGCTGAAACCTGGCACAGACCCAGGGGCCCATACCCTGGGGGAAGAGCTGGGGCAAGCAATCAGAGAGCTGAGGAATCAAACCAGGGGCTGGGGCATCCCTGCTGTGCAACCTGGTTCTGCAGGGAGCAGAGATCCGCGCTGGGGTCTCCTTCCTGCTTCATGCAGGCCCAGATCCCTGCTCCCTGAAGAGCCAGGTCACGCGGCAGGGACCAGCATGGCCCTACCACACAACCTGGCTCTGCAGGGAGCAGAGAGCTGCGCTGGGGTCTCCTCCCTGCTGCTGCCTGCCCCACATCACCAGGGCAGCTCAGCACAGGCAGTGGTGGTGAGGAGACCCCGGCATGGATCTCTGCTCCCTGTGGAGCTGAGTCACATGGCAGGGACTATCAGGCTTACTAGCTAGGCTGTGCTGCTTCCCTGCCCCATGACCTGGCATGACAGGGATCAGAGATCCATGTGGGGGTCTCTACTCACCTGAACAGCATGCAGCAACCCTTCCCCTCCCCTGGACAAGCCACCCACAGCCCTGCCCTGCCTGGGTAGGTAGGGCTGTGCAAAGCTTCCCTTGCAGCCTGTTAAAAACAGATTCAGCTGAAAGAAAACAGGATAGTGATCCAGAACACTGAAACAAATCACTGTTCTCCAAAATGGTCAATCTGAAACTGAATTGGAACAGTCATTTCGCACAGCCCTACTGGTAATGTCCCTCTGTTGTTTTCTTAATAAACACTGAGTTCGGGGTGGTAAGCATCCCCTGCTGGGCTGGTCAGAAGGGGGTGGGGAACCGCTCCCTAATCAGAGCTCCTGCCAGGCCTGGCCATGCTCCCCCAGCTCAGCTCTGTGGAGGGGAAGGGAGGGCTGCTCTAGCACCCCCTGGCTTCTAGCCTGAGCCACTGCAGGCATGTGCCTGCATTTCTAGGATGTTTGTCTGGTTACAAAACTAATTTAGCCTAGCCATGTTAGACTAACCTGCAAAGATTGAATCAACTCAGGCTCAGGCTTTTTGAATGTCTGTCCCTAGCCCAGAGGTAGATTCAGTTCTTCCTGTTTCATGTAGGATTGGTTTCCCTCAAAGCCAACCAAAGCCCCCTGAACAGAACATACTCCCACCATACCCTCCCTCTAAAAGAAGTTGCATAGGAAGTGATAGCTTTCCCATAATGAAATGCCAATAGCTCCCAAGGAAAACAGGGAGAAACAGTGTGGAGAAAGTTATAGCAATGGTTGTTACAAGTAACTTCTGAGACTATTGCAGTAACTGAAGGTTACTAGAAGGGAAGTACCAATAAGTTCTCTTTCATGTTGTATGTTTGACAGTGTTTCATGTATAGTGAATTTCACCATTTCTCTATACAATTAGCTTCCCCAGTTGCTTGTACAGGTCTCAACAAGCAATAGGGGAAGGGGGAAAACAGTCTAGACCAGAAAAATTGACTGGAGAAAACAAAGTTTGAGATGCAGATTCATATGATGGGGTGTCTGATGCAGCCCTGAGTGAAAACTCTCGAAGTGGAGTGGCAACTGTGACTAGTGCAGGAGATGAAAAGAGAACAAGGAAGATCTGCAAGTGGGATTGCTGTGAGAAGGAAAAATATATTTACTAAGAACTCTGCAGGTTCTGGCCTGGCCTCAGCGTAGTGGCAAAAGGAGCAATGCTCAAAAATTCCCCTTCCATGCACTTCTGAAAGTTCAGAGACAAAAATACCACACAGCTGGGAAGAACACCGTGTGCAGCTTTGCAGTGAATGCTGGAGTGGCTGCTCTAAAGCAAAGCCGAGCTTTTGCCTAAAGCTAACATTGATGAGGCTTTCCCTTCCCCCAAAAGGGATTAATTGTGGAGTCTGTGCTGGGTGTTTCTCTCAGAGGATGGCAGAGCTGTGGAAGAGCTGAGTACATCAACTGATAGACAACAGTTTGGCACTAAAGGGAATCCCAGCCAAACACCTAGTGGATTGGGGGCTCTCAAGGATCACAGAAACGTACCAGCTTTATGCTTAGAGAAGAGAAGGCCAAAGTTCCTCCTAAACACCATGCCTGGCATCTGGGAAAGCCAGAGTCCACACCCATGAAAGAGAAAGCAATGGAACCAGAGTCCACCACTTCAAAGATTCTTATACCCTCCAACTGAAGAAGCATAACATGAAAGGGATGCATTTTCCATCAGTCTGAAAGATGGATCTTGTTTCCCCTTTACAGCAAAAGATGCTGATCAGGTGTTGGGGTGCATAGTTTGAATTCATATCTGTAAGTCAATTCAAACCAGGACTTACCATTTTTACTTATTTATAAGCAGCGATAAGTTACAAAGCATTACTACTCAAGTGTTTCATGTCAGCCATATATGAAAGAGAAGCTTTAGTTGGAAGTAATTTAAGTGAGTGTTAAAAGATGGGGTATTATTTATCATTATCATTTACAGACTTGCATTTCTCCTTTTTGTCTTTTAAAGGCCAAGTTTCCTTAGGAACACAAGTGCGTAGATGTGGGGGAGTGGCAGGGGAGGTGGAAGAGGAAGCAGAGGGAGAAAAGCAATTACTTGTACAGCTGTAAAAATTACTCAAATTTGGGGTTTCTGGGGGGGGGGGAGGAGTTTAAATATGTATAAATGATTTAAACTTTGAAACTCTTGAAATTAGAGTTGGTTGAAAATACAATTCTCCTCCTCTCCTACCCCCATGAATGTTGGAACTGATTAGGTGGAAATTCTCACAAAACTTCCCAGTTTTTGCAAGAGGTTGAGACTATCATCAAAAAACTGAAATGCCCCCTTCAGATCTGGACTGAGCACAGCTGGGGCAATGCCGAGACATTAGTCACGTTGTGACCAAAGGACTTTCCGTTCTAGGTTTGCCAATCCACCATTTCTGCTTGTTACTCAGCAGTGAGTAAGGCAGAGTTCTTTCATCAGTAATGACAAAACAAAACAGAACACCAAGTTTGAGTTGATGGGATGATATTATTTCTGATAAAAGACTGTAATGGAAGAAAATATAACCTACACAAGGCTTCAGCAAATCCTCTTACGTTGATTTGTCCCCATACTCAACATAAAACTTTGCAAGATTACATTTGCCTCCAGCTCCATATTTCAGAATCCTCTCTTCACACCTACATCCCAACTTAATAGGGGGCTAGGAGGAAAAATAATAAAGAATTAATTTTCTATCTTACAAAGCCAACAGCCTGGTTACCTACAGGTATATTTAGAGTTTGGGTTTCTCCCATCTAGCTCCACACCCTTCCCAGAAGTAAATGCAAGTCAAATAAGTATGCATTAGGCATGCAACACCCTCTGAAATCCAGAGCTGAACACACTTACCCTTACACAAAGCTGTTTTCCAATCCTTATAATTGGTTTCCAAAACCAATCTGAATGAGTCATGCATATCGTGCTCTACCTAGACAGCAACAATTAGACAAAACTATTACTGGCAGCCAAATGGCAATACACACGGGTAATAAACATTCCCCCCGAAACCATCTGCTTCCCTCCATTAACGTGCAGGAGTTGCCACTGGTATGTTTTCGTCCGCCTCCATGACATTTCTGGAATAAATCGTTCTTCTTTGGGACTCTGTATTGAACACAAATTTCAAACCTAAATCCAGTGCTTGTTGCTCAGCATCAACATGTCCACCCACAACTGCTGCCAGACATCAAACAATTGTTTGTAAAAGCTAAGTAACCTACGTCAAGTGAGTGAATGTAGGAGGAAGAAGGGGGTGTTTACATGCAGGTACCAACAAGTGCAAAAACACAGGTAAGGATATGAAAGTTAGCATCATGATAAGTCCGAAAGATATTAAAGGTCCAGGTCCTGGTCCTGGTAAGCTACCACATAGCTAGTGTCAACACTGTACTTAATAGACTTCACAGGGGTCTCTGCTTTTTTTTTTTTTAGTCTACAGTAAGGGTTTTTTGTACCAATTCACCATTACAAATACTCATTGCAATTACTTACCCCACTTCCAAGCCACTTTGCTGTAGTATGAGGTAATTTGTACTGTGTAGAGTAGACAGTACAAACCTTTTCATTGGTTGTGTAACTAGACCAGTGCAAAAATACTTAATGAAACAAGTCCCAAGTACCAGAAGGCATTGCAGCATGAAGGATAAAGTATTTAAACAGCAACTCTTTGTTTTAAATAAGGTTGGTAGTCATGTTGCAGGCCAACTGCAGCATTACTTCCACCACAGAGTAGTTGGCTGTTTTAGTCTAAAGTCAGGCAGAGTTGTATCTTATAGACTATTTCAGAAATGCATAAGCTTTTGTAAGCAACAGCTTATATACAGTGAGTTATGTTAATTTAACCTTATGTTAAAAGGTTATAAAAGTAGGATCACTGTGACCAAATTTCTGGGAAGTGAGGTGGAGGCAAGCATTAAAAAAAAGTCACAGAAGCTCTATGTTTGCTTACCTGGCCTGATTTTTTCTATAGATATGGTTTCTTATTTGTTAAGCAAAACATTTATCTATTTACCTATTGGGTGCATAAAGAGCAAGGCAAATAGACATTTCCTTGCCAGTTTAAGTGTTTTGCACCTGCTGCAATTGTTTTTAAATGAGTATTAGTCTAGATTTGCTCAATTTCAGAACAAAAGATTGCAAAATTGTGACGGTAAGTAGAATAAACTGAGTTATGTCGTCAAGGGTGGCCTTAGAGTCTATAAGAACCATAAGCACACATGAAAATTAAGGCCCCCAGAAACAAAGATTTTCATTCCAACCTTTGGGCTCAGTGGCAGCAGGGGAAACTAGATTTTGGGCCCAACTGCCAGTAAAATGAGGAGAGGAAGGAATGTTACAAACTGGGGTTGGAAGGGACCTCAGGAGGTCATCTAGTCCAACCCCCTTAGTCAAAGTATCAATAAATGACTGCTTTCTACAACAAGTAGAAACCCACAAGAGAAACAAGTCTAGAACTAATTCTACATAGCACTTAGGGCTTGGTTCAAAAGGCATCTGTAGGTGAGCCATGTTCTAACAGTGACCATAAACAATGAACATCCCAGTGGGAAGGAATAAGGCAAAAACACCACATCAATATACAACTTTAGGAAGGGAAAGTACACAAAAAATGAGGATGGTAGTTAGAAGGAAGTTAAATGGAACAGCAGTCACAAACGTTGTAGGCAGCCTGGGAGTTGTTTGAAAACACCACATTAGAGGCTCAGAAAAAAAAAGTGTACACCGAAAAATCAAAGGGGTACCAAGTGATCTGAGAAAACCCTGCATGGTATAATAGCAGCACTAAGGAGGCCATTCAAGCTAAAAAAAGGCATGCTTCGAAAAGGAAAAGAAAAAAAAAAAAGATATGGAAACCAGGAAAACTCTCAAACTTTGGCAGGTCAAACATAAAACATTTTTTGATAAATCACAGAGAAGCTAAATTAATTTGGGGGAGGGAGGATTTTTATACAAGATCAACTCTCCGTAGCAGATATGTCTGAAGAGTTGGATCACACTGAAGACAAGGTAAGTTTTAGAACAAAATGATAACTTTAATACTATTAAAGTGGCCAGGACCAGGTAGAATACACCTGCAAGTTCTGAAGGAACTAAAAGGTTAAATGATAAAACTTCTGACAATAGTATGTAATCTGTTATTACAAATAAATAGTCTCTGTACTAAATGACCGGCAAGTTGCCAACATAACACTCTTTCAAAAAGGGCTCCAGAGGTGATCCTAGGAACTACAGACAAGTGAGTATCACCTTCCATCCCTGACAACTTGGTAGAATCTATAATAAAGAATAAAATCATCAGTCACATGGACAAATCTGATCTGTTGGGGAAGAATCAGCACAATTTTTGTAAGGGACAACCTTGCCTCACCAACCTGCTGGAGCTCTTTGAGACAGCTGTCAACAAGGTCCCTCATCAAAGGCTTTTTTAAAAACAACTGAGCTGCCATGGGATTGGAAGGAAAACACTTTCATGGATTGAAAGAGCTGGTTAAAAGATAGGAAGCAAAAGGTAAGGCTAAATGGCCACTTTCCAAGATGGAGAGAAGTAAACAAAGTGGTGTCCCACAAAGACCTACGCTGGGCCCTATTTTGTTCAACATTTTAATCAATGATTTGGAAATGGGAGTTCACACTGAACTCCACATTTGCAGATTATGATAAACTGCCACGTAGTCAAATCCCAAGCTAATGAAGAGAAGCTGAGAAAGATCTCACCAAGATGAGTGGGCAAAAAAAGGCAGATTAAAACTTCAACCTTAACAAGTGCAAGGTAATGCACAATGGAAAAATGTAAGCTCAATTATATGTACATGACTAGCTGTTAGGATTCAAGAGAAAGTCCTTGGAGTCATTGTAGATATTTGTCTAACATTAACTCACTGTGCAGTGACAACCAAAAAAGCCACAAAAACATTGGGCATCGTTAAGACAGGCACTGAAAACAAAACTGAGAACACTGTCCTATTATTGTATAAACTCTTGGTATACCCACATCTTGAACACTATGTGTGGTTCTGGTCCCATCTGAAAAGCGATATAGAATTAGAAAAGGTACGAAGAAGGGCAACCACAAATGAGGAGGTAGGGAGCAGTTGCCATGCCAAGGGAGACTAAAAACACCTGGCTCATGAAGGGTACAGACCATTATCTACCAGGTCCCCGAGTACTACCATTACAGTGTACCCACTGAAATTCATGAGACAGGTTAAAACTTAACAAGTCTTTTTTGTTTTAAACACAGCCTGTAGTTAATTTGTGGAACTCACTGCTACAGGAGGTTGCAGAGGCAGATACGATAGCCAGGTTCAAAAAAGGATTAGCACAGCAATGCTGGCTCATGACCGAGATACAGCCTGCAAAGGTTGTGCAAGTGGCTCATTACCAGGAGGTCAGTATAGGTAAATGCTCCTGCCATTTCTCCATTCCTGAAGCATCCACTCCTGCCACTGTCCGAGATGTGATACTAGATCAGATGGATCATTGGTCTGACTCAGTATGACACTTATGTTCTTTCTTATGCCATTGTAAGAAGTCTTCAGGATTTGAGGTGAACTCTTCAGAAAACCAAACTAAGTTAAAATTTTAACTCCTGCCTATTTTACATTTAGAGAATGAGGAAAGACCAGACTAGATAACTACTTAAGACCAGGTTAGATGGTTATTTTACTTCCTAACGCTCAAGGGACATTAGTTATGACTGCAGGAATTCTTCACTCTGACAAATGTGTTCTACCAACAGCTCTAAGGTAATTGCATGAAAACCTCACAAGACTTCTAGTTCGTAGTACAGTTGATTTTCTGCTTTAAAATAAAGTGAAAAAAACCTCAAAACAGAAACTATGTTTTATTATCAATATTTATTTTATTGGAATTTTCAAAGTCAGAAGAGAGCCATAGCACCTGGGGGCAAAGGTGCCCACCCACTGAATAAAAAGTATTGCAGGATAAAATACAGTTGGGGAAAAACTACAGCACCTCGAAAACCACGTCAGCCATTAGAGACTGAACATTCCCCCTCTCAGTTATAAGACAGACGTCCAATTCTACATCATTTCAGAACTGTACAAGTGAAACACAGGCAGGATCAAAAAGACTGTCGAGTCACAACAGCCATAGGTTCACTCTCCATCATGAAATGAAACATATGTTACGCAGTAAACTGAATGCTGGCATCCAGTATTGAGCATTCACTGCCCTCTCCAATTGAACAAATCAAAACAAAGGTAAACCAGAACATTCAGGATTGGAATGTCCATTTAAATGGGAGAATAAAGCTTTTCTGAGGAGGAAACTGGATGAAAAGGATTTTTATTTTCGATCCTGGGGATAAAGAGCAGTACTTTCTGTAACAAGTGCTTACCCTTAAGACCCAACTGGCAATAGGCGAGCATTCCCAGATATGCCTGCAGTTCAGGAGCTTCCTTGTCTTGATCAGTCTTGTACTCAAAACAAGCTTGATAAACTGAGAATAATACTGTACTGCCATATCATTTATGCCATTATTATTATTATTATTTTTTTTTTTAAGGGAGCCCAGTCTAATTTATCATCCAGTTTCCATATTTTGTAAGCCTAATATATACTGATCTCCCAAATTTTCCTCTCATTCCTTTCTCTTCTCTGTCTTATTGCACGTTATCCACTGATAAAAGCTTTATAAGTTGCTATTTTTAACGCAATTATATACACTATTGGTCTCCAATGAACTCCTAAAAGACAGACAGGAGGTAGCCTTTGACATTAATTATTCTGGAGACAAAGGATGAAGACAATGGTATTAGCTGCAGCACAAAGTACAGTTTTTTCACGAATGTTCAGTATGGGCACTGACAAACGCAGGGGGAAAAAAAAAAGACAAAACAAAAAACCCCCCCACGTTTTACTGCAGCAGCACGTTACTTGACCCAGCTCCGCAGCATCTGTATAAATTGGATGCTTTAGCAGGGCTTTTTGACGCTTTTATCCAACAGCTGATTGAATCAACTATTAAATAAAAGTGCCAAAAAGCCCCACAAAAGCACTTACTTTATACAGACACTGGGAAAGCCAGGTTCAACTAATACGATGACTCTTTTGGGCATGCACTGGCCTCGGCATGGGAGTGCACTGAGTTTAAGGTACTGATTTTTCTTCCCCTCCCCCACATGCAAGTAGCCTATGTGTTTAATGTGGAAAAGAGGAATTTGATACTAGTGTGGACATGCATGAATATCCCCTTTGCTTTGTGGAGAAGAAACTAAGCAGAGGTCCATGACAAGAGAGGAACTGTGTCTTCCAGTTTCTCTGGAAAACAGGCTACATTATTTTTAAACCAGGGTTGATAAGATTTTCTTTGTTCAAATTAGCTAGATCCGCTCACACAATGGTTCAAGACAATAAAGAAGTTCCAGGATTAATAGCCTCCTAAAGTAAACAGTATGAACTAGAGCCAATTCTACAAAATGTGCACACAAATGAAGGACTAGAGTTGGAAGTGTCCTGCTGATGTATGCATCCAGCGCCACCTTTGCAAAATATCTGCAACATTGGACAGGCATTTCTTCAAAACAACCAGATTTACCTCCTGTCTAATGTCCAATAACCAATAATAAATACTTACTTGCTTTGAAATAATTTATTTTCACCTGGAATTTTTTTGGGGGGGTGGGGGAGGTGGTATTATTTTGGCAGGTTAGTGAAATGTGTTCTTCGCACACCAACATTATGTGATCAATGGACATAGGGGTATTGCACCTGCTCTGCTAAAATTTTACTGATAGCTATAGAAGGTCAGCTAACATCTGCAAATGGATAGACAAATGGAAAATTCATTTCCCCTATTGAGACAGAAAGGTTTAGACACAGGATACTAAAAATGTGATTAGGAAAATGGAACATGGCGGACCTACAGAAATATTTAACATAATTACAATAAGTCTTCAAAAAACAACAAAAACAAAGACCACAACAATATGCTTAAATTCAATTTGGAATGGCAAGTGCATAAAGAACTTTAGGGGAAAACTAGTTGTGCCATTATATACAATTAAAACTGATGGTTTATAAATCATTTTACAGGGCACACTTCACTTTACAAAGCTGTGTTTTAACTTAAAAGGCTCCTCCTAAATAAGGAAAGTCAAAACCAGTATGATTTTAAAAGCAGGTTTTTATCAAGGCTAAAACAACTCAAGAAAAATTTGGCTTTGGCTGTATGCTCGACTTAAATGACATCTTATAATACTGTCAACAGTCTAATCTTCCTGGGGTAGCATGCACTGATGGTAAGTTGTGGCTAAAGTACTGTTCTGCTCTGAGAAGTGATTTTGAAAATGGCACTGCACTCTTTAGATCGATTTTCTCTAGGTAGAAATCAGCTCTGACCTTTCTGATCACAAGTTCCTACTATTTTTTAGTCCTGTTAGCAAGCAAGCAATTCCTTCTTGTGCAACCAGGCTGCCTACTAGGTTCCTATCACCTTTGTTTCTGAAACGATGGAAAACAGGTGAGCTGCACAGGTGTCACCAAGACAGTAAATGCTCCTAAAGAACTTTTATTATTGGCAATGTAAAAGCAAAAAAAACCCAAACAAATTTAATTCAGATCCCAAACTGAATTTGCAGGACTGGCAAACAGAAAAATGTAACTGTTTCATATAAACTTAATGCATATGATAAGGAAGCAATGATTATACACAAAACCATACCTCTATAGAATTGGTTTGCAGAGGAGAACCATAATTTGGGTTAAAGCTCACCATATATAGGACCATTTCCTTTTCATATTCAGAGAAAGCTTTCAGCCATTCATGGGCAAGCAGAAGTGTTCTAAGGGTCCTAAAAATCACAAATACCTATGTGTACATAATATTCTCCAAACCACATATCCATAGTCTAGACAAGGTCAATCTATAGTCTGTTATAGATGAAACCTATAACTTTTGCCTGAAGAAATTAACTACACAGCTTATTTTAGCGTATGCTTGCAATAGTCTGTAAGATGAAAACATTGCAGTATATTACAGCAAATATTACAAGGGACAATTTTCAAAAATCAGTGAAAAAAAGAGTCAAAAACGTCAATATGATATATCTGATCTGAAATCTATTCTTTCTAAAATATATAAAGTGCCAAAATAAAGATTTACATAACAGGCAATTAGGGCCTGTTAAGCATCACTGAATAAATAACACCTTTAAAAACAATCTAAATACATATTTACAATCATAATCCAAGGAGGCTGATACCTTTTAAAAGCAGAGGAAAAAAATCAAACAGCATTGGATGAGGTGGCTGAAATAAATCCCTACATGACCAGAGCTTGTGTAGGAGCTTGGTTATAAATCCCATTGATATTCAACAGCAGAATAATACTTGGCATTCATATCACCTTGACTAGAATTTCAGTGCTTTGCTAACCATTTTTATCAATGCCCAAATATTAGACTGCTCACTTTGTACCAAAGAAAAATGAAGTGCAGAAAAGCAAACTGGTTTACACAACTTCACAGAGCAAGAGCTCGGAAGAGAACTAAGGAACCCTGACTGCTAATACTGTCTCTCTACTATGTAAAAAGGTAAGATGCACAATGGACTAGAGATTAAAACCAAACACAGACAGTGTTTCAATGTATGCTGGCAGAGTCCCTCCAAATATGGGAATTGTCTAGGATATCCTACAATTCACAGTTCAACCCCTCCAAATCAGAGAGTTTGACTTTTAAATCTCGGTTTTTCACACCTGGCAAAAAACTATTTAACTATACCGTTCTCAAACCATGAGCAGGTTCACAGCATCTCCTGCCCCACCTTTATTCAGACTGGGTTTATTAGGAATTATTTCTTATAGTGCTGTTTCAGTTATCTTTCCTTGCCATCAGCACTAACCACACAGTTCTTCCCTTTGTTGTATCCTCAAGTTTTGAGAACCCAGAAGATCACCAAAACTTCACTATGTATAAGCACACGGCACTTGTTAAACATTATCAATGATCTGCATGCAGTATTTTTCTGAATCTTGAAAAGAAGTGTGCACAAATTAATGTACAGAGACATTTAAAATTGTACAATAATGTGTCATTTTACAATACAGGGTAGGATAACTAGGTCTCACTTCTATAACCACAGAGTAATTAGACACAATGACTGCAGCGTGTTCAGCATTATCAATTTAGAAACTAAATTACTGTATGTATTTTTCATACCTTTATAAATACTTAAGCAACTTCCCATGTAATTCCTAAGGAAACTTAAAAGAAAACAATCATATACTGTTTTTTCACATTTTGCATGCATCTACATGAGATGCCACTGTGCAGCTGTTACTGTGCAGTAACATATTAGCACATTAGTTGGTGTTGCGACATGCTACTACACAGTATTATTCAGCTACTGCACAGTCAGTGTCTCATGTACATGTGCCCTTCTAGGCTTTGTAGACTCTGTCTATGCAGTTTCCTTACAACTCTGACTTCCTGAATTCCTGCACGCAACAAATCTGGACAAATGACTCCTTTCCCCCTTCCAAGGGCATTGCTCTTTTTGACAGAAAGAAAGAAGACATCAAGATAGAGGAAACACCAACATTGCTTCCCAGATTTGGGTACCTGCTGGCTTTCATGGCACAATCAGACCTGATCACTTAAGATAACTAGAGATCATTGATGAGAGCCTTCAGCAGTCTGTCACATTAGCAAACTAAAAGTTTAAAAAAGATGTAACAACATGAAGGCATGGAGAACATATATGACCAGGTCACATATTCAACATCATGAAGGGAACCAATTAATAACAGGAAGAAAAAGATGGGTTAGAACATGGGCCCAACAAGTTTACTGGGGACATAGCTAGGAGAAATAGAAAATAGCTATGAAGTCACCTTCAAAATGATTCTGTTCTGTGTCTGTGACTGCTAAAAGCATTAATTTTAGCTGGTCTTTTGGAATTACAGTTGAACCTACAACCATATTAAGCTTTGCAATTTTTTTTTTTTGTAAGTTCCAATGCCACTGTGAAGGCTGTTAGTTGGAATGCTAACTACCATGAATACCCAGGAAACAATTACTATACAGGTAACAATCATGGAACTTTAGAGACGTTAAAACTATTATATACAAAGTACCTATACAAAAATTGCAATTGTGACCAGCCTTCCTATCCATAAAATGGGGTTATTTCAGACTAGAGATGTAATATGCTTACATTCTAAATATGGAAAATACATTACCATACTAGTGGTAAAAGCACGACCTCAAAGAGACAACACACTCTAATAGTGACTGTCACTTCAGGATTATTAATGTCTTGCCCTTGACAACCAATATATCCCAAATTAATTGGACAAGTGTAGGCAGATGGTAACTGAGTAGTTATTGGATATATGTTATATCACATGTTACAAAGTGCAATGCAATACTTGGTGTCAGCATGAAAACTGGCTTCCATACTCCCATCCACAGAGGATACAGCAGCTGTGATAAACCACTTTCTGTCCTTGTGTCTGCTCATTCCTTGGTTGAGCTATAGTTCTTTTGGACTGTTGCACATGTGAGCTCCAAATCCTCAGGATACCTCATCTCCAGCTCAGTGTTTGCTAGGTAGTGCGTGCCTGTAAACTCTGAAAAATAACGGCCAATATCAGGGTGAGGGATTTCATGTGGGTCTGTATTATATTCCAGGTTCTCTGCAATGAAAGAAAAGCAGAAATTAACACCACATGAATTTGCTGAAATGAAAAGGCTACTTGTTTCTGCTTCTGTTTCATCACCCATTAAATCCTGAAGCTCTAAGAACAGCTACAATAGCTGACCCTTGAAACTAAAAACAAAGAAAGAATGAGTGCAAATTAATGCAGCTAATCTTTGGGGTCTCATCCATTTGGTTCTCAACAGCCTTACTTTAGTTTAGATACCACTGATAAGCAACTGTGCCTAAGAACAGTGCCATCTAGAATTGTGACAGAGCATCACAATGCCGACTGGCTCTTGCTCTGCTGTCATTTATGGGTAGGGACCTACCAAATTCACAGCGGGAGTGGAGTACGCACCAGCTCCTTTAATCTTGGAGAATCCCGTGTCCCCCCACAGCATGTTGCTGACCAGCCAGGGAGCAAAACGTCACATTTAAAGCCACAAAAAGATAGTTTTTGCCTCCTCATTGATCAGGAGTGAGCGCAAACCCCAGTCCTGCCGTGAGTTTGGTAGGTCCTTATTTATAGGTGTCACTTTTCTGGACAAAGAAAGGACAAGTTCACCATCCAGGTTCAAAGTAGAGAGAGAAGAAGGACATCTGGAAGTTAAATCCCAATCCTGTAAGTACTCCAGGCAAGGAGAAGCTACAGAACTGGGCTCGGACCCCCACACACAACAGATCAGTTCCCAAGAGGGGTGCTTACATACTGAAACACTACCTGAGGGCCAGAGCAGCAGCCAAATGTATTAAAACTGCAGAAGGAAGAACATGGAGTTGCACTCTGAAGCCTTTGAGGTACACAGCGAGTTTTTGAGGTAAGTGTAGCAGGCCAAAATTAATTTTTAAATATAAATTTCTCAGAATAAGCATGCAGTAAACAAGTGTTCACTCTGTACCATGATGTACCAAAAATATTGCACCATGCCTTTTTCTTTTGGTAAAAATTACCAGTTAACCACTGCATACAACCAGGTTAAATTAAAAAGAGAAACAACAGTGCTATACTTAGAAGATGAACCAAGGTCTCTGACTTTGCTTTGTTAGATGAAAAGCTCTCATTATTTGTGTAATGCAGCACTGCTGTGTAGTGACCAATTAGTGCACACTCCCTATGAAGGGCTAGAGTGCTGCAACTTATACTTGGCACTAACTGATATTGGGAGTAGTAGGGGAGAACAGGGATACAAACTGCACACAGCACTGGATTTGGCTGATCTGTAATGCTTCCTTGGGGGACAGACAATCACTTGGGAAATGATCCATTCATCCCCCAAGGCAAATCCAGTTTACAAAAGCGAGCATTTAAAAGTAAAATTAACCTATTTGCTTTATTTATTGCAAGGCGTAACTTTCCATTACTTTCTATACCCTGCCTCAGCAAAGAGCTAAGGCTGTGGCATGGTGGTTTTGTTACACTGCTTAGTAAAGTATCTTTTTCTTTTACTAAGCAACTTCAGTTTGAGTGGGAGTCTGACAAAGGGAGTTTGGCTGTGCAGTAAGCAATGCAGAACCTCAAACCTCAGGGAATAAAATGAGGGTGATTTGAGGGATGGGGAAGAAAAACAAAGCTAGAAAGCTCACTACTAGACAGGGTGGTTAAGAAAGAATACTAACCAACAATTTTAGAGAAATGGCATTTTGCCTGCCCTGGCACAAAGTAAATAAAGTGGAAGATAAGAGGGAAGAACTGGGATAACAGAAAATAGCACGTTACAGAGCAGGTGTTTTGAAACCAGCAACTAAACTGATAGTTCACAAGCAGCACAGCAAAACCCACTCAAAATTACTGAGAGCATGTTTAGAAGTTATTTTTGGTCTGATCTGTTGACATTTTAAAAAACAAGATTGTTTGTTATTCTCGCTGTAGAAACCCACTTTCCCCCAACCCCTTCCCTCTCCAGAGCAGAAATTTGAAAGCTATGCAAAAAAATCTGCATGTAGTTTGAAAAAAGCCATTCAGCAATCAGGCCCAGAGGAAGTAGGTAATTGCAAGAAAGGACAAAATTACCTTGCAACAAATTCAATTCTGAGCTCAAAAATTAAAAAACCAGAACAAAAACAGAATGCTGTGAAGACTGCCCAGATTGCAGAGTAGCTAGGGGAACCTGGGCACTAGAATCCGTATTATAGCTGTGGATATTTTCTGATGCAAGTATAGATTGCTCAATGCAAAGTAAAATACTTGGGAGATCGAGAACTCCAAATCTCCTTGCATTTTATACCTACTGACTTTTAAAACTGAGAAAGATAACTTTTTTTAAAGTTACTTAACATTTGTTTTCACATATGTTGCAAAATTATGTTAGACAGCACCCTCTAGCGAAAGAGTCGAATCATATTTAGTCAAAATAATATTGCTTGTCAAGTTTCATATGCAGTTTTTAAAGTAAAAGAAAAAAACCCAGAATCAATCTTCAGAACAGTCCTAGGACGCAGACACTGAATCTCTACTGAACAGATAGAAAATGGAGACAAATGAAGTCAGCCACAGAAGATGAGAGGAATTTAGCGTCAAAGGAAAGATTATAACTCAGAAATAGGAGACAGGAAATTTTCTGATGGTCAGAAGGCAGAAGGTCCTTTCTTAGTTCACTGTATTAGAGAACTGCTGAACAAGTTAAATACAAGTCAGTGTGCAGGAAAATGAATAACTCCATTATATGATTATTCCTATCAGTGTTTTTTCCAATTCCTTTTATAAGCAACACAAACAATATACAAAACCAGGAAATTCAATAATAAGGATGGCACTTCATTTTTTCTCCTATTGTACCTATGGAGTGAAATCCACATGATATGCAATTAGACCTTGTTAAAGGTCATTTATAGGTTCACAACTCTACTGATGGTCTTTCAGACTACAGTCAAAAATTGAACCTACTCCCCTAAACGTAGCAAAAGTTTACATGGTAAAAAGTTGACTGCTAATATTTTTACAGTGCTGTGGGCTATACTCAAGTTGGCTTTTGAATTTACTCTTGATAGCACCGTTCTCACTAAGGAATTATGTGGACATCCCAGAAGTGAGGTAGGTCATTTTAAGATCTAATTATCAGTTTAATTCCTGCTTTAATCTTGAGTAGTTAATGCAATAATCATGGACTGCAGGTTCTTGACCACCTGGGTGAGAGCAAGCATCGCCTACTAGAATTCACCATCCAGCGCAGGGTGTCAAAGCCTGCAGCAAGGCAGCAGCCCTGGACTTCAGGGGGTGGATTTCAGTGAGGTAAGGAGACTAGTCAGGGAGGCACTAAGGTCCCAGAGGGAAGGGGAGTTGGGAGTCCAGAAGAGTGGTCATTCCTTAAGGAGACGATTCTCTAAGTTGAAATGGTGACAATCCCAACACGGATCAAAGGGGGCAAGAGTGCTCAAAAGCCCTCATGAGTCACCAAAAGCATCCAGGAACGTCTCAAAAGCTAAAAAGGAGGCATGCACCCAATGGAAGGGAGGGGCCATCCAAGGAGGACTATACCTCCATTGCACAAGACTGCAGGGGGGCCGTTAGGAAGGCTAAGGTGGAGATAGAACTGGGACTAGCATCCTGGATCAAGGACAACAAGAAGTCCTTTTTCAAATATGCAGGGGGTAAAAAGAAGGTTCTGGGTAACGTAGAGCCTCTGCAGGATACGCTAGGAAATCTGGTAGTCGCACCGGATGACGAAGCTAATCTTTTTAACAATTTGCCTCCATCTTTTTGAGCAGGAACTGGGGCATCTCGCCCACTGGGATCCCCAACAGACCCAGAGGCAGCGCAGCCAGGCCTAAGGTCAGTGAGGACCTAGTCAGGGAATTTCTGGTGGGACTAGATGTGTTCAAATCAGCAGGTCCTGATGATGTCCACCCCAGAGTGCTGAGGAAATTAGCAGAGGTCATTGCGGGACCCCTGGCACAGCTTTACGAGCACTCACGGTGCTCTGGTGAGGTGCCAGATGACTGGAAAAGGGCCAATGTGTTCCCCATTTTCAAAAAGGGAAAAGGGACGACCCAGGAAACTATAAGCCTGTTAGTCTTACTTCGGTCCTGGAGAAGTTCTTTGAGAAAATTATCCAGGAGCACATCTGCGATGGACCAGGAGGGGAGATCATGCTTGGGGGCAACCAACATGGGTTCATTTGAGGCAGGCCCTGTCAGACCAACCTGGTGGCCTTCTACGACCAGGTCACAAAATCTCTGGACACAGGTGTTGCAGTGGACGTACTCTTTCTGGACTTTAGGAAGGCCTTTGACACGTCTCACCCCATTTTCATCAAAAAATTAGGCGACTGGGGTGTCAATCCCTACACAGTCAGATGGGTTGCAAATTGGCTGGAGGGCCACACCCGGGGAGTGGTGGTAGATGGGTCTTTTTCAACCTGGACAGATGTGGGCAGTGGGGTCCCCCAGGGCTCAGTCCTCAGACCCGCACTGTTCAACATCTTCATCAGCGACTTGGACAAGGGGGTGAAAAGCACCCTGTTCAAATTTGCGGATGACATTAAAATGTGGGGAGAAGTGTGCATGCTGGAGGAGAAGGACATGTCTAGACAGGATACAGGGGAGGAAGGATGAGAACAGGAAGGGTTTCAGTACTGACAAGTGCAAGGTGCTGCACCTAGAGAGGAAGAATCAGCACCATACCTACAGGCTGGGGAACTCCCTTCTAGTCAGCACAGAGGCAGAAAAGGATCTTGGTGTCATTATTGATTCCAAAATGACTGCGTCCCAATGTGGGGAAGTGGTCAGGAAGGCCAACTGCACCATGTCATGCATCCACAGATGCATCTTGAGCAGGTCCATCCCCCTCTATGTGACACTGGTCAGGCCGCAGTTGGAGTACTGTGTCCAGTTCTGGATGCCGCATTTCAGGAGGGATGTGGACAACATTGAGAGGGTCCAGAGGAAGGCCACTTGCATGATCAGGGGCAGCAAGACAGGCCCTATGAGCAGAGGCTATGGGACCTGAACCTGCTCAGCCTCCACAAGAGAAGGCTGAGAGGGGATCTGGTGGCCATCTACAAACTGGCCAAGGGAGACCAGCAGGCACTGGGAGAGTCCCTGTTCCCCTGAGCGCTACTGGGAGTAACGAGGAATAATGGCCATAAGTTGACTGAGAGTTGATTCAGGCTAGATATCAAGAGGCAGTACTTCAGTCAGGGCAGGTAGATTTGGAACCAACTTCCAAGGGAAGTGGTGCTCGCTCTTACCCTGGGGGTCTTCAAGAGTCTAGATAATCACCTAGCCAGGGTTGTCTGACCCCAGCATCCTTTCCTGCCCATGGCAGGGGGTTGGATTTGATGATCTGCTCAGGTCCCTTTTGACCCTACCAATGATAAAACTATGAAAAACAAATAATAGTGCAATATTAAGTTTCTTCAAGCATTAAGAGCAGCAAGATAGTTCCCACATGTGCTAAGCAAATAAAAGTACACATCAGTTTCTCAAGCTGACTTAGTTTCTCACCCTGAGCAGCATATCTGCAGGATCCATCCTCCACCAGCACATTGTAGAACGGCTGATGGGGACCATGAGGCAGGCTATGAACATTCATATTTCTAATCCATTCATGTCCCATCATGCAGGTGGGATCCCAGCCATAAATCACACAGTTGTAGCCATATCTATATATAAAAAAAAAAAAAAAGAAAAAAAAGAAGAGTTGCACAGCTAGATATTATTCCTGAGAGACCAGGACAGACACTAAACAATATGGAAATGACAAATTATGTCATCCAATGCTGACTCATACAGAAGATTTAAAAAAAAACCCCAAAACTGTAGCAAAATTCATATTCTTCACCAGGTGTGGTTCCTCAGCCCTCTCTGAAGATGGGCAAACAGCTGAGCAGCTTGTCTTTGATTTGGCATCTTGCTGTGAATTAAGCAGGTCACAAACAATTCAGATATGCAGAATCTTGGTTCTATGTACTGTTATCAGTTACCCTGTTAACTCAATTGGTAGATAATCTGCCAGACAATCCTGCTGACAGTACACATAGACATTAACATGTTGTCACATGATGGAATTGGGGGGGGGAGGGGGAAGGGGTGTTAAAAGGGAATAACACACCAGAATGGCCAGACTGAAAGAACATTACATTTGCTAAATTAAGTATTCTATTGTTAAGAAAAACTAGTTCTTATCCAAACTTATTTCAACATTGGTGTATACAATCATATGGTCACATTTCTTTTTCTATAGGGTACCCTTCTCCTACAATACTACTGTCAGAACACCTTGGGCCTGCATATCAACAGCCTCCTTTACCTCATAACCAATTCAGTCTTAGAGCAGGTACAGACAGTGCAATGAATGATGTGGGACTTCTTAGATGGGGGAAAAAGGATACCATAAATTGTAATTTTATGTTACTCAGTTACTTTATAAAGTAACTTAGTTATTTGTTACCTAGTTACTTATTTGTAACTAAGTATTTGTAACTAGGTTACTTATTTGTAACTTCAATGCATACAATACAAACTAACTAGGATTGTAATACATATACACTTGGGCAGCTGGGGGAAAATTAAGGATGCAAAGACAATTTTAATTCCGGCATTTCCCAACTTCTGAGTGCTCAACTTTGCAGCTTTAAAGCAGTGTTTATTCAGTGCAGGTATTTTGTGTAATCGCATATTAAGACCACAACTGACTGCTGAAGATTAAGACTTGCAGTGTTCCACCTTAAACTTGGAGAGAGAGCCACTGAAAAGTCATTTTGAACGTGCTAGTATGTAATGGAGTTATGATACTAATTTTAATCCTATCCATTTGGCAAGTACAGACTTCTTGTGACAGAGATCCTTTAATAATATTCCCTGAAATGTGACAGCAGATTGGAACAGTCCTCTTCTATTTTAATTTAGTGGTCAAAGAACAGATTTTTTTTTTAAATAAAGGAAACACTTGTTTCCTTGACTGACCCAAACAGCTTTATTCTCCCTTCAAAGGCTGAAAAAGCAATATTACCACTGCTCCTGCCTCACCCCCTCCCTTAAATCACTTCAGAGATGCTGACACCTCTCTCTTTTTACTCCAAGGCTGAACAGCCCCAGCCTAACCTTCATGGTGGTATTCAGCACCTAGAACAGAATAGAATAGCATGTAGTAACCCACAACTCCTGCAACACAGAGCTTCGTCAGCTGCGCGATTATGAAACAGCTTGTTGGTCAAAGATGAGAAGTACAACCCCCAATTAAAACAGTATCTTTTGAAGACTTAGGCTTCGCTGATTAGACATTCTTGCAACCTAAGCTTGTAATAGCCTCGCATGCTAGCCCTAATTCTGGGGTAACAAATAGCTTGTTATCAAATAGCTTGAGCTGATTTACACAATTGTAATGGTTTTGTCAAGTTTCTTTCAAATAAACTGAATCCTCACATGATTCAAGTAGAAATATGATGAGCTAGGGAAGACTACAAGCAGTATGTAGCACCAATTACAGTGAACTTGAAAACCAAAGCAAATAATCAAAACAAAATGTTAATAGCTGGAAAGGAGAAAACTTGTGTTTTCCCAAAATTGTGGGGAGGCAGGGGTGGAGAAGAAGATATGCAAACTTATGCAAACTTATTTGCTACAATCCTGGTCAAATACTGGAAGAGAATCTTCTGTCAAGCTATTAAAATGCAAACTGACCTTTAGCTTATACTGATTTTTAACAGGGTGACCATTCTGTTGGGTGGGCAATTTTGTTAATTCCTGACATTGTGATAACAGCATTCTGGTGAAGATCCCAGAAATAAAGTCTTTTTTTTTTATTTTTATATATATATATAAAAAAGACTTTAGTAGGCTGGCAGAATCCAATTTTTATTTTATTTTTTGTAATTTTGATGGCCAAAATTGATGTATATTTATAAGCATTTCTTCTAATGTTTATCAACTTAAATTTTCAGGATTGCACAGAATTAGGACTGTGGAAGACAGACAATTGAAAAATAATTGTATGCTGTTAAAAGCCTTATAACAAAATCACATTAAAATATATAAAAGTAAACACCCACAAATCAGTATATCATACCTGCTTTAAATCATTGTTTATTCATCAAGAAAGAGCCAGGCAGGCAGGGACCAGAAAAGGAGGGCTTCCAGGGGCAGGAAGCAGCTCCCTCTTCCCCGTGGTCCCTTAGGGAGTGAGGCCCACCTGGCGGGCACTAATGGAGGAGTGGCCCGGCTCCTTCTGGCTGGCCCCATGGACATCTGCACGTATTCTTCCCCAAGCATGCAGGGACTGGGCCAGAGCTCTGGGAATATGAGGACAGGCAGTGTGAATGACTGGGGCAGGATGTGTGTGGATGTCCCCAAGGCCCAGGTTACTGCCCCTACACCGCCCAGAGGGGTAAGAGGCCAAGGACATCAAGGAGTCAGCCTGCCCCTCTGCTGGTACCCACCAAGCAGGGCTTGCCCCCTAAAGCGCTGCAAGGAGCAGGGAGCTGCTTCCCACCCCAGGCTCGGCAGCCACTACCCTTCCCGTGTTCCCAGAGCTCCCGCACAACTCAACTCCTGCATAATTGGGGAAAAGGTTAAACTCCCACTGAGTCCCAACATGCAGGGGAAGGGCCAAGTTCAGCAGCTCAGCAGGAGTATGGCACCTAATTCCCAGCTGGGATCTAGGCAGAATGAGTAGCCAACAGCACCAACCTCCTGGCTGCCAACAGTCCTGTTCCTTCATCCTCCTCTCCCAGCACAGCCCCAGCTTCTGCAGCAGCATCCTAAGCTACTGCCAGAAGAGCAGTGCACAGGTGGCACAGCCAGGGCTCCCCTTATCCCATCTGCAGCTTCCACTGCGTGCATGTATACACCCCGTCCTGGATTTCTTTACTCCAGTCCCAGATCCCCCCACCCCTTCTATAAAATTTTGATTATTACAGACAGAAATTTTTCCATCTGTCTGTAAGTGACAGGTGAAATTGATGTTTAATCAAGAAAAAAAGTAATCCTACCAAGCTTATTGATAAGTGATTAATTGTACAGCAGCAACTGAAAGGTCAAAATTTCCCTCATGACCTTAAATCTGGTCTTGATGTACTTAGTGAATTAGAAAGACAGGTGAAGGAGCATCTCTCTACCAGTAAGCCGGGTATCAAGATTCAGATGGGTCAGCTTAATGATTCTTTCACTGAGTAAAGCAGAGGCAGGCAATTGTTTCAGGCGGAGGGTCACTCACCCAGTTTTGGCAGGCTGTCGAGGGTCACATGGGTAGCCCTGCCCTTTGACAGGTGCCCCACCCCCCGTCACCATCTTGGGACAAGTGCGTCCCAATGTTTTGGGACCAATGTCCCAGGGCCAGCACTGGTGAGGCCCAAAGCAGGGCACAGGCTGGCAGGGGTCTGAGGAGCTGGGCTGGGCTAGGCTGCACCTGCAAAGAGAGGGGGGAGCTGACGTGGCTCCAGAGCCCCTGCCGGCCAGAACCCTGTGCTCCTGCCACTCTGCTCTGGGCCCTGCCGGCACCAGTGAGGGGCCCATGCTCCTGCACCTGCTCATTCCCAGTGCCCCCAGCCCTGTGATACAGGAGGGGGGCTGTGCACAGCCCTGACCCCCTGCTCGCTGGCAGGGAAGAAACTGGTGCTGAGTGGGGGGGGTGCAACAGGGCCAGGTGGATCCTGCTTTTGTGGGAGCCTGCCGGCTTTCCTCTGGGTCCTACTGCCCTTGGTTCCTATCATTTTTGACAGGAACCAAGGGCAGACGAATATTAATTTTCTTAAGTTTTTTAGGGTCCCTGCGGGTCGGATACAATGGCCTCATGGGCTGGATTTGGTTCATGGACCATATTTTGCCCACCCCTGGAGTAAAGCAAGGGCAATACATTTGATACTTCAGAAAACAATGAAAGCAAGTTTCAGATCTCCAGAGTGATACACAATGTCTATGCATAAGGCTAACACATTCTTCCTCAGATGCTTTTCAAAGCCCTCGTCTTCCACACAGTAAATATGCAACTCAGAATAAGGAAAAAAAATCCATTCCATATGCATTCCACAGAACATATTTCCAGTGCAGCCTGCAAGTAGTGTAAAAGATTTAAGGAGCACTCACCTCTTGTGTTTCATTATCAGCCCAATGGAAAAGCAGACATCTTTGTGCTTCTCATCAGAACGGTGCTTCACCTCTGGCCCTACTTCCTCTTTCCGGCGTTCAATATGTTCTAGGGTATGTTGAACCAAATATCCTACTGCTCCATGCTGAGATGGGTCCAAGGCTTGAATATGCTGCAGGATGTCCAGAACCTTCAGTATAGAAAGATAAATCAATTTTGAACAGCTTTTTTAAAGTAACTTGTATTAAAAACAGTTTCCTTCATAGGATAAAAGTGTACAGCTGTAAAGGTTCACTATACTTTCATAGATTGTAAGACTGGAAGGGACCTTGGAAGATCATTGGGTCCAGCTTCCTGCACCAAGCAGGAAAGATAATTGGGAGTTAGATGGCCCCAGCAAGGTAACTGTCCAGTCTCCTCTTGAGGATTTCCAGGGTAAGCAATTGCATCACCTCTGGAAGGAGCTTATTCCATAGTCTGGACACCCTGACTATGAAAATGTTTTTCCTAATGTTGAGCCTGAATCACTCTCAGGAGTCTGCGGCCATTACTCCTGGTTTTCCCCAAGGATGCCCTGGTGAATAGATGCTCACCAAGCCCTGGATGTACTCCCTTAGTATAGGAATAAGCTGCTACCAGGTCACCTCTCAGTCTTCTTTTCCTCACGCTGAAGAGTCCCAGATCCCTCAGCCTTTCCACATATGGCTTGCTTTTTAAGACCATCACATAGGCGGCTCTCCTTTGGACTCTCGCAAGCTTGTCCACATCCTTGTTAAAGCGTGGTGCCCAGAACCAGATGCAATACTCCAGCTGCAGTCTCACCAGTGCTGACTAGAGCAGAAGAATCACCTCCTTGGTTTTTACTGGAGATGCATCGATTCAAGCGTGCCTAAGTATTATTTGCTCTAGTGGCTACAGCATCACACTACTGGCTCATATTTATATTGTGGTCTATTATTACCCCCAGGTCCCTTTCATTCATGGTGCTAGTTAGTTTGGTGCCACCAAGCCTGTAGCCATGTTAGGGGTTGCTCATCCTGGAGGTGGAGCATTTTACATTTCTCAACGTTGAACTTTAGCAGGTTCCAATCCCCCCCAACTAACTAGTCTGTCTAGATCTGCCTGTAACTGGAATCTATCTTCAAGTGTGACCATGCCTCCTGATAACTTGGTGTTGCCCGTGAACTTGTCCAGTGGGCTATTCACTAGCCCCCATCCTAATAGTTAATAAAGATGTTGAAAAATACTGGACTAAGTACTGACCCCTGCGGGATACCGCTGCCCACTTCTCATTAAGATGACACAAATCTGTTCTCTCTGGGTTCCATCCTGCAGCCAGTTTCTCACCCACCTGACTGTTTTGGAGTAAAGCCCACAATCCTCCAATTTTCTCATGAGGACATTGTGGGATACTAGATCAAAGGCCTTTTGGAAGTCTAGGTATACAATGTCAACCTGCTCTCTCATGTCCAGGTGGCAAGTCATAGAAGGAGATGAGGTTGGTAAGAGAAGACCTGCCTGCAATGAAGTCATGCTGGCTGTCATTCAGAATCTTACCTTCTGCAACCTTACTGCAGATAGACTCCTTGATGAACTTTCCGAAGATTTTCCCTAGGATGGAAGTTAGTCTGATTGACCTAGAGTTATCTGGGTCCTCTCTCCTGCCCTTCTTGTGGATGAGTACAACAATTGGCCTTCTTCTAGGCCTCAGGGACTTCTCCAGAGCACTATGAGTTGTGGAAGAGTTTCACCAGAGGTTCCTCAATAACTTCAGTTAGCTCCTTCAGCACTTTTGGATGAAAATCATCCAGTCCTGATGACCTGTATACATCTAGTTTTATTTGTCATACACCAATTCTATGGCAATAGTAGGAAGGCAAGGAATTCCTACCGTGCTCATCTCTACTCTACCTGGCATGATTTTTCCCTTGATCCGGTGAAAGACAGAGGCAAAAGTAGTCATTCAGTTCAGCTTTCTCCTGGGTACCAGTAACAAAAACTCCTAAGTTGTTGAGCAATGGCCCCACACTCATTTGTTTTCCTTCTGTTTCCTATGTACCTAAAGAAAGGCTTCTTGTTGTCCTCGGCTCCCATTGCTAATCTAAGTTCGGTTGCCACTTTAGCCCGTCTTATTTGTTCCCTGCAAATGCGGGCCATCGTTGAATATTCCTCCTTGGGGCCTGCCCTGTGCTTCCATTGTTTATAAGCCTCTTTCTTCTCTCTCAAGAGGACTATAATTTCCCTGTTTAGCCAAGATGGCTTCCCAGCCCTTCTGTTACCTTTCTCCACATGGGAACGGACTTCCTTTGTGCTTCATGGATCATGTTCTTCAGGAACAACCACTCTTTTTGCACACCTTTCAGTTTTGGTCCTTGGTCCCACAGCACTTGCCCTACTACTAACCTAAGCTTGCTGAAATTTGCATTTCTTTTCAGACAGAGTTTTTCCAAAACTTTTTCATGGTGACAACTATGTTTTAATGCAAAGAATCTTGTCAATCAATTATCCTCTCTCAAGTTAACATGCTACCTCTCCTTTCGCTCAGTACAACATAACATCCATGTAACAACTACTGCAATTACTTACTTGGAAATGTAATGTTAGGAAAATATTTAAACACACTAGCACTTCCATCGCCTTTTAGTGAACAAAAATAAGAAACCTGGACCCAAGGAGACTATATGGTCACCTTGCTGGGGTCACCTGACCCCAGTCATCTTTCCAGCCTGGTGCAGGGGGCCAGACCCAATGATTTTCCGAGGTCCCTTCCAGCCTTACAATCTACAAATCTACGCAGCCAGTCAGCTTGACACAAATTGCTGCTCTATATAAATCTTTGTTCTAGTCCTAAAGAACCCATCACATTCTTTTTTTAATTAAAAATACTTCTGTGTTCCATAGCATTATTTAGACTGGAGGAACTAGAGATGTTACTCTGAAAGCCAATTAACTTAATTTCTCATTTCCCAAAAGCAGAGTCAAGAGCACTAGCTATTACCCTAAACTCCTCCCATGGCTATGACTTAAAAAACAGATTCAGGATTCAAGATCTTAAGCAAATGCTGTTGCCAGATTTCCAGTGTACCATCACAAGACTATTTGAGAAATGTGTTATAGAGATGTGTATTATTAAAGGAAAAAAGGATACTTGAGGCCAGAGCCCTGTTCAGTAGTCCATCCACCTTTTAGCCAGGAAGCCATGCATGATGTAGTTACAGATCAATATAACCAGCCATTTCTAGATTTCTGCATAACTGTGCTCCGGAAACTAAACTTTCTTTGAAAAATAACGACTCTTTAAGCCTTTGTGGTTGAGGGGGAGAAGGGAGAAAGCTTGGTGTAAGGAGTCTGCAGACAACCTGAAACGACTCTGATAGCCATGAACCCCATTCATCTCAATGAGGTTAAACAACGCTAACCTTTAAAGTATCCTCAAAGGATTTCAGATGCAATTATTTTCTTGCCAATCATTTCAGGAAATATGAAGCTAACATACTCCATCACTGTCAGGTATAGTGACAGCAAGAAGAACAAGGTCAACCAGGGGCAGGCTAGCTGCTATGAAAGTTTGCAAAGGTAGACAATGTGAATGTAAAATGCCCACCCACATGTGACTTATAAAAAGTAGCAAGAGAGAAAAATGCATCTAATCACAGAATCAAATGCCTCAATCATTGTGTAGTTGCTAAAAATCAATACAACCCTAGAGTTCTTAGAGCTGCCACATGCCTCAACTGTTCCTTTCTCAGAATCCATGACAATTTCTACAACATGGTTACATGTGTATTTGTTACAAGAAGCTGCATCACAGTGAAAATTTGTGAGAGCACAAAGAGTAATTGATCGAGCCCTACCCTGTTTGGTCTGTAGTTAAGACCCACAGCTTGAAAAAGAACAATCCAAATAGAAGCAGTGAAGGAGAGCATAAAGTAATAATGAAGAGAAGGTTTAAGTAGTGCTCTGCCACATAATTTAAGTCCAACATACCGCACAAGACAAAAAGTCTTATTTACAATTTAGTGCCTCAAGAAAGCCAAAAAAATGGGGAAGTCCTGACAAAATGATCAAAACTGTCTTATTACTTTATCTGCAAAAGCAAAAGATAAGTAGAATTATTTGCAAAGATAGAAATTTAAGAGATAGAAGCAAATATCTGTTAGCTTCACTTGGCTCCATACTAAAAATCACTACAAAAATCTGACATTCTGTTATTCGTTTATTTTTTTCCATGCTTGATTCAAAGCACTGCAAACAGAGACCCCTTACAAATAAAAATTCAACCTAATACAAAATAGTTAAACACACAATTGATTGGAAAAAGATGGTAGGTTCTTTGTTAGTCATCCGTGTATGCCACTAAGTGAATTCCATTTCTGCAATCCCAAAACACAATTTTCAGAATTCTGAAATTAATCCATATACACTTGAATACAGTGCAGGGATCCTTAGTAGTTATTAACTTGACACCAGATCTTCAGTATGTCTGGCAATTTGAAGGTGTGTGCTAATGGTATAAAAAATGATCTGTCATTAAAGACAACAAATTGCAGGCATGGAAAGTGGGGAAGGAAAGTAATTACCTATTAAATGTCAAACCACTGTGATGTGACAAAGAGAAAATTGAACATCTGGAGAATTTACTATAGGTAGCTTTCTGAACCATTACGCTGTCCCCTGTTGAAGCACATCTATCATTTCTACTTGAGGATCCCCAGACAAAGATCTTCATTAATGTGCACTGTTGTTTGTGGGTGAATCTCCAAGTCTGACATTCAATCTAAACAGCAGCAAGCTTGGTGATTTTTTAAAAATATAACGTAGACATTTACTTCAGTTATAGCACCAGGCTTCCTGAAGCTTAGGAAGAGTTTTATTCCTGGAACTTTTTCTTTTCTGAGTAATGAAGTACGAATTTTTGTAGCCAGGCCATTTGTCTTCGCAATTACAAATTAGTTCATGTGTGTTGCCGCAGGGTACTAAAAAGTGTGTCTGTACCTGTAAGGGCAGAAAGAGCCTAGCAAAGAAGCCAGGTAGACTATGTAGAGCTCCATAGCTGCACGTTGCCCAAGCAACAACCTAACAAGGTAATTTTCTGGCAATTGCCAGAGGGAATAACCCCAGCCAGCCCTTGCCCTGGGCTTATGTGTTTCCTGGGTTCTGGCTCCTGGTCAGATGTCTGCAGGTGCCAGGTAGAGCTCCTGAATGAGAGCTGCCTGATGCATCTTGCTGTCTCCAAAGGCACTTAGGCTTTAGGAGCTTGTACAGTACCCTGGGGTAAGGGGTACAATACCCTAAGGGTGGGAGTTTGCCCTTTTAAAGGGGCTGAGTACTGCCCTGACTGTTAGTATTACGTTATAGCCCAGAGACTTAGGTTTTTGCTATGGTTTGAACCACTGGACTGGGATGAGGTAGCCTCCTTTGGGCACACTATCATGTAGAGCCCTAATACCAGAGAAGCACAAGCTGCAGAGGGCTGGAAAGAGCCCAGCCCCAGAGGTGCACAGTAGACAAGGGCCAGGGGCCTGGTGATAAGTGGAGATTGTGGGCTTGTGCCTCAAAGCTGGGCCCTCTACTTTGGGTCTACTCTAGAAGGCCTAACTATATCGAAGGGGCAGAGACCGAATGGGCCAAGGCTCCAAAAGAGTATGACAAAGGTGTAAAACCAGTGAGGCACGGGGCTTGGTAAAGGGCAGGTTGGAGGCATGCAATTGGCCTATAAGGCCTGAGGTGCCCTGTGCAGCACTGTGTTCAAGCAAGCCCCTGGCAAAGGGCCCACAGACCATGGAGTTCAAGTATGGTCCAGCAACCAGGACTAAGCAAAGGCCTGTGGGCAGCCTCCTGAGTTATTTTCCCAACAAAGACATGGCAGATGAGATAAAAGGGCACCCTCAGGGCAGAACCTGCATGGTCAGAGTTACCAGGGGCATCATGGCTCCCTGGAGACCCACTCCATGACAGTGTTCTAAAGCTGGTTACAGTGTAACCAACATTTCCAGGTGTTGGTCACCTGTAAGTCCACAGAAAGACATGAATTGAAAGGTTTGCTTAGGAGTTGCTAAAAATATCCAAGAAATGAAATAAATAAATAATATCAATACTTTTGCTACTTTCAGTATGGCCTTTGTAGTCTGGGTACGAAATAATTGTGTTTCTATTTTTTCAGAATTGTCCTGCTCAATCTGGTTTTAAAGTATATTGCAAAGAAAGGTATAGGTTACAATTCTGCAGATTTTTTTCTGTTGTATTGACCTACTTCCAGGAAGCAAATGGCAGGATAAGCATAAAAAAAAAGGGAAGGCACATTTTTTTGTGTCCTTGTGTCAAAGTATTTAGCAGAACTCACAGATTTCGTTGGAATCTGACAGGCTGTGCTGAGTGCTTCTGCTATGGCCTTGAATTTGCGACCTCTTGGACTGCCAATCATGCACCTTAGTGCTCATGTCACCCCAGCCCCCAGTGAATATAATTACAAATTGTAGGATTCTTATATTATATAGATTGGTATTCATTTGTTGCACAGAATGGTCAATCTCCCTGGAAGAAGTAGTTTTGCCTTATCTTTAAATCATTGGTACTAGAGGCTATTGTACTTAGTCCTGTATAAACATAGGGGAAGCAAGAGCTCCCACCTTAAAAAATTACCATGTGTGTTCAGGGATATTGGTTGTACTGTGCTAGCTTAGAGCATAGGCAGGCAAAAACCTCTTGGGGTAGAGGTGATACCTTTTTTGCAACTATCTAGTTGGTCTAATAAATCTTTATTTGCAAGCTTTTGGGCCCAAATGCTCTTCATCAGGCAAAGAAGAATTCAAAGACTGAAAATTCTCCTGGGTAAAAATGAAACTTCATATTGCACAGGAGAATTAAAAGATGGTATGGTTCTCCTGGGCGGTAAAGTTTATTTGTATAAAAGCCGCCCTGTGCGTTTGCAAGTTAGGCTCGAACAAGGGCTGCAGCCAGTTGTTTACTTCAAGGTGTCCAATGGCAGGCAGGATGCTGAATTTTGCTTCTTTCTGTGTGTTCAGGAATTTCAGGCAGTACCTGGCTTAATCTTCAGGGAAAACTCTATGAGAAAATCTAATATTAAGACCTTGCTGAGTAAAGACTTGTGCTGATTTGAATTTGTAGGGTATCCTATAAATACCTTCATAGGGTATTCCCTACAACACCATGAATTGAATTTCCTAAATTATATGCACAACCTCACTGTAGAAAAATGCTTGATGTAGTTAAAGAGTTCCCTTAACTAAATATTTTCTACTTTTTCAGTGGGAGGCACAAGTGATCAAAAAACCTTTGGTCTATTTTTTTTTCTGTGAAATTATTTGGTTCCTTGCACCGCCAATAGCTGCACAAAGATACACTAGCTTTTTTACCCATAGGGATACCCTCTCATGTAAGTATTTTGTTGAAGTCAGTATCAGAGGGTACCATCTCTAGGGGTGGCCATAAGCACCTGGAGACCAAAAAAATGTTGGTAGACCGTGGGCAGTGTGCCCAGCTCTTGTCTGGCATGCCTTGATGTTAATGGCTGTAAATGAACCCTAGGTAACTATGGTCAAAGCCATATGGGTCAATTATGTGGCTCCATACCATCCCTACACCACAGACCAAGTCTTGCAGATTAGAGGTGCACCAATATATTGGTCCATATTGAATTGGAACCAATAAAAGGAAACTTATCAGTTGACATTATCAGCATTATTGGCAAGCATCTTTCTTAGGCTGATGTAGCCAATGTCACCAATAAATGCACCTGGCTAGGACCACAGCCTGGCGAGCAGCGTGTGTGTTTGTGTGGAGGGCGGGGAAGGAACACAGATTTAGGTCCTCATAGTGAGGGATGGGGCAGGGGTAGAGGCTGCCCAGCTAGGGCAGAACAGAGCTGCAGGCAGCTTGTCCAGGAGGTCGGAGGGCAGATCCCACTGCTCTGGGGGAGATTTTTTTTGGGGGGGGGGGGGGAGAGGGGTGCCCCCTGGATTTTTGCATGGGGCGATGATGGGCCGACTGCTGTAGGCTCAGGGCCAGGAGCTGCTCTGACCCTCTTCCAAGCTGGGTGGGGCTGGGGTAGTGCTGCACTCAGGATGGGCATGAGCTGGCAGAAGCAGTATTGAGAGGAGGCTATGGGGACAGTACTAGGAATTTTGGGGTGGCTCTAGCCCACCCTGTATCTCTCCCAGCACTGCCACTGCCTACAGCCCTGGCCTGGACACCCTGCCAGGAAGAGGCTGGCGCAGCCCCCAGCCTGTCCCTGCCCCCACACAAATCCGGGGGGTGGGGGAACATCCCCCCATACCTCCTGCAGTGTTAAGGAGCTGCCCACTCCCCACCCCGCATGAGCCACTCATGGCTTCATCCCATGCCCTGCCATGGCTGGGCAGTGCCTACTCCAACCTCACTCCCTTCCTCACTGTGATTACCTTTATCTGCACCTCTCCCATGCCCCTTCCCCCCCCCCAGACTTACCAGCTTGATGCTGCCCTCCAAGCTGCGGGGTTTTATGTTGGCTATTGGATCAGTATTAGCTGATATAGCTGGTTAAGAATTGGCCATTGGTACTGGCCAAAAAAATCATTATTGGTACAACCCTACTACAGATGGCATCATCAGGGACATTCTTGTCATCACACACCTACAGTCATGCAGACCTCCTACAGGCCATCAGATGGCTTGGTCTCTCACCTAGCCCCTCTCCAGCCTCTAGCCCCTCAGTCCCTCATTCAGCCCCTTCCTGAGTCCCCACACCTCTTGGCCTCTCAGCCAGCCCCTTAAGTCGCACTTTTGACCCCTCTCTAGGTCTCAAGACACTGCTGGTCCCTCTCTATTTCTGGCCCCTCACTGGGCCTCTAGACTCTTTCAGTCCCACTACACTATTCCTAGCCCTTTGTTGGGCCAGTTCTGATCCCACTCTTTCCTGGCTCCTCACTGAGCTGCTGGACCTTCTGGTTCTGGTCTTCCTCAGCCCCTGCGTGGGCTGCTGGACCATCTGGTCGTGTGTCTTTCCTCAGCTCTTTCCTGAGCCTCCAGACCCACATGATCCCACTCTTCCCTGACCCCTCTCAGGGCCAATGGACCCACATGGTCCTGCTCTTCTCCAGCCCCTTGGACCATCTAAACCTGCCCTTACTTTCATTTTGGGGTACATACCACTAGCCTTGCCCTGCAAAGGGGTCATTCACAATGCAACAGGAGCTGGGGTTTTAGGTTACTCCAAACTCACCCTTCCCTGGGGTATGGCCCTGGTGGCACTTTCTAGGGGCTGCTCTGGCACGAGCAGTCCACCACAGTGACCCCAAACCCTAATAGGGTGCAGTTTTCAGTCACACCCAGGACTAGTCTCTGGCCTTCCCGGTCTTGCTCCTGGGCCTTCTCTGGGCTCCAACCCCTGGATGTCATCTACCCCACCTGGGCTGTCAACCTCCAGGCGACCTGGCCCCAACTCCGCTTCGCCTCCAGGCCCCCTGGCACCAGATCTCTCTTAGATCTCTTTTCTTGAGCCCTCCTCAACGGGCCCAACATCTGCCATCTTTATGCTGGGCCGCACACCCCTTGACCCCTTCCTCTTGGCTGTGGCTCACCATAGGCTTTCAGCCCCTCCTAGGCCCTGGCCCCACCTTGGGCCAGGCAAGAACTCTAGGCATTCCTGGCTCTGGCAGTCTCTTTTGTGGTCTATTACAACTTTTTGGTCCTGGCTCTGCACAGGCCAGTTGAGACTCCATGGTTCAGTCCTTCAGCTGCCGGCCCTCTCTCCTATGGATCCACCTTCAGGCCCTCTTCATAGATCTCTCCCTCCCTGGGCTCACCCAGAGCCTCCCATAAATCCTACAAACATAGCCCCTCTCTCTCTGAGGTTCACCTGGACTCTCTCCCTTATAATTCTCAAACCCTGCTCTCTGGTTTCACCTGGCCCTACAATAGGCCCACAGATTATCAGTCCTCTGTCAGTGCTCACCTGGCTCCTCAACAGGCCCACAGACCCTAAGCCCCCTTCCCAGGGCTCTGGACCCCACACTGGGTCCCCAGGAATGTCCTCCATCCCCATAGATCCTTCCCAACCCTCATGACTGCTTCAGATGTTGTGCTCTCTGCTAACCTCTTGGAGCCAAAGATCTCTTGCTGAGGTGGTGGTGCTCTGCAGCATCCAGATCTTACTACTGGGCTCCCCTCTGGGCTTGGGCTTATACTTGCTTCAAGCCCAGCCCTCCTCCCGACTCCTTCTAATCAGGCTGTGGCTCCCTGGGTCGGCTGACTCCCAATCAGCCCTAGCCCACATATGCCTGAGGCTCTGCAGGCTACCTGATCTCTTAAAGTGGCAGGAACCCCAAGTGCCCTGCTACAGTCAGTGGTAATGAGCCCTGAGCTCTGGGACAAAGCTTGGTAAAAGAGAATTTCCAAGATTTTTTTTGACTAAATATCCTTCTTCCTCACCCAGTAAGAGTTCTATCACTCTCCAAAACCATGCATAAACCAAATAAGGAATTATTTTATCTTACAGCTTTTGGCTACTTAAGTCTCTTCAGACAGAAACAGACTTTCAGTTTAGAGATAAGGTACTAAAATACATCACAAGTTAATGTTACAGTGAAAATATTGCCACAGAAAGCAAACATCTTATGACTCCAGTCAAAAGCTGTCCACAGGCATGCAGTGGGGAATACCAAGACGACAATGTCTTCTACATTCAGCAGATATTGATTTTTGGAACGTGATAATTCCTTAAAATTATTTTTATTACAGGAAAAAATCTTGGCTGACTATAACAAACTGTCATAGCTATTGATTGCGGGGGGGGAGAGGCTAACTGTTTTCACAGCTTAGCCTATTGCAAAGCGTTCAAGAAAAAAAGCATACCTTTTCTGGCCAGATTCCCAGGTGGAAGTATAACCTAGCTTGGAGCATTAGATGCTGCACATTGTCTGGATACATAGCCAGATATAGATCCAAAGAGTCCCTCAAGAGTTGGTAAGACTGATCAGTACTTTCTCTAGAAGCAAAAAATAAACTTAGTTTTAATGTTACAACTTCATTTCCTTTTATTACAAATGTACAAAGCTATTCAACAATACAGACAATATAAAGTACCATCCAACTGCATTGACTCTAGGGATTTATTACTAATAACATCCACTAACCCACTGGGGAGGACTGCACTAGACAGCACCCTTTCAAACTCTATTCCTTTTCATTAAAAAAAGTATAAAATTTGAGTTTTGGTGTTCTCTTTGAGAGCTCATTAAGTTACAAATTTGCTTGTCCTTAATAAACAAGATGACCAAAGATGAATTATAAATGATCTGTAGCAATTATTTTTTCCTGTGCATTTTGGCCTCTTACAACAATGAGCTTCATTTTAGCAATGTGAAGGTACACAAAGAGAAAAAGGATCATAGGTGCCCTAGTGACAGACCTGTGATGTGATCACAGCAAAATGCTTGCATGAGATGCACCAGTTCATAAAGAAAAGCCTACTTCTTTAGAAGATAATGGAAGCTTCTTAAGATCCCTACCAATATGTCCCAAAAGGAAAAAAAAAAAAATTATCTGTTCATTCTCTTATTTGAAAAGAATTTTGCCCAGTATTTTTTCTAACCAGAAATATTCTTGGAGGGATTAAAAGGTCATGAAACAAAAATGATGGTCAGAAGTAACAAGTAAATAAATGGCAAAGTTAAACACACCCCACAAAGCCACTTGCTCATGGCTGCCATAAAGAATCAAAGAACAAAGTAGTGCGATTTGGTCCTCGTTTACTTAAGGCTTAATTCTAAGTATTATGCAGAATTTAAAGTCTTACCGCTTTCCAAGGTTTAAGAGGTTTCCCACCATCCGCTGCAAGACCTCTTTTGAAGTCACCACTCCATAAAACTCCTCAGTCACATGGTGGCCAATAAGGTACTCACATTCTTTCACAGTGAGCTGCTTTCCCTTTCCAAAGGCATCTATGTAAGTATAGTCAAAGATATCTGTGCTTCTAATTAAACAAAGAAATAAAATGGAAATGATCAATGTTGCAAGCTAAATAACAATATAGATTTCCGTCTTCTTCACAGACCTATTGCTACAGTTTGAGTTTAAAGTAAACTGTATCAGAGCTTCAGGTTCTTTGTGACAGGGCCTAGAGTTAATTTCTTCTTATCTGCTCTCAACATATGCGCTGAAAAGTTGAACAACATATCAATTTATCAGTTGTGGCATTTCTTTTCTTAAAAGAAGAGCTATATCCAGGGGTGTTTCACTAGTGCTTGGATATTTTACAAAGCTATGCTTGGTTAACCAGAGATTACAATACAATAGAAACCGCTGCAGCACGGACTATCTATATTAGTCAAATTCCCATGAGAGGTATATGTAACCAAGTTCATTTTATTAAATGATATCACTACAGTTTCCCCTGAATTTTGTACTTCTGGGAATAAAACCACTGCCAACAGTCAATCCAATGAGATTTGATGGGTTACCAACATTGATTCAGAAGGGAGGTAGGTAC
Source organism: Caiman crocodilus (assembly GCA_030014935.1). Classification (NCBI taxonomy): domain Eukaryota; kingdom Metazoa; phylum Chordata; order Crocodylia; family Alligatoridae; genus Caiman; species Caiman crocodilus. The sequence continues at coordinate 356,463 of JAGPOW010001167.1, read as the reverse complement.
AGGGTACAATATAATACATTTCTAACAGCTGCACTGCCTGCAGTATTAAATGAAACCAAGTTAAAATAGCCATAATGAAAAGCCAAAAAAAACCTGTTACTGACTGCTGCTGTATGTCACTCGCAAGAAGTCTTTCACCATTCAATCAGCTGCAGACTATTCTCAGAGCTCTTTGAGCGAATTCACTTTTTAAGTTTTCAACAGATTAATTTGACTGCTTAGGTCTATATGGGACATGATGCTCCTGCATGTATTAATGATCTCAGAAAATGTTTTTTGTTTTACCATTGAAATAACTATTGTCTAACTGTAATAGAAGAAAGAGTTAAATACTGTAGTTACTCGAATATAAGATGATCCCCCCCATAATCAGATTCTCTCTATAAAAAATGTATTATAGTTTTCCAGGTAGAGAATTGATTAACTGGAAGTTTGCCTTAAATTTGCCCCCCCTCTCACTGCTACAGCAGGAAAAACAAATGTTAAGTATTAGATGACAAAAAACTTGTATGCAGATGAGGCACAGGGCAACCTAGTTCAGCTCTAATCTCCACTCTTCTAGTGCCACAGACAAGGTCATATTATGTGTGCAATAATAGAAAAAATTATAATCATCATAGCAAGACACAAGAAGTACAAATCGTTTATGGTCTTCACTATTCAGAAGTGAACTAGAACGAAACATAACTCACCCTTCTTTTCCTTGACGCCATCTCAAAAGGAAATGACTAGGAAAGTTGACGGGCTCAAGTTTGACACCCAACTGCCTGGCAATTGTTAAATAGAGAATAGATAAACTGATTGGGATTCCAGTCCTGCGGATCAAAACCTGAAAAGTAAGACTTGAATCAAAAAGGAGTCTTAAAAATCCTAATCAGCGTGTTAAAAAAAAAAAAAAAAAAAAAAAAAAAAAAAAAAAGCGCACATCTCACACCATGCCTCAAAATTCACCAGCAGATGCACAAAAAAGTTACTATACTAGAGAGTGTACCCAAATCTCTCCTTTGGGATGCAGGTGCAAACATTTTAATTCTACTTACTTATTCAACTACATTGATCCAAATATGACAAAATAAAGTAGAATTCCCTCAACTGTGTATTTGAGCAGCTTCAAAATCCGCTTCACTATACATCCATTTACCTGATGAATATACGAGTTCAGAGAGTTGTAGTAGTCCATCTCATTTCCTTTGTATTTTAATTGTTCATACAGGACACAGTTCATAGCATCAAGTACCTGCCTTTGAAGCTCCACTTCAGGAATCACTAAGATCTCTCCTAAAACATACAATTAAGAAAAATAGTTTACCTAAGTAACAGCAGAGAGGCAGTTAATGATGTCAGAAGTCTCTAAGGTAACTGGTTCAGAATGGTATGAGCTTTCATAGGCAACAGTCTACCTGAAAGCTCTGTGCCTCTCTGAACCACTTAGTTTCTAAAAGTGCCATTCTGCCCCACCTTCCCCTTAAGTGACAGTAAAAATAGATAGGTTGGTCACTTCTTGAAAGGAAACAAACATTAAAGAAAACTTTTCAAGGTTTGTAAGACAGGCTCCTTTCCCTTGGATTTTAGGAGCTACTCAAGTATGTGGACTGGCTGTTGATGACTTCGTAAATTCTGCAAGGAAGAGGAGAATGCCTCCAAAGCCAATACACTCCCTAGTTCTATGGTAGGACTACTAAAAAGAAGACTTGAACCAAATATCATATTCACAGAGTACAAGTCGATGCGGTATATAAGCCCACCCCATTTTTCCGATTCAAAAGTTAGTATTTTTGTAGATCCTGTGTATAATTCGACCTAACCTTTTGGATTGGAAATATGGGGCTGAAACAGAGGGTCCCTGCATGCTGTCACAGCAGGTAGGACATCCGAGGAATGGAGACATGCAAGACCAGTGCTACTCACCCAGGCAGGGACCAGGCTCAGCGTTTGGCTGCCAGGGCTCCAGCCCCTATGAGAGGTGCAGAGGCGGGCCGGGCAGGCTGCACTCCTTGCCACCGCACACTGTGGGGCAACAGCGCCTGCGTGGGCCTACTGCCTGCCTTGTTCCCAACACCCCTCACCTTCCCTCACACCCTAAACACCCACATCAACACCCTGCCCACCTGAGCTCCACACTCCTGCCACCCCACTGAGCACGGGCTTTGCACTCCCACCAGTCTCAGCCCCATGCTCTGTGCTGCAGTTCTCCCATCCCTGCCGCTTTTCCACCTGATGCCCTAAGCACTACAGCAAGGAGACTAGGAGCTGCAGGATGCCAGGGAAGCAGAATACTGCTAAGCTGGGCCCTAGATAAGGTGTAGAAATCGAGGTGGAAATTTAAGGGTCAATATTTAGGCTTCAAACCTTGACTTATACTGTGAAATCTAGTAAGTCTATTAACTCAAATAAAAACTGCAGATTTATAGTGTTGCTTAAGAAGACCCAACTAAAACAAGTATTTCTATACAGTACCTGCCTTTGAAGCCAAGCTTGGATGTCTAGGGTTTTTTGTCCGGAGGTCTTTGCGAACTTTATCCGTGATATCATCCACTTGGGCCTGGACCCCTTTCAGACAGATGTCTGATAGTGGATTACAGTACTGATCAATTAAGACAGCACCTGGAAAAAACAATTTTTAAATTTTTTTTTAATTAAAAGATTTTTTTTTTTTTTAACTTATTTAATTGTAAATGCCTAATTTCAATATTGTATGTGATTTTGGTTAAATGTAAGGCTTCCTTTTAAAATTTTCATTGGTTCTGAAAAAAAGTCATGCATAAATGCAGAAAAGAACGAGATGCCAACAGAAATGTTACAGGTCTTTTTATTTAAAAGAAGCAACACAATTGTTGTAACATCTCAGACTGACTTTCAGATCTCAATCACACGGCCTCCTGCTTTCCCTAAGCACAATACGTTCCCCCACTGGGTTGAAAATATAAGTTATGAAATAAGAGGCAGGAGAGAGAAGCCTAAAGTTTAGGTCTACAATAAGCCATTTCTTTGACTATCTACAGCAGTTTCTTCTCGCATCATATCTAACTATACCTACTCCTCTTTTAGACCACAGAGTCTCAATCTCACTTCTGCTTCCGTTCCACTCTTGCTCATGCCAAAATCCTTCTTATTTCTTTGTTCATCTACTCATACCACTCTTAGCAGTCTTCATCTAGTATGTCCACTACACCGGAACAATTTTTTGGACCCTTTTTTTTTGGTCCAAGTGTCCTCTATATAGCAAACCCTATCATAAAAAAAAAAAACAAAAAACACTTCTTCCAAGACTTCTTTGTTGTCTTTTCTTTCTAAAACCTCCCTATGATAACTTACTGGAGGCAATTATACTCAAGTCTAATATCTCTGAAAAAGGGACAAATATTGTTTTTCCTTCTTCCATAAAATGCCACAAGGTAGGTTTAGGTTTGTGGCTGGAACTGGAAGTGTGACTATGGGCAATCATACCTACACTAGATACTAGGTAAGAGTACTCAAGATGCAACAGCTTAGGCTTCAGATCGGGCTGGTTAGCTGAGTAAAAGCTCATGGCAGGCTTATAGTCAGGTGACTAACTTAGAGTAAAGGCTCATGCTGCCATTTTTAACGGATGCTGCTGTCCATGTTAAATTATATTAAAACTTGCATGGATCCATCTAGCAACTGTATTGCAGACAATCTGGTATCTTTACAACTCACCACGTTAAAAGTACATAATGAATATCACCGCTTAATATCCATTCCACAGCACTACCTACTAGAAAGGCCACAAAGTAGCACCCTTTGTATTTCGTTTCACAACATGCTGCCCTCTCTGATACTTACTAACACAATTAGATTTGTGTACGATAAAAGCAAAGTAAGTTCTGGAACATTTTTTATTTCTCAATTTCTTGCAGTTTTAAGGTACACATCAAAAACAACTGCTTCTTCCACAAACCTTGGGAGAACTTTACATATTCCGCAATCTAAACCTATTCTCTCCAGAGTAAGTTAGCTGTCCACCAGTACCACTTAAACTCTACATTTTCCAGGGCAAGAATTATACAAAAGATGCTTTACCTTTAAAAAGATGCCAAACATTTTAGGAAGTATACTGAGTGCAAAAGCAAATGCAATTATGACTCAAGGTTTTCTACCAGTTTGCTACATATAAATTCTCTAAAATATGCTGCTAAGAGGAGTACTGAAGTAGATCATTGTGTGACCAGATAAATATTGATATTTCTCTGTCTCACAGCACAGCATGAATACTTCTCAAGATGACAGTAGTGAACAAACATTTTAAAAAAAAGATGAAATTGTCTCAATATTTAAAGAAATAACAGCAAGTACCTTTGGAAAGGTATTATCATGAGGAACTAAAACTAGAAGATAGAAATAAAATCTATTTTTATTAGCTATGTAGAAAGAGCTTAAATCAAGGATGGATCCTTATTTTCAAAGGAGCCAATAATGATCCTTGACCATTATTTTCCATGTTCAAGGATGGATTCTTATTTTCTTATTCAAATAGACATGGCCTGAAACATCTGTTTTAACACCAACATTTGAGGACAAAGTGAAAATACCAGTATAAATATAAAAATATCAGTATTTTGTCTGTAAACAGCAGAGAGACATAATTCTCATTAAAATGTATGTTCTTTGCCCAGTTATTACAATATAGCAGGTATACACAGAAAATAGAGTCCCAAAATGTAGACACAGCATATCACAACGCAGATATAATACTTCTTCAAATGAGAAGCTAAAGTGACAATAGCCTTCTTCTATCAGCATAGCTGGATCTACACAAGGATTTTAACCAGCACAGTTATACAGTTGGGGGGTGATTTATTCACATATCTAGTTGGAACTGCCATGCTGGAAGAACTGTGTAGTATTGACTTGGTCACAGTTTTGTATCAACTCTTTTAGAACTGCCAGGTGCAAGTGGAACATACCTAGGAAACAGAGGGAGGGGGAATGAGGGAGAAATCATTGTTACTTTGTATATAAAAAAATGTAATCTATGAATTTCTCAAATTTCTCTTTTCATGCTGTGATGGTAATAGAAAGGCAATATAAAAAAGTTGTGTCATTCAGGAGGTGGGTAGGTATTTTTAAATTTCTGCACCAGCTCAAATACTTGTTAGATTGTGGAAACCCTAAGACATTACATTTTTGACGCACCTAAGCATTAATTTAATCATTTATCTCAATTCCCCAAGTACATTTAAAAATGTACTTGAGTTTGAACATTTTCTAAGGCCTTTATTGAATATGGATGAATTTAAGCACGCATTTAAATAATGTCTCATTGTCCCAGAGTCCTATAATCACCTTCCAAAAATGACTGCTGTTCCACAGGCCGTTGAAGATATTCCTTCAGGTTTTTTAAAATATTCTGCTGTCGTAGAAAGTATAGAATTTTTTTTGCATAGTATTTCCAGGTAAGACCCTTCCTGCAGAAACATAAGAAGTAGTACTGAAAGCCACGCAAGCACATTAAGTACAAATATTCAGTCCAGTTCTCACAGTTCACAGGGATTTGAAATTTAGACCAATGTAATGAAAACATGCTCTGCCCACTCGCTCTGTGCATGCCAAATGCCAAAAAAAATGCATTGCAGATGCTCTGTCATGCATCCAGAATTGCTCCCTGGCTTGGGTAGCTTACAGACATGCACCCTGCACTCCTTCAATTGTGGCTAAGTTACATTTTTTCAACTTTTGGCATGAGTGGAACGGAAGCAGAAGGTGTTTTCACGACACTTCTTCCTAACACAACTTAGTTGGACAGTGTGTCAACAAGTCCTTTGTTTTGTGAAGGACAAGTCTGATATCGTAACAAGAGCCATGAGAGCAAGGCAGAGATGTATCTGGGGTGCTGTTTGTAGCAGTGTTGATCTAAGGAAAAAGGCAGGGATGTAAACATTGAGGGCAAACTCACAGGCAGCAATACTTTTCATGCCACTTAACAAAAGTTTCAAAATATTGTGATAATGACATTCAAGGCAGCTATAATGTCAGTGATTTCCATGGAATGTCTGCTTTAAACCAAATGTTTTCTTTACAGATCACTTACTACCTTCCCTTCAACTCCCTAAAGAATACAGACTCTTAAAATAAAATATCCTCAAAGATTTCAACAGAAAAACAAAATCAACACAAGAGAGGTGGGAAAGGGGCAAAAGTCCTCAGGAAAAGTATCCTGAAATAAGTATTTTGAGAAATGGGTATGAAGAGATTGTCAGGTAGATAACATAGCACAGAGCTCAAAACACAACAGCCTGCCACAGTAAAGGCCCCAACAGGTGAGACTTAAGGTTGTCATTTTTAATATAGTTAGGGCATACATAGTTAAAGACCTTAAAAGCCAACAGTCTCGGGTTTTTTGGGGGTTTTTTTGTTTTTTGTTTTTTTTTTTTAGACATGCCAACCATACCTAACAGCACAGGTTTTCGACCTTTTTTGAAGGCATGTACCCCTTCTGGGTACAGTTCGGGAGGCGGGGGGGACAGAAGGGAGGAAGGAGGAAGCTTGCATGTGGCGGCATCGGATGGTAGAGGGCCAGGGTGGCCGCTACATGCAAGCCCCACCCCCTCCAGTCTGGCAGCGCCTGTGTGGCCACAGAGGGGAGACACTACCCTCGCGTCCCCCCCAACCCTGCTCCTGGGAGATGGTAGCAAAGGGTGGTGGATGACAGTGCTCCTGCCCCCCATGTGTACCCCCTGGCCCTTTCCAAGTATCCCCAGGGGTACACATACCCCTGGTTGACAACCCCTGCCAAACAGGGTCAACACTGACCTTTAGCACTTTACTACCAAATGCTACTGGTCTCTTCAATTCCAGAGAACTTAAAATGCACAGATCCCAAACCCAGAGCATCAAGGGAGATTTCCATTTATTTTCACCACAATTTTATATCACACCCTATTGCTGCTATTTAGAACGCATTTGAATTTTTTCTCTGAAAATAATTCCTTCTCCTTGCTTTTCTTTTCCCCCAAATCACAAACCAAACAAGTTGTCTTCATCCTGCCGAATGGATAAACAATCAAATCGCATAATGTTACTGCCCTTTAATTACTCAGGACACTCAATAGGGACAGACACTTTTTGGAACAGCTTCCAGGGAAGTGATTTAGCCTAATGATACTGAATGGCAATGACTACTGCTTAATCAGAGTATAATTAGATAAATTCTACTTTATAGGGATGCATTTGGCCAAGCCAAGGGCTTGAATAGTGCTTAACCAGCTCCTAATGTGCAATGTTTAGCCCTAGTTTTAATACAGGAGTTACACAATGAATGTGGAAAAAAAAAGAAATTATATTCATATTTTCATTCTGGATTATACTTTTTCATACTCTAACAGCACCTTAAGTAGGGACAAGAGGCTACTGGGCTGTATTAAGAGAACTCTATTCTCGTTCCAAACCAAAAAAATCTATTTTTGTATTTTATTTTTAAATTCATACTGTATTTCTGTCATGGGAGACTTTAACTACATGAATAATGCTAATGGTTCGCTAATGAAAGATCATAAAACAAACAACTTGTTTTTAGAAATCTCAGTGCTATTGCTATTCTAGTCTTGAGATAAAAGATGAATTTAGTGATATTCAGACCCTTGCTGAAATTTCATCTATGCTTACTACATAATACTAAATAAAAGATACCCATCACCCACAAAAATCCTTTCCCATTGCTATTAAGTTTATTAATGAAGCTACAGACTGCCACTACCTGAGGAATAGAAAGAGGACTATCAAGAAAAGCTTCCTAACATTGAGCCCTTATTCTGTGAAGAATTGACCAGTGATGAAGGTGCTCACTTGGAAATCTGGAGGGCCAGTTTCAATTCCCTGCTCTGACACTGACATTCTGGCAACCCTAAGCAAGCCACGTGGACTCCTTCTGTGGGACCCATGCTGGGCTCAACCAAGTGACCTGTACTCTGCAGTTCTTCTAACACCATCCACACTAACTCTAGGTTACTGTAATGGACATGGAATGTATGAATTAGGTCTCAAATATTTTTGCATCAAGGAAGTAAAAGGACACGGAGTCAGGACTATAGGATTCCCCAGCACCCAGCAAGAAGGTAATAAATATTTTCTTTCTACCTGCTTTGATATACTAAGCTCACCTTCCTTCCATATTAAGGATAGACATCAGCTCATCCTCAAAAAAATGACTTGGACATCCAAGAGTTTCAATGTCACTGAAGCCATCACAGGGCACCTGGCAAACAGAACACCATGTTATAAATGACAGTGGAGTTTTCTTTATCAAATAAAAACAGGTGATTTCATAACAGCCTCAAGAGCTCAATTTAGCACTTTGCTTATAACAGTGAAATTGAACAGAAATTGGATTTTCAACACCTGGCAGCTGCGAGTTCCCACTGAAGGGCTCTCAACTGTGTGGCTACTTCTCTTTGAAAAAAATCAAAGAGCTGCTTTGTTGTCTTGCAGCTTTGATGAAAAGATCAACCGATTAAACTGTAAAGACTGTGCAAACAACTGATTTTTTTTTTGCTTCAGCAGCCAAAAAAGAAAACTAAAAAATAAATCTTGTGTACAGTTAAAGAATCCCCCTCTTTCCCTTGAAATTTTATGGAACTAAGAAAAACATTTGTAACAGTTCAACTGAAATGAATCATTTTGATTTTAGGCATCTTGAATACAAGCCAAGAGCTAGTTTCACAAAATGGACCGTGAATTTTGCCTCAAATTTCTAACTGAACCCAAAATGTTTATGACATTTAGCCTGAATTCATTAATCATTTCATGTTGGCCTCATTTCCATTTTTCAACAAATAAACAGTCAGCCAAAAAAAATCTAGGTCTGAAAATGAACTGCCAAGGGACCTAGTAAATATGGAATACAGTAGCAACTCCACACACAACGAAATCATAGAGGTGCACCAATACATAGTCCCATATCAGATCAGCACCGATATAAGGAAAATTGACTGTATTGGCAATTAGCTTTTTTGGCTGATGTGGCCAATAATGTGGCTGATAAATGCTGCATGTGTGCACACAGCTGCAGTGCAGTATGCAGGCAGCCAGGATGGCAGCTGGGTCTGGCTGGTCAGTCTGTTGTGGGGGAAGGGAAGACCAAGGTCCCGGTGTTGAGGGAGGGAATGGGGCAGGGGCTGCTCCAGGACAGGGCACAGTACTGAGCCATGTGCAAGGCTTGTGGCTTCTAAAACTGCATTCACCCCCATGGGATGTATGGGGGGCATGTGCCCCTGGATCAATGCACAGGGCGAGGGTGCTGTGGGCTGAGCTAGGCTGTTCCTGGAAGGGGTGTTGGGCTGGGCTGTGCTTAAGGCAGGCGGCAACAGTGCTGGGAAGAGACTTGGGGGAGATGAGGGGCGGGCTACAGTAAATTTTGGAGTGGTTGCAGCTCCTCTCATAGCCCCCGCACCCAGAATCACCACCACCTGCCCCAGCCCACCACTGGGAAGAACCTGGCACAGCTTCAGCCCCACTCCACCATGGCAGCCCATCCTCACCCTGTGTGCAGATCCAGGGGCATATGCCCCCCATGCCTCCCCTGGGAGATGTGCACCAGCAGGAGCCACTCCCCCTCCCTGTCCCCCTGGATGAGCTGCTTGTGGCTCTGCCCTATGCCAGCTGTGCAGTGCCTGCCCCAGCCCCAGCCCCAGCTCCACTCCCTCCCTCATCTGGGGGGGGGGGAGGGGTTGGGAAGGGAGCTTCAATCTGCCCCCCACACCCATTCCTTCTCCCTCAACAGACTTACTAGCTGGATGCTGCTCTCCAAGCTGCCAGGCTGCATATCTGCAACCAAATCAATATTGGCTGATATGGCTTGTTTAAAATCAGCCATCAGTATCTGTATCGGCCCAAAAAGTCTCTATTGGTACACCCCTACTAAATCTCTAAATGTAAAATTGCTCAAGAGCTGCAGAGATGCACATAGTTAATACTTAAATGACTTGTATGGTATGGAAAAACATATGCTTTAGTTGCTTTAAACAGGGGGCAGAATGCCCACTAAGCCATGCTTATCAACCATTTTGATTTAACAAGAATATCTGCTTGATCCTGCATTGATACAAATTAGCTGAGGACACAGACAGACAATCAAGTTTCTCTTGGGAGAGCAATGATGTGGTTTGATACAGATGTTCAGGATTTTTCTCCTACAGTAGAGACTGCCACTCCAGGAGAAAAATAACTTGGGAACACTCAGGGTTAAATCACTCACAGAAGAGCGATTCCTGGGACAGCACATGCCTGCATACTCTGTGGCTTGTCTCAGAAGAGAACATACGTCTTCCAGCATCTTCCCTACAACAACCCTTCTCCCCTGGGAGACCATGTCAGAACACTATCCCTTAACAATCTCCAAACTGTCCTGTGGAGAAACACAGGTTGACTGGAGGCAGTCTGGATCAGCCAATCAGTACTGCCATGTGCATTGTTGCCATCCATCTCCAGGCCAACTAAGGGAGGCTGCAGAGCATGCTGAGATGTGTACACAGGCTTCTACCCCCACTGCATACCGTCAGCACTGCAAGCTCTCCATTCTTTAGGGCCTCAGCATTTAAATGCCTGTATACACTGCTCTTGGTAAGTTTTTCGACCAGGATAAAAACCTGGGCGATTTCTCCAGATTATATGAATGGGCGTACTTAGCCAAATTACCCTAACTGCATGAAACAAGGCTAACTTTGTAGTGGCTTGATACACATGTATTAACACAGAATCATTAAGAGGTAGCAGATGCATCACTAAAATTTACATGCTCATCTTTTGATATTGATGCTATAGATATGGCTGTCTATAGACTTGCATAACTACAAAATAAGCAATATGCCTTTGCCCTTTATTGATTTTACTGTATGATGTCTTACAAAATGCTTTAGATTGAACATTTTACACTCATTAGCAGAAAACACTTCACTCCCAAAAAACTTTAGCATTGTAAGTTTATCTGAACTTGATGTATATACCATGTACATACCACATACTCTTTCTCCAAAACTCTGCCATTCAGAACTGGGGTGCATACCTTAAGCTCTAAGCTCCCATTTGTCTCTGGCCCAGGAAGCAGAAGGGAACAGAGTTTAGTGTTAACCTCCAAACAGATATTAAAGAATCTGAAGTACAGGCTGAGCACTTATGCCTGAGACAACAATTGAGGGGCAAGTAAGCGGTTGTATGCAGTCTTAGTATCTTGATAAGGCTTGTCACGTGGCAATAACACTTTATTATTTACGTTAACTTATATAAAAAACTAGTTACAGTAAAAATAACAAACAATCCCCTCCCACACCTTTGCTACTTAGGGGTGCACTGATAGAGATTTTGGGAGCTGATACCGATAACTAATTGTTAAGGAGGCATATCAGCCCACACTGATCCGATTTCCAATACAGCTGCATCCAGGTGGTATGTCCATTGTAGTGAAAGGAGAGAGGTGTAGGGGGACAAGATCTGTGATGGAAGGAGTGGGGCTGGGGAAGGTGCTGCCAGCTGGGGTGGGGCAGGGCGGGCACCGGACCAAGCTGCGGCTCATCCAGGAGGCACCGGGGGGGGAAGGAGGGGGGGCCAAATTATCAGCCACATCAGATCAATTTCAAATATAGTCAATTGACTTTCTATCTGTACCAATCCAATATCCAACTGATATATTGTTGCACTTTACTTACTACTGCCCTTGAAAAGGTCTGGGACTTAGCCTTGTTGCTGTCCTGCCAAACCAGGAAGTCCCTGTTGCCTGACCCACAAGGTCTTCTGGGATGCCACATTTCCTGAGTGCTCTATGTTTTCAAGAGGACTAAACTCAGTGGCCACTATGGCCTTGGAAGCCCATACAAGCCTTTCAAGGTTCCTGAGTGCTCCAGAGGCTGGGACCACTCCTCAGATGACTGGGGCTCCCACTTAGGGAAGCATGCCACCTGGAGCTCCAATCAGCTAATGGGGCTCCCAGTTGGGGAAGCACAGGGAGCCAAGCTAGCTACTTGCTGGTGTAAGAGGAGCCCAGGATCAGGATCCCCCTGCACTGGCAATATGGTATGCCAGGAAGTATGATTGTTGGCACCCTGCATCAGATTCCATCATGCCTTTATTTTAATATCTGTCAGAGGCCTATGCCATAGTCAGATATGAACCTGGAATAATCTTTTTTTAACATTCTACTTTCCAAAAATAAGGTGTGCACTTTATTAGGTGATATGTGGTATGCAAGAAAGTGTAGTAAGTGAAATAGTAGCTTTTGAAGGATCATAACATTTCTAGAGTCAAGTCTGATTATCAAGTAACAAGCAAAGAACTTTGGGAAATGCAGTAAAACTCCTAATTGCAGCTAAATGTGATATATATGTAGAGAGCACTTGGAGACTTTAAATATTTGGAACACAAGAAATGTTTCTTCTATTTTGGAAAAATCAGTGGACAACTGTTCTTGTGTAAACTGATGGCCTTATATTACCTTTCACTAGTCAGTAAGGCAATCTTGATATTTTGATCATAGGCAGGAGAAGAATAAGATCAGAAATACACAGTAAGAAATACTGATAAATAGGTAGGTTATTTTCAGATACATGACAAATATGAAAACTTACGTGCTCTGAAAAGAACCTTTTGGAGAATGAAGATACAATTCTTCGAGCTTCTAAGCCAGCATTGTGGCGTGCTTTATATTCCTCTAGCCAATTAACACCGTCTGTCTGGCTATAATATTTCAGTAGTGGTGGCCACCTATGTAACAGACAAGCAGGAACAGGTTCAAAAGTTAATGATTCAATCCCACTAAGAGAGTTTAATATTGCAAAATGTTACTTATTGCTAGGCAGTTAATCAATGTGACTCTAGTATCTGAGACAAAGCCAAGACATTACATCTTCACTCTGATATAGTAAACCATAACTCCTATTTTTCCCATATAATTATTTTGGGTTGCAGAGAAAATACAGTTAACAAACTTATTTTTAAACATTAACTAAGTGTTAAAGAAGAAGTTTTCAAAGGAGCACAAGAATCACAAGTCCCTCGCATCATCTTTCTATAAGACCCATGACTATAAACACTTCAGGCACTTCTGAAAATCTCCTTCTAAAGCTTCACAAAATTAAGATTTAATCTCAGTAAGAGACTAAGTGCATAGTTTTAAAATAATATTAATTTTCCAATTCCAAAGACAAACCAGACTCAAGTAGACAATGATCTCATCTATCCAGTCTGGAATTCATGCCCAGTGTTCTTCTTACTATATCTCAGCTCTAACTAAAGGGCGAGTAGAAGATAACTCCCTACCCTGTGTTAAGCATAACAAATGACAAACAGTTACAGGAAAATCTCAGAATTCTAAAATCAGGTCTTTAAAGCTATGTATAAAATACTTTATACATACATAATAACCTACGCAGGTCATTATAAAGGCATACTGGTTTTGCTCAGCACAGCTGTCGAAACTAAAATAGCATGATGCATTCCTCATAACCTGCCAAGTACATTTGAGCTGAAAATGCAACTTTAATTCATATTTCAAAAGCTACTATTGACAGCAGCCTTTTTCCTAATAAAATGGCATCATTTAAGACACCTGTTGCATGGCAACCCCCATGTAAGATAACGTGAGCCAGGCCAGCAATATTAATAGCTACTCAAAAGATAGAAAAATCAGATACTCAATGAGGACATATGGGAGTTGAAATAGAATTGTACTTGGTATGGTTGGAAATACTGTTGGAAGTGTGAGTGAAAAGGTTGCATAAAACAGTAGCCTCTTGTAATTTACTGTCATCTTCAATGTATATTTTCCAATTTCCATCAGAATATTACTATTTTAACATGACCTTCTTGCTTGCCACAAATTTAATAAAGATACAAAATATTTTAGTACAGTAACTACAGGATTTTTTTTGAAGTTCGTTCTTTTTAATATACTGAAAACGGTGACATGTTTTATCCCTATTTAATAGTTATTACCCAAACACTGACATATATAACTATTGGGCTTGAATAAATATTTTACTACTAAGACTACCTGAATTGCTGCTATGCAATTCAAGAACTATCCAAATAATGTTACAATGATAATAATTTTCATTCTGAAGGAGCCCAAGACCCTTTTCTCACCACTAAAATTCAGCCACATAGTGAAAAAGACTAACAACTGTATATTTTAGGAGGGTAAATAAAAAATAATTTCTCCAACTGAAAGTACAGCAAGAATTTTCCAGAGATTAAATGTAATTACTCATAATGGAATCAGTCAGGAATACAAGGTCAATATTGCAACTCTTGCCAAAAGATCTATTATCAAAGACAGGGACAGAGACATCAACTAATCACCCACCATAATCACTTCCAAGGCTGGACCTGTACCATTTTAAAAATTCATGTTTGCTGCTGAAATTAGAACCAGAGAATTGGTGAAAATATCTAGCCAGATACCCAAAGCAACAGCTTACTGAACTGGTGAATCAGCTATTGTTCAATAGCTTCTTTAGCAGGTGTAGAGAGAATATTCAACTGATTTGAACTAATCTAAAAATTTAGTAGCCAACTGGCAGTTGGAGAAAGCAATCCAATCTACCCTTCCATGCCAAGATGCTGACAAAAAGGTACTAGATGAATTTACCCTGTTCCAAAAAGCATGGTGGCTCCAGTGAATTACAGACCATTGTTTGTTCTCTGATACGCACCAATATGAAGGTAGTGTTAACAATAATAACAGCAATGATCTTGCTTGAGTTTTCATTCAGTTCTATCATGCGTGATTTAGTTGCAACATTGTCCATACCTTGTGATTACCCTTCAAGTAAAAACTAAAGCTGCAACCCGTGAAAAAAACCCACAAGAACCTACTGGTCTCTCTCTCTCTCTGTCAAGGTGATGCAGCTAAATAGTGAAGATTTGTCAGCAAAGCACTACACCCATGGAAGAATAACCAGAGTGATAAGCAGGCAGATTGGTGACCAAATTGACTTTCTGACCCAGTGTTAACACTTGCTATGGATATGGAGACCGCCTACAGAAATTCTGTACAGACAGTCCTGCACCCTTTCCACCCAGCTGAAAACATTTTGGAACACCACCTCAGAGAGAACAGAAGACAGCTTCCGTCATTACCAGAAACTCCACTGCCAGGCTGAATGAAAGACTGTTATTTGGCTCTACCACCACCTCTGAAGCCAGTTTAGCAAGCTCAGGTGTGCCATCTGCTATGCCCAGACTGATTGTGCCTGGGGCATGTAGGACAGGCCAACGCACACCAGTGGTACAGTGGAAGAAACCTGCATGCAAGCTGGAGAGGACCTCTATTCATGTTGAACTTTACAGAGGTCTTTTCAAGCCAAACTTGGAAGCTCCCGACAGGCTCAAAGGTACTTGGGCAGGTGCAGATGCTCCAAACTGCCTTGCCGGTTTTGACCATAATGCAATTGCTATAATGACACAGAATCTGACTCGAAACAGGGGTGCTGCAGCCCTGGCCTGTATGCCCCCTGCCCTGCATCACCAGCCCATGGCTGGGACAGACTACACCGGTCCGAACATTTGGTGGCAGGGGAGCAGCGGCACCACCTCCCCGCTGCTCAGTTTCCAGGTCTATGGGCGGCCCCCAGCTCTGCACATTAAACTGGGCACCCAGTCTCAGTGCGTGGGGCTGGATGAGGTGGACCCTGGGTGCCAGGGCCCAATCCTGGTACATTTGAGGCTGGGTGGAAGCACTGATACTGGTGCATGGGGCTCAATCTGACACCACCCATCCACCTGCAGGGCCAAAAACACGAGCGCCGCCACACTAAACCCTCTGGCTGCTCAGACATCCCCGCTGCAACAACGCCCTCAGCGTCTCCCTCCTCACGAGGGTTTCATCTCGACTCAATCCCGCTGCTCTAGCCGGGGCGGCCAGCGAGCTGTGCTGAAGCTACCACGAGCCCACCACGGAAAGCAACCAACCTCCACAAGGGCACCCACTGGCACTGCCTGGGCTGGGCCTAGAAAGAGAAGAGGAGAGAGCAGGTCGGCCATTGGGCCCGAGACAGCAGACAGGCCCAGCAGAGCCCCCGCCCCCGCCGTGCCGGGGCCTGCGGCGCCACCGGGGGGGCGCGACAGCGAAGCGGCCCGCTCGGGCCTGCGGGATGGGGCCGGCACCTCGGCCAGAGCCGAGGGGCAGGAGGTATCAGCGCCTGGGAGCGGCGGGGCCGGGGCCGGGGCCGGCTCACCTGAGGCGGAAGCGCTCCCGCCAGACCTTCCCGCGGGGGGCGCAGGCGTCGCGCAGCCGCCGGCAGGTGCAGGAGACGCGGCCAATGTCGGCGGCGCCCAGCGCGGCAGAGCACAGAATCAGCTCCAGCAGCTCCCCGGGAAGCGCCGTGAGGCCCGTGGCGCCGCTGCCGGTGCCGGCGCCCGCCTCTGCCTCCGGCTCGGGCTGGACGCTAGGGCCCACCGCCGGCGCCGCCATCTTGGCTGTTTACCTGCGCGCCCCGCTGGCCCCGCCCCCCGGGTCAGGGAGCGTCCGCCGCTTCCGACCCCGCGAGGACCAGGGGGGAGGGGGTAAGGGAGCGTCTACAAAGTGCCCCTGCGCGCATACCGCGCAGACTCGGGTTGCGCAGGGAGGGGGTTTCCGGGACACCCGCCCGGCATGATGCGATCCCAAGATGTGGGGACAGGCCCAGGCTGCCAACTGCCCCGAGGGGAGAAGGGCATTTACGTGTCCTACGCAGAGCGGGTTTCAAGCAACACCGTTAAGTTGCGCGGGCGCCTGCCAGCACCAAGTCCCCCGAAGCGCTCCCCACAGGGACCGCGGTCCCCTCGCTTCCTTCGGGGCTCGCGCCGCCCTCCGCCTTCTGGCCACTTGCTGCCCCTTGAGCTGAGCTGGCTTCAAGGCCACGAAATGCAACAGTCCACGGCGCCGTCCACGTCCAGTGCAGACTCCTCTAGGTGCCCTAGGGAGGGATCAGCTCCCTGCACCCTCCTCCGCCATCTCCTCCCGCCTCGGGTCTGGCTCAAAAGGCGCTGCACCCGCCTCTCCCAGCACCGCCATGTCTGTGGGGACCAATCCTCCTTCCCCCTTTATTCCATCGGATCCACTCTGGAAAGGGCAGGCACACAAAGCGACTGAACTGTTCCCTCGTGTCACCGATTGGGGACCAGTTCCCAGATGTACGTGAAGCGCCGGGCTCCGACACCAGAGTGTGAGGGGTGGCCCCCAGCCCAGCATGCCCTTGCACCCAGGGCCCAAGTGTCCGGGTGGGGGGGGTGTCACTTTTCTTCTCTCTCTCCTCTCCTGAACAGGAGTTCAATGAAGTGCCGTAGCCCTAACTGCGGTGTGCTTGCCCGACTCGGGTTGCTCAGAGGAGGGGGAATGCTTGGACTCGTGTTTTTGGGTTCCCAGGGGCGTGATAAGGGTCACGGTGAAATAAGGCGTGAGGACACAGCACAGCAGCGGAAAGGAGTTCACTGAGAACGAGGGGCAACAAAAGGGAAAGGTCGAGGCAGTTGAGTTCTGGCTGCATTCCAGAGTGGCCAGCTGTGGCAGGAGGTAGGAAAAGGGTGGTGTATTGTGGGATGCCTGGAGGACCTTGGTGCTCCCGTGTCGCACTGAACTCTTCCAAGGGTTTGATTTTCCAAGTACACTTTTGAACCATTCTAAGGTGCTTCAGGCTTGAATGTGCATCCGCTCTAGGCTTAAACTGCACTTAAACCAGTCTGAGTTTTCTGTGCGTCACATCTAGCGATTACCTCCAAATCCACCACTTTCACCTTTCTGTCTCCTTCACAACGCAACAGTACCTGAGCTTGGGATCAGGCATGGAAAAGCCATTGAATTATCCTGGGGATGGAAAGCACTTGGTATTCTCAGTTACCGTGCTCCAGAGAGCTCTCCACTCCCATGCTACAGAGCTCTGGCACCTTATTCCCCTTCACTAACAATTACTAAGGAAGCCACTATTTACCAACTGTCTGCTCACTAAGTCCTTGTTGAAGACTACAACCTGTGAATTGATTGCTAGCCCTTTTCTCAAATCTTTGCTACCACATGTTTTCTGATCTGGCCATCTGCATGAGAATGACCCAGATACTAGAATGCTTCACCTGAGTAGTGTGGAGATGATTCAGGATGTGGTTTCACTGCCACACCACTGCAATCCATCCATGGATTTTTTTTTTTTTTTTGGATTTTTTTTAAGGAAAATTTTTCATGTCCCAAGTCAAATCAGCCAACTCAATCCCAAATCCATGAGTCATTCAAGAGTCATATGGGGCCCTACTATTAGCAAGCATCCTCCACCCCCACCTGGGGCTTCAGATGCTTCCAAATCCTTTGGTGGGCATCCTGCATGCAAGCCCAAGCCCAAGCCCAGAGGTTTGGGGCTTGGATGCTCCCAAGTTTCACTTGCCCTTAGACATACGGCTGCAGGAGCAAGCTAGGGAGGAGTCTCCTATTTCCATATAGTCGGCATATAGCCGAGATCTTCCCACTGGAAGTGAAAATGGGAGGCTAACTATGCATCACCTTGGTCAGGGTACTACCTCCCTGCCACATTCATGGTTTTCCCCAGCCAGTAGAAAAACCACCTGGACGGTCATGATATTTCTCTGCATCCATCCATGGATCAGTGATTATGATTCTGTTTCTTCCTTATCTCTATTTCTTCCAAGGTTTTATAGACAAGTCATGCTCTCCTAGCTGGCCAGCCTTCTAGATGGATGCAACAGTTCTTCATGACTGTCTCTGAGGAGTTGTTCCAAGAACCTTCCAAGCCCCTCTTTCTGCCCATGATACCATCCTGCACTGTCTCCATTCACCCATCTTTTCTCAGTCATAGCAAGTGAAGAGTTCAGTGCCCTGACCCTTTTCTGTGCCTCCCAAACCCAAGGGCTTCTAGGGGATCTGGTGCCTTTGCAACAACCTACCACTGAGATAAGGTGATCACCCAACCCTGAGTGGGACAGTCCCAGAATGGGAACCTCGAGTCCTAGTCCCAGGCTGCATAACTCTGGGACAGCATTTGTCCCAGATTTGCAGCATCATGCAGAGATTCACAGGAAACGGTGGGTTTCCCCTTGCCGCCATGGGGAGGGGAGTGGAAGGAAGGGAGAAACGTGGCTGGTGAACTCAGACTGATGGGGTGGGTGGAAAGGCACATGGGAATGCAGCCAGCCAGGCACTCCAGCTGGGAGCAGAGAGGCTGCAACCTCCCCTCGCCCACACACACACACCCGTGTGCTGCTTCACTCACCCCATCAGTCTGAGTTCACCAGCTGTGCCATTGTGTCCTGCCTTTGCCTTTTCAAGAGGTAGTCTCCCTAAAATGAGGCACACAGAAACAGCCTCCATGCTCCTGCCTTTCTAAAGAAGCATCCTTCAGAGCTTTTCCCTGAGAGGAATGAGAAGAAAGGGAGAACACACACAGTGATTCTCAGTTAGGGTGCTATGGTACCTTGGCATGCCTTGAGATCCTTTCAAGGGTGCTGTAGGGATCTCAATACTTTGAAACCTCACAACAACAGGAGATGGAAATGCAGAAGTGGCAGAAATAGTGTGTCATGGACCAAAGCAGAAATCCAGTGCCACCCACCCCACACAGAAACATGTCTGAGCTGCAGTATAGTCTGTCTATCCTGGATAGGCCTTATCAGCCATTTTTGGACCTACAGATGAGACAGTCATGGAAGACAATCATTCTTGACTGCGAGGGACTGCCGAAGAAGAGGGAGCCATGCAATGTTAGTTAGCACTGCTAGGTGTGTAAACCCAGATATTTCAAACAGGAATTCTTAGTGTTAAAACCATTCTGACTCGCTGTGGTCTTTCTGAGTTCTTTGCAACAGAAGAATTGCTTTATTTTTCAGTAGTAAAAAAAAAAAGTATGAAAACTAAGAGTTGGCATTTTACAAGACATGCCTTGAACTTAAGGAGGGATGCCTTAAACCTAAAAAATATTGAGAACCACCAAGCCCACAATTTCTGGTGCACTGGCAGTGGCACTGGCTAGATTTTCCAGTGATCCCAGTAAACAGTCTCTGTCCTCTCCTATTCAGGATGCTGTGGGACTATTTGACAGTGGGAATGTGTCTGCACTCACGCCTTCATGCCTCCCTCTTGAGTGCTAGGGCTAATCTTTATCCTGACGCTACTCTTAACTCCTTTCCTCTCCCTGGGGTTTGGACAGTTGCTGCGCCCTTGCCTCCTGCTCCAATGGGGACTGCTGCTCACTCTGCTCTTGCTCTCTTTGGTCTCTTTTTCCTCTTTTGAGCTGAAGCATCCTCTGCTTTAGTTAACAGCACTCCAGCTGTAAAATCTAATGTGTTAATGTACTGGTGTCCTGCAACCCTGTTTCAATTCTGCCACTGACTTGTCTGGAGACCCAGGTTAAATCCTTCTCTGTTTCTGGACTCCATCTAATAAACAGCCAGAGATAGAAGAGAATTTGCTTCAGAATTCTCCCAAATGGATTTTATTTGACCAGATTGGAGCCAGTGTTCTCCTCTGCTTTCCCGACCTCAAGAAAACCAAGTATTATGGCCAGAGACAGAACAAATGGAACTAAAGTGGCAAGAATCCTTAGACTACTGCAGTATTGGTAAACTGACTGGGTGGGACAGGGCTAGAGGACCCCAACAGCTAATCCCACTCCACTTCTGCTACAGACAAAGGAAATGTGGCCTAGGGGAAAATTCCTTTCCAAATTTAAGCTGGCTAATCACATTAGCATGGATCACCGGGATTTAGGAACGGAGGGTTTGCTGTGCTGTGCTGCGCACTGGCCTTTCTCTACTGGTGTCTTGCCCTCAGCTGTGGGTCACAGCTGTGCTTCAGAGGAACCTGGGGATTAAAAAGAGCATCTAGCCAATTATGATTTTTTTAAGGAAGAATTCCTTTCTGAGCCTTCAGGGGACTGATTGAAGCCCTGAAGTGTTAGGCTGATTATACAAATTATGTTAAGTGGCAGAACTGTTACTGCCTGCCAAAACCAATATGGATGTCTCACGCTGGACCTGGAAGGAGAACAGACTCAGTGAACCTCCCCAGGGGTCTTTGGGCTTTGTGGTTGGTCACCAACTTGTCTCTCTCTCTGTCATGTACTGCACGCACACACACACTTTCTCTCATGTATAGGTTGACGATGTTTCTGCATTGGGAAATTTCAGTATTGTATCACAAATGTTACATTGCTTCCAGCTGCTGTTTGAGTCCTTCTCTTATTCCCAACAAGACTAAGAGGGACAGCAGTGAAAGCTGGTGACACCTATTAACACAATCATCCTCTCTGAACTGCTTTTAACCAAGGAGATTGCTGTTTTTCAATTGATCCCTGTCCCTAAGACACAAGCTGGGGCTATTCAACCCCATCCCTCCAATTCCTATGAGAACAAGGTCCTTCTCCTTTTCCCTTATACCCAGGCCAGATTTATTAAGATGCTAGAAGTCCGACACCTAAGTCCATGTGCTGCAACTTGAGTGAGTGATTTCATTATCACCAAGCATCGAACATCCACTGGAAGTTGGACATGTTCTAACCCTGTTTATCTTTAAAATTTTCCCACTATACATATGCCTGCAATGCAAAGGTTGTTAAGATATAATGGTCAGAAAAACAAGCAGCCAGCAAGGCAGTGCCATACCTCCCAGAGAAATACAAGTTATCCCATTGTATCCCATAGTAATGTCAGAGCTTGAAAAACAAACTGTCAGCTAAACAGATATTTGATGAGGCAAATTAAGATATATGGTGAACTTTGGATGTCAGGAAACCATAGGAAGAGAAGAAATAAACTAACAGGACAGCCCTCTCGATTTAGTCCACTTTTTATTTTTTACTGTAATGCAAACAGGCATAAGTATTTTATTCCATAAAATCAGAAGATTGGAACTATACAGAAAGAGGTGCATGCTTTAGAACAGTGTGGATACCGCGCAAACAGAGCGGGAGTCAGTCCATGAGAGAGGTGCTGGAGTACATTGTACGAATGGCAGAGATTTTAGCAGCATTGAGAGCTCAGAGGTAGGGGAAACCATGTTTCTGACTGCTTAAAGCATTGGTATGATAAAATACAACACCTGCCCATTCCCCACTTCCACCCCAACCCCACTTCTCAAAAGAAACCTAGGTTTGAATCATGCTGTATGCTACAAAACAAACCAACCCCAACCCACCCACCTCGGGAAATGCAAAATGAGAATCAAGTCAATGCTCCAGTCTTAACTCATGGTGTCATTTAAAAAATGAACGTGAAGGCACAATGACACAAAGAGGAGGTGGAAAGGTGACAAGGACAGGAGAATAAGGAGAGAATGGAGTTCCAGCCAGCAGGGGAGAAAACCCACCAGAATTCAAAGGCTCAAGAAAACTAGCATTTTAAATTTGTGGATTTTTTCCTCTCCAAATCTCTGTCACATTTCACAAACATGTCCCCCTTTCACTGGGACACTTTTGCTCCTCATGAAAAAGATCATTAAACAAACTTTATTGGCTTAACTTTTTTAATCTTCCCAAAAGGAATATAATACCTCAATTCCTATTACAATCCATTGAAATTCTGTACCCTGATCCTCTAGGCAGCTGGCAGACTTTCTCCTGTATTTCTAACTAGATGCTAGACAAATAGTAACAAGTTCTGTTTGAAAACCATCTTGCTAGGCTCCCACTACTACCTGGGGAATCATGCACAACCCAGTACCTTCACTTTGCTGGGACCAAGTGAATTCAACCTTCATCAAGCCTGGGTTTCTTTCAGGCCATCAAGTCATACTTTCTGATGGCAAATTCTCCCAGTAAAACTTGGGGGCGCCTGCCACAGGTCTATTTACAACACTGCCACCAAAACAGACTATTGCACTGAATTTTCTTGGCGTCCAAACCTTCACTTCAATGCCATACACCAGTATGCTTCATTTAAGGGAGATGCTGAAATGCGCATTTCTACTTCAGAGGCATTCTGGCAACTACCATAAGTGCATTTTGTTAATATGTCTTTTTAAAGCAAACAGAAATATGAAGAGCCAATTTGGAATCATCCAGGTCTGTGACTTGAAGAGGAATTTAGATACATCTTTGAAAGGTAGTTTTACTTCCCTTGGATCCGGTCAACATTTTCTGAAATTCCCTTTCCAATGGTTATTAAAAAAAAGTTGAACTTTAAGTGAAAATGTTGACAGTTGAACATTTTTTTCAGGCTGTGTACCCAGCAAAGATCTGTTTAAAATTTTTAAATTAAAATTTAAGTAAAACATTTAAACAAATAGTTGACAATCCTTCTCGGCTGTCTTTTCCAACCAGCTGTAGTTATTTGTGAAACAAATTGACTGACTATTGTATGAAGTTGTTATTTAACTGAGGCAACACTGCCTTAGAGGGGTGTGGTTGGTTCCTAGTGACACTGATCGAGGCATCTGACATACATACATAGCTCTGGAGCCGCTGAAAACCCAGATGGTTTGCTAGTTTCCATTTACACAAACTTAGAGAGCTAAGGTTCAAGAAAACATTTTAGAAGCATGATTTCAAAGAAGCCAGTGGGTTCACAGTCAGGGGCTGGCTTGTGCAGTTAGGGTGTTGTTCTGCATTTTTATGGGAAACTGAAATTTTGGCTATTTTTTCAACAAACCAACACCCCCAAATCAAAATGTTTTAGGTTTTTAGGCAAAGTTTTTTAGGATTGAAATTCCAACCATAAATAATTCCAGCCACTTCATTCCTGAGAAAGGACGGTTCTGAACTAAGCCCTAGAAACAGGCACTTCTAAACTGGAAAGCCGGACTTCGTAGAGTCCAGGGTGCCTCCCCGCTTCCTAGAATGGGGAGTTGTGGCAGAGCCACTCCCTGCACCCACTGTCTTCTGCAGGCTTGTACCTGTACAGTCGCTGTTCCCTTGACCACTATCCCAAACCTCCCTGGCATGGCAATACTGACAGCAGGTACAAATCCTTGCCCTATGGAACTCCTTACATAAGTAATAGCCAGACCTAGGACCCCCAACACATCTGGTTTCATTGCCTTTGAGCCCCTGTGCTACAACACTCTAAAACCCAGTTACACAAATGGGAAAACAAGTATCTTCACCCTCCCACGAGCAATACATTGCTGTGAAATGGTCTCAGCAGAAGAGTGGCTGGTTCTTGGATACAGATTACAATCAACATCTGAAATGAGGTTTTTCAGTTTCATAATTTGGCCTTTTCAACGTCTCCTCATTGGCAGTTATGGGCAACACTAATAGGGTGGGGTATTTTAGAGTACAGGTAGTCTCCCTCCTGTTTTCTATGTTGGTACAGCAGGGAAAAGAAAGACCCATGCTTTGATGTTTAAATATTTCATGTGCTGTCTTCACATAAAAACAAGAGAACACTAGCTCCAGTAAGGCCTGTTTGAGCCCAGAAACTGGAATGCTTTAAAGCAGCAATTTCCCCTGAAGTTTAGGAAATACATATAATTGTATGGGAGAAGCCAGAGCTTAGATCCAACAATCAAAGACAGATTTCAAACAGGATTACTGTAGAATAATGCATTGCAGGCAAGTGCAGATTAGTGCATGCAAAGCTACTGTTATCATGTAACTGCTGCTGCCAAGGCCTGAAACTGCCTCTAACTTGTACTGAAGCCAATGGCACTGAGAAGACTTTGTACCTCATGGGACTCAGACTTCATCATCTGAATTATAAACATCTAAATAGTTCTGGATTGCAGCCCCCGGAAAGGATTATCAAAAGTACTCAATGGGCATGTCTACATATTCATTAATGCTCTTTTGCTACTGTGCATTAAATGTAGTACCTCTGGGCACTTGTACACTTGCTCCATGAGTGGGGGAGGGTGGCACTTTAACTCGAGCAGCTCTGAGAGCTACTTTAATTATAACTTGTTTGACAAGCTTTAGTTCAAGCACCCCGCCACCATTTTGAAGTGTGGGGACACTGACACATGAGATGTGGGAGGCTGCTGGAGTGTGGTAATTACCACACTCTAGAAGACTCAATTAATCTGTACAAGTCAAGTCTGCTCTGACACACTGTGAATCCAGCACATCAGAACAGCCTCCGCTGTTGTGTACAAGCACCCTTAAATGTGAGGTACTAACTAAATGAACATTAGGCTGCCTCATGTGCAGTAGTGTAAGTGCATGCTTTAGTGATGTTTAATGCAGAGCAGCCCATTTTTACCGTGCATTAGCGTATTAGTACATTTTTTAACACGATACTTTAATGCACACTAAAATAGGCTACAGTGCATGAAAGCACGTGTAGGCCTAATTGTGCTCCATCAGGTATCATTGGTGAAACTGCCAGTGGACACACAGTTAAGGCAACAGTGAACACTGCAGAAAAATTCCATTTGTCCATCTCCATCTATTCTGTAAAGGCTTGTGCTTCCCTATGGAATGATAGAAGCAATTACAAAAGTGAAACAGCAATCCAAACCCCAAACCCATGTCACTCTAGTAGCATCCTCATTTACAAAGCTAGAAGGTAAGCTCAATATAATATTATCCTAGATGCTCCACTGTTGGAAATCAGAGCAATTGTAATGACTTGATTGGTGCTGCTACCTGGATGACAACAGTTTAGGACCTGGCTTGATGCATTTGGCTTAGTTTTTGAAGCCTCAGCAAGATCATCCCCATTGCTTCATCAATATGTAAATTGGCCTCCATGGTCTGCAGCTGCTTTAAGACTAATATTGTTTGCTTCTGTGTCCCTGCCTCTCCATGAGCAGGGAGCAGCTGAAGGCAACTACAGTTAAGACTCCAGGGAGTAGCATCCCCTTATCACTTCATGCTCCAAAGTTGTCACCCAAATCAACCTTAGCTGAAGTACTTGTTGCCCCTTTTGGCCTGGGCAGGTTGGAGTTGGAAGGAGAGGCCAGGATTCTTTCCAGGGAAATGCAGGAAGGACTGTTGGGTATAGGCTTTGGGTTTCATGTGCAATAATAAGGGGGTAGAATAACAGAGAAAGGGTGTTATTAATATTGAATATATTTTAGAAGTAAAATAAAAGAAAGGATATGAGTGGAGAATGTTTCTGCTGCATCCTTCCCTCAACTTCTGCCTCTGCATGCTCTCAGCTGCAACCATAAATCTTTGGGATGGAGATTTGCTTTTGTTGTTTGCCCTCCCTATTTGGGATGCTACATAGGCATATAAAGAATAGCATATGTACTGCCTCTCCCCTCAATAAACTCCTAGAAAACTTGTATTGGGGTGGGAGGAAAGGGGGGAAAAGCTTTTGTGATCATTGAACTTAGGCTGAATACTCAGATGCTTGTTCTGGTGAACTGATGCCTCATTAGTTTAAGATAATGAGTAGAGTCTGCTGGAAAACACTGGGGAATATTCCCCATGGTTTTTCCTCATCATGCATTGAGTTTGAAATTTAAAAAATGGAAAAATAAATCTTGATACGGTCTAGTAAGGATTCCCTTGCTATTTAACTCTTTGGGATCAGAAATGGGTGGGGGATGTGTTTGGGTGATGGTAGTAGCAGGCTTTGACATTTATAGCAATGGCAGGTCCTGGTCTCTGAAACCAAAACAACCCATTACAGATGTTATACATGGAGTTACCATACTGGATCGTGCTAGGGATCTATCAAGCCCAGGAGATATTTGAAGCTGCTCAGAAGTTTGGAATATGGGAAGTAGCCATGGAGGAGAGTATCACTGACTGAATGCAGACAGAACATCAAAAACAAAAATATATATAGAGTTCTGCTTTTTACCTGATCCCATGGCTATGTCCACTACTTACATGCTATGCACATAGCACACATGCATACTTTACAGTAAGCTGAACAGTGTGGCTTGTTCCCGAAAGGTCTGCAACTATGGAATGATAGAGGCGCTCTGCAGGTTAATGTTCCCTTTTGCATAGGAGGAAGAGGAACCTCAGGGGGGTACAAAACCTCTGCAAGTGGGAAAGCTAATTGTCTACAAAAGCAAAAGGAACTGGCTCAGTTAAGAAACAAGTCAGCTCAGGACTTTATGAACTAATGATCCCAGCAAAACAAGATGGACAGAGAGAAGGAGCTCTTCAATACACTTCCTTCTGCAATGGCTAGAGTTTCCTGTCACTACTGGTTTCTTCCCTCATTGCCTGTCCTGTCTCTGAGATGCACCCAATAAGAGCTGACTGGACTTTACACAGCATTTTCCTCTCTAAGACTCATCTTCAAAGGGGCGTGAAGGACTTGGGCATTCATCTCCCAGATTTGCAAATCTGTCTCTACCAAATGCAGTGCCTTCTCTTTCACACTCCTCATTCCTTCTCCTTCCCTCTACTTCTCTGGGGCCAGGACATGAGCCTTATGTTGAGGGAATAGTAGAGTGGGGTCCCTACGCTCCTGATGAGAGCTCACTGTACTGGCTGTAAGCTGGAGCCTAGAGCCCTATTTGGGCAACAACTTTGAACTGAGTTTATAACTAGTTCAGTAGCACTCCTGCTGGCTCTAAGCCATACTCTGTGTGGGCACACCATATGGGGAGCAATCACTATGACTAACTGCCTCACCCTGCCAGAGGCTGTAGTTGATGGAACTGGTTTAGCATAGTGTTGATGCTACAGCAGACAGGATCCCCAGCTCCCCTCCAATATTAAGAGGTCTGGCTTTTCCCCTTCCTTCCCTGCTCTCTGTGCGCTGGAAAATCCCAGAATTTACTGTTCCACCAACTGCTCTGTGCAAATCCCCTGTGGCATGTAGCCTCTGAAGAGGCACTGTGGGATATATGCCAGATACTCCCAAAACCAACTAAGGCAGTGTACAGAGACAGATGCAGTCCCTGTTGTAAACCAGTTGCAAATGGTTACAAAACACCAGCAGTAGTGTGGATGGGGGCTTGACCTGGGATCTTTGTTCATCCCATGAGGCAATAAATTTGGCCAGCTGTCCAGTTCAGAGAGCTTGTGAACTACCACAAGGTGGCAGCAACCACACACATCAGCAACAGACGTCCCGCTAAAAGATGGATCTGAACAGCCAAATTCAGACCTGGATGCAAACTTTCCCAAAGCCTTGGAGGCCTTTTGGCCCAAGCTTTGTTTCTGGGACATATCTAGAGTTGAGGAAGAGACCCTGTTATGGGAGAGGACAGCGCACTCTAGTGACTAGGGATGCAGGAAAGACTGACTGCAAAATCAAACTTCTGTGGTCACCGCATAGTTGGAGGCCAATGAAGGTGACCTGAACTAGAACAACCAAGCTGCATTTGGGCAGGGAAGTTTCAAATCTGGAGGGGTTTGCTTTGTTAAAAGTGTGGCTTGGGGGAGTCAATGGCAGATTCTGGTCTCTGAAGCCAAAGCAATTTGTTACAGCTGTTAAAGCCCTCCTTCCTTGCAGCTCCCTATTCTGGTGATAGCACATGCTGACACTGGCAAGTGGTCCAGTACTGTGAGTTCCCAGGGAGGAAGGACAGCAAAAGCTACCTGAAAACAGCAGCCTCCCTTTGCTGCCTGCAGGGTTGTAGGGTAGAGCATGGTGGAGGGGATATTGAGCATTCCCCATGCCCAAGGAATCTGGCAGCTGGGGAAAGAGGGGCAAGGAGATGTTTTCATTCCCAAAAGAGGAACAAGAGAGATGGACTGTGCACCAGCTTGAGATGTCTGGAAAAAAAGGCTGATGACATAGGTTACTTGGGTGGCTGGCTTTTTGCACTGAGCCTGAGTTGGCAGCATTTCAGAGCCCAGAATCATTGCATCAGTCCCTGAGCTTCATCTACATCTCCTGCTACACCTCCTGGCAGAAATGCCCCATGCAG
Source organism: Caiman crocodilus (assembly GCA_030014935.1). Lineage (NCBI taxonomy): Eukaryota > Metazoa > Chordata > Crocodylia > Alligatoridae > Caiman > Caiman crocodilus. The sequence goes on along the minus strand of JAGPOW010001167.1, from coordinate 327,758 downwards.
TTTGGGAATGGGATTATAGCAGGCAAAATATTTTTTTTTTGGCCAAGTGGAGGCATCCACTGCAGTCAGCCTTGTGCCCTGAGCACTTCAGAGCTTCTGGAAGGGTGAAGGAAGGGTGCTGGGAAAGGACAGGTCACACAAGTGCAATGGGACGAAGCTACCCTCCTTTGAAGCCCCAAGAGCCTCTCTTGCTCATTTAAATGGGGCTCCCAAAGAACCTGGCAGCTGGGGTGAAGAGTGCATCATATAGCTTTAACAGACCACATGCAATATAGCCTGGGGGAACAAGCTACCCGCTGGCTTCTCATCAGCCTTTATTGTTGGCAGATGCCCCTAGAGCTAGGCATATAGAGCTTCCCCTTTCAGCCTCCTTGCTTTACATTTCCCCTCACCCTGCTGGAGAGGGCTCCTGGGTCGAGTGAACCTCAGCTCAGCGCAGCTCCATGACACAGACAATCCCTGGCTCAGAACCTTCCTGCAGGGATCTCGGCAAGCCTGTAGCCCTCTCCTGCTTTCTGGCCACCTTTCACCTTCAGCCCCTATCGCCTGCCTGGAAGGTTCTGAAGACAGCTTGGCAGAATGGTCTGGGCCCGTGCTTCCTTGTAACCAACCAGATGCCACCCACATGCTGCCCAGCTGCACACAACTCCGTAGGCCGCGGTGTGCTATGCTTGCACATGTCCCATGACCTTCATCCAGCAGGGAGGTAAAGGTACTTCTTAACTGGGGGCAGAGGATGACTAAGGGAAGAGCTGCAGGGGAGTGAAGCCAGGGGAGGGGAAGTGATGGTGTAATTAGAATATATCACAAAGCTGTCTTAGGTGAATCCAGTATCTATTAAATGCAGACAAACCCCTCCCCTTAAACAGAACAAAGCTTTCGTGTTTCCAGGCTTTCTGGAGAGGACAGCAAGGTCCATTGACATGGCAGGCACCGTGCGTCCTCTGTGCTCAGCTTCGGCAGAGGGCCAGGCCCATATGGTCTAATGGAAAGCAAGGACGATGCAGTGATTCAGCCAAGGTCCTAGTTGTGCAGGGGGAAGGGGTCTTGGGGAAACAGCTTCTTTCCACTCCTCGCTGCTTTAATCAGGAACTGCCAGCTCCCAGGCCCAGGCACCTGGCCCTTCCCTCTCCCTGAAACACCAAAAAATGCAGATGATTGCTAAGGTGGTGATTTCATGCAGCAGCAAAACGCCCTTGTCAGAACGTGAGAAGAAGAAGAAACGTAGTTTCGTAAGAGCCACTGCAGGTTATAAAGCCATCGCACTTCAGCAGGGAACTCCAGGGAGGGAAACAAGTTAAAAGAAACCGCCACAGGACAAGAGAGAGAGAGAGAGAGAGAGAGAGAGAAGGAAAATCATCATCATCATCATCAGGACACAACAACAGGACAAGAGACAGAGCACGTTCCATGGGCAGTCCCCGCACAAAAGGAGCTGCCGTGTCCGTGAAAATACAAAACCCAGCACCCTCCAGCTGGAGGGGGGTGGCTCCTGCTGTGACTGGTTTGGCATTCCAGCTGGGGTAATGCGATCCAGTTATGAGCAGAAAACCCTGCAAGAGAAGGTGAAGAAAGGACAAGCTTAGAGAGAAGAGTTGATAGCTACTCCATGTCCCTTATCAGTATGTGACAACTTAAGTGCAATGAGCAGCCCTGGCCACCAGATGGCAGTGCGACATGGGATAAAGCATGTGGTTGACATTGGAGCCAGGTTGAAGGCATGGTGGTCTCCTGTCTAAGCCACCTGCATTGTAACACATCAGAGCAAGTTAATGCAATAATCATCACCATCCGTGCTCCCACAGGCCCTTTTCACAAAAGAATGCCAAGTGCTTTACAGGTGACATTCCTTTACAGGTGGCATACACCACACCCCCCACATCTAGGTAGGATGGTAACTACTGCTACCCCTACTATAGACATGGAGAACTGAAGCCTTCTTTGTACACTGCAAAACATAGAGGGGCTGCACTGAAGCAAGCTGCCTTAGTCTAGATGAATCATAAACCACACATAGGCACAACGACTTGCTCAGGGTCACACAGAGAATCCGGGTCAGAGTCAGTTCACAAATCCTAGAGTCCCAACTCAGGACAGTCAGCAGAACGCTTCAGACAGGAAACGAGGGAAAAGAATCACAAGTGGCAAGGCCCAGGACACAGACTGAGCAGTTTCCAAGGGAGCACAGAGATGTTACTCATTAGCATTTCCTTGAAGGAGATTGTCCTGATTGATCTCTTGGCTCAAGTAGGACAATTCAGGTAGAGCAAGGGTCTGAGCAGTTAAGCAAGCAGCAAAGCATCAGCTTTCTTTTGTTTCTGTTTGAACTTGGAGCTCATGACTGGAGCCAAGCAGGAGGAGGATTTTCTGGGTAGTGAAAAATGTCAAGATTTTGAACAGTTTTCATTGAATAGAAGAGGGGCAGAGCAGGCCTGTGCAGGGCAGTGGGGAGAATATTTCAGGTGGTTTGGTCCTTCAGCTTCCTGCCTTTCAGGGGGAGCTGAACACACAGCTTTCTGATTAAATAGGGCCCAGGTTCCCTGCGTGCCTGCTAGAAAGGGCACTGGCCATGCAGCTACCATGTAGCCAGCCAACCCGCCTGCCTACCAGGGGAGACACAGGTATCTGAGGGAAGCGATGGCTTGGAGGCAGCTCACCAGGAGCAGCAGGTTCTAGAGACCCGGGGAGGCACTCACCAGTCAGATGGCGAGGGGCGGGCAGGAAACCAGGCTGCCTGCCTGGTTTCTTTCAGCGTTTTGATGCAACTGACAGACTGTTCCTGCCGAACATTTTGATTATGTCAAACTGACATTTCCCAACAAAACTCTGTTCTGTCAGATAATTTTCAATTCTAATGGTAATTACTCACTCGTGCCTTAAATTTTTTTCTGTTGTAATATGGTATCCTGAGCTGAGTGGGCTAAATTCATAACATGGGAAGACAAAGTAGCTCTGTCAGGTGTGGATCCAGCCTACTGAAGCCATCAATGTCTTAGAGAAACTGCACCGCAGCTTTGTCTGCTGCTAACACGAAAAAAAAAAAAATCAAACTCCTATTTCTGTCTCTGCTACTAGAGGTTTCGTACGTGTGAATAAGTAAAAGCATCCTTTTGGGTACTACAACCCACACACTTCAGAAACAATAGCACAGGTTAAAATAAACGTGTCAACTCACTCATCCGTGTCCTTTTTGCTCTCCTCAATGAACGCAATCGACTCAGATCTAAGGCGGTTAGTCACTTCATACGTACGCAGGGTGACTCCAAAAATATCCTCATGATATCGGTTGTCATCCTGCAATGAAGGATGAGAGAAATGAGAGACATACAAAGGTATTAAGAATTATTGTACTACTGTAGCTTGAGCAGTGAAATTCAGGACCCTGTTTTCCTAGGCAGTGCACAAACACAGCCCCTACTCCCAAGTTTATAGTTTAAATAGTCAAGAATGCACAGATGAACATTGATTCAGATGGGAAGTAGCTTTAATTCAACAGAGGTTTCCTGCTACCCATTCCAGTGTTATATCCACTAGACTAGCTGTTCTCAACCTTTTTTAACTAATGGCACTCCTTGTTAAACTCCAGGCACCACTCAGAAAATGACACCTCTTAGTTTTCACTTGTTTTTTTTTTGACTATGGAATAACAGTAGAGCAATTTTTCTGTTGCAAAGAACTCAGAAAGACCAAAACAGGCCAGAATGGTTTTGATCCTATGGATTCCCATTTGAAATCTCTGGATTTTTCTTGTGAATTGCGTAGGTGTTTGCATACCTAACAGTTTTAATACTATGCGGCACTCCATAGCATCCTTAAATAAAGATCTCACCCCACCACATTTCTGTGGTGAACAGGTTAGTGTGTTTGTATCCTCTACTGGAGGGAATCACAACCATCTAACTCTATGTCTTAGGCACTACATTGCTAATTAAAGTTGCCTTTGTAGATCAAAGAGTCAGGGCCTGTGCTTAGGGAGCACTACAATCCTGCTTTCCCTCCTATTCAATGAAGTGGCCAGATGGCCCCAGATCTGGTGTGTGTGTTGGAGTCAGGGAGGATATTGCTGACTTTTAGATAGGTAATGAACATGTTCCTGCTTCTTAAAGGACAGTGCATGGCTAAAACCAGCACGAGGCAGGATAGGCACCTTATAGGTAGGAACCTACCAAATTCACAATTTCGCAAGTTTTGCAGAAACCGCAAATTCAGTCGGTTCCCTGTGTAGAAGTCCAGTCCTTGTGAAAAAGTGGGGAAATGGCCAGGAAAGGGGGTGGGGAGGGGAAAAGGAGCTGTAAATGGAAAATGGCAGGAAGATCTGGTGTCCTAAAGCATGGGGAAGAGGGGGGAAGGAGGAAGGAGATTTTTTACAGCAGAGTGCAGTGGGCTCCCCAACACCTCTGATAGGCCGAAAAACCCCAGAAGTCCCCTCCCTCCCCAGAGATTAACAGATGGATATGCCAATCAGAGGCATGGGAGGACCCAGCATGCTCCATTGTGAAAATGGCACCTGATGCTATGTTGGGAGTGCGAAATCTGGAGGCAGCCACCATGAATTAAGTCCCTATTTACAGGCTAGCTAAACAAGATATATGTAGAGCACAAGCTTTTGTCAACTCAAGCTTATGAGAACAGCATTGCCAAGGCATCCCCATAAAGAGCCACGACTGCAAAAGGATGCAGGAGTGGAGTTGTGGGTGGAGCAGCAGCAGCGCTAGGTTACTGGTGGGGGAAAATGCTGGGTGGGGGGAGCTCCAGAGCAGAGCTCCTCGGGAAGCTGTTATATTTCCTCCACATTTGGCACTCCTGACACCACCTGTGTAGGCCTGGCAAGCCCTCTTTGGCCAGAGTAATGCCATGATGGTGCAAACACATGAGACTAAGTTAAGCAAGTACTGCGTTGCTGGGCCAGGTTGGCATTTTGCACCACTGGGTTGTCACTCAGGGTTGGTGTTTTGCAACCTAATGCAACAGTGCCTGCTGTCTTGTTCTAATGGGAACAAGACAGCAGGCACTGACTGGATGCAGAATTAGGTTAACCAAATATGAAAAATAGTATAATATGACTAAAAACATGTAGCCAGAAGTATAAAAAAGTTGCATAGCCCCAAGGAATCTGATCACTCGAGATTGCGCTGAGCATCTTTGGCCATCTTGAATCCCCAAGGAAGTGGTAACGCCTGGCCAGCTAACCCGACTTCTCTCGACTCCAAGGCTATGTGAGCCTATAATTGTTGTTGTAAATAAGTTACTGCTGAAGTATGTCCCAATAAAGCTTTCGATGTATGACTGAAATAGTTGCACTGATCATTAATCTCACGCTCTACCCCAGCTAAAATGTAAAGTAACACTTGTACTGCAACCCTCTCCAGCTGAACTGCTCATGAGAAGACAGCTTAAAATGCTGTTGCCTATACCTCCACCACAGCTGAAACCTAAATAACACAACCTGAAAAAAATTAAACACACAGGATGGTGAACTAACACTTTAACAACAACAAAAACAAAACCCTTCAATGCTAAGAATAAAATAAATCCATTGCTAAAACTGCTGCTGGAGAGACACCTTAATTTTAAACTCCCAAGTGTTTGAAACTATTCAAAACTTAACAGACACTCTTTAATCCTTCTTAGTAAAAATTCTAAAAGGCATTCTCCAGAATAATAAAGTTCATCTTCAATATCTTCCACTTCACAAACAGCAAGAAGAGAAGAGAAGAGAACAGAAGGAAAAGGAAAAAATAAGTATTACTAAACACATTGTCAAGAATTGAAAACAAATCCCTATTTTGTAGAAAGTCTACAAAAAATGGTTTAAAAAAAGGAAGCTCTACAAAAATTAAAACACAGTATAAAAAAAACTACTTGAAAGACTGAGCTTTGAACATTCATGTCTAATTATATATTATTTATATTTTGTACACAGGCCAGATGGATCAAAAACTCTTCCAAAGATCAGTCTTTTGCAGAGACTGTGCCTCAAATACACTCCATCAATATGATCCTCTCTCATACCAAGCCCATGGTCTCCTGCTCCCGAGCTGGTTGGTTCAGAGTTCTGGTCTAGACGGCAAAGCCCAAGGTGACTAGAGGAAGAGAGTATGGCACTCTTAACCTACCCTGCCATTAGGGAGCTCATCAGCCAGCTGCTTTGGCCAGAGACAGTTAACTAATACATCTCTCACCTTGAAGGGGTGTAGTCAGTGCAAGAAGTGAGGGAGACTTGCCTGCTAACTGGTTTCAGATCCTGTAGCTGCAGTGCCCCCATCATGATTAACTGTGCTAAAGGAAGCGCCAGGTGCAGTGCCTTTGGCACCAACCTGCCCTCCCCTCCCTTCAGCCAGCCCACCAAGATAGTGTTACTCACCCGCAGCCTGCTAATGAAAACACCAGCTTCCTCCACGGACAGTTGGCCCTGCTGCTTCATAATACGCTGGATGGTCTTGAGGACGTCTCCAGCCATAGTGACATCGCCACACACGTAGATGTGACCTCCCTGCTCCTTCAGTGCTTTGTACGCAGCCTGGGCCAGCTGCTCCTGTAGTACGTCCTGCACGTATTTCTGGGGAGAGCCCACAGCTGATGTTAAATGGCATCTCTCATCTGCAGCTTCCAAAATGCTCAACAGCTCAACTTTATCCACAGGATTCACCCTACCTATCCACCTCTCAGTGCAGTTTCAGCCACCTCTAAGGTGGAACACAGCAGCTACGTAACAAGGAGAAACCAAGCTGCACAAAATTTGGGATGGAAACTGAAGGCAATCAGGACTTGGTTATTCAGAAGTGCTGAGCACCACTAGCTCTTGCAGCAGCCAGTGGGACCCCAGGAGCTGTAGAGTCAGAGCCATGGAGCGCGCTATGGAAATGGCACAAGGAAGTGAGAGGCAAGAGGAGACTTAGCCAGGGCAGTGTGCTCAGCATACAGCTTGGGAAAAGTGCCTGGAAACTGTTAGTGCCTCCAAGTGCTCAAAGCCTTGGCTTCAAAACTCACTGAAAAGGCAGAAAGACAGAAAGGAATGATTAAAGTTTTAAAGGTCTGGAGACCCTCCAGTTAGCTATTGTGCTTTGGTGTTTTTCTTCAAGAAAGCAATGCTCCCTGGGTAGTATCTGAATGGTGGATTCCAAACTACTGTAAGTCTCATCAGGGGTTAAAATCTTGAACAAAAATCTCAGCAGAGCAGGAAAATCCCTCCAGGTGATGCTACTGCTGGCCAGGCATTTCCCACGCTCTGGGAGAATCAAAAGCTACCAGGGTGGGGCTCCTCTCACCACTTGCTCTAGACTGATCAAGGCAACTTGGGGCTGGGCACAGGCAAGAGGGAAGCGTGCTGTCCAGGCATTACCTTTGGTTTGTCTGGTTCACGGGAATAGGCTGTGTACAGCTCTTTGAAGACACCTTTGTTTTTGGCTAGGAGGGTCTCCTCCCTGTAAATGTGGTCAATTTTGGATTGTCGGCACCCAAAAACCAAAATCATAGGACAAGGCTTCAGACCTGGAGGAACAAAACAGGACAGAAGTGAGAGACTGGAAATCACCAACTGTCCAGGCTCATACATACCGACCTGCATGGAGCAGACACACTGCTTCTTTAACTGAGGTTCCATCTTTGCCTGAAATCAGACATGAGATGCATCCTGCCCGGGAATACCTTGGCTACATTTCTGGTAGCTTTGTTACCTGGGACAGCAAGGGGTAAAGATCAAAGGTCACAGATCACAGACTTGGGGAAATGAGGGGAAATGAGGTCATGTACCATACTAATCTGTAAACGTGGACTGAAGGTGTCATGTAATTAGAGCTAGCAGAAAAAATTTATCAAAATTTCCATGGGGAAGGAATTATACTTTTCCCCTAAAAGTAACATTTGCCAGACTTTTTTGGTTTTCTTCTAGGTCTGGAAAACTTTGAATAAAATTGCATTAAAAACATTTCCACAAAACTTTTTCATGTAAAAAAAAACATTTTCCAACAAGCACACAGGAAAGTTTCCAACCGGTTCTGAGCATAGCACTTACCTCATCGCTCTTGCTGAAAGCCAAAAGAATGCAATCAGGGATTTATGCATGCACACTTCATAGCGATCAGCTGGGATTGTGCCCAGCACCTCTTGCACTAAACATACATACCTGCACTCCCCCCATCAGTGCCCCTGCCACATATACCCACCCATACTACCCTTGGTAGGGGTAGACTCCCCTTGCCTCCCTTACACACCCAGTTATTTGCAAGGGGAACAGAAATACAGGCCCACCTTTGTGTTGAATTTCAAAGAGCCGCTGCTGCCAGAAACTCCGGAAAGGGGCAATTCCAGTACCTGGGCCGATCAGGATGCAGGGGACTTGGGGATTTTGTGGCAAATGGAATCCTGGAGCTCTGGACAAACAATGGATAAAGTCAGTAAAGGCTTAAGGGTGCAAAACCAAAGCTGGGTCAATAAAGTCTTAGTGGAGCCAAATCAGATAGAAATGTAGCACAGCAAAGCAGGTGCTGCCAGGCTCCAGAGAGTAGCATCTTAGTACAGAACAAACACAGTGCATGGTAAGGACTCTAAGTCATAGCCCAGGCTCTTCCAAACACATCCTGGCTATGCAGAGGCACTGGGACACCCCGTACCTTATTCCACATTCTATATTTTGATGTGGCAAACTGTTCGATGGAAAGGGATGCCAGCTATTCCAAAGCATAACCCCTTCAGTGCTGTAAACATATGAAGTGCTACACAAACAGGAGTTCACACTCTCTTTGCTGTGAGGAGCTTGCAGATGGTTCTTTCTTGGCATGGCTCTTGGTGTCTCCATGCAGCCCACTCCCTTCCAAGCCCTTCCTGTCTCTCCAGGACTTTACATGCAAGGCACATGCCACTCACCCTCTTACAAAACAGGGCACAACCTCATCAGGCTGTATCCGGTTGAACCAAGAGGAGCAGACCCCATGGTGTAGTGGTCCTTCCCCATCTAGAAGACAAAAGAAGACAGTTCGCTCTCTGCCCTTACCACCACCAAATGAATCCCTGACTAGTGTTTCAGTCATTCACCAGCCTGCACCCAGCTATTCTCCCCACATGTTCACTACTGCACCATTACCTGCATAAGCCAATCTGCGACTCACATGCAGAAAGGCTGGTCACTAAGGTCTTGCCTGAACCACAGTTGTGGGTCCCAGAACAAACTGAAACTGTATTCCAGACCCAGGAGTTTACCATAAGGTTGCTTCAGATTCATCCCCAACATGAGTGGGTGATGTAGCTGAGTCTTGTCTTGTACCATGGCAGACAGGTCCAGAACCTGCTACTGCCATGGCATAGGCAGTTATTAGGCATTCCCAAGGAACGGTCCTGCTCTTCAAGGTGCTCTTGTTGGGAAGAGATGGACCACTGGGTCATTCAGAAAGTGCTGAGTTTTCTTTTCAGGCAAGAATAAAGGCATCCTTTTTGAAGGAGCAGGCCAGTGTGTGACTTGTTTCAGTGCTTACACAATCATGATTAGCACCATAGCCACATTCCCTGCTCAAGGCCAACACAGACCTTTCAGAGCTATTTTGAACTGGGCAAGCACCTACTCAGCAACTCCAACTACATGCTTCTTTCAGTTTATAGACCATGCATCCCTCTTAGCCAGGGCTTTAACCACACATATGTTGTAGGAATGCAGCAGTTGGGCTCCATTCTGTGACACGAGCTGCCATCAGCCCTCGGTGGTGCCACGTAGAACCTGGATGTTCTTGCATCTTCCTGAACAGTTCAATACTTCAAGTTTAAGGCTGTGATTCAGGAGAGGAACAGGATTGTCTGAGGGGCCCTGAACAGTTCATTCTTGGGGTGGCAATGGCAGAGCTGAGGTCTCTTCTCCCCACCAGCATGTAGCAGACAAACAGTCCTTGGGCTCCTGCCTCTGACAGTCCCACTTTCCTTCCCTACCTCTAAGAGGAAGCCTAGTTAGAACAAATCACAGAACCAGGTAACACCCCCTTCTTCCCAGTTTATGCTCCTCACCCTGCTCCTATTCTCCTCTGCTTACAGTGCAAGCAAACAGGATAGCCCTATCTTAGGATGGCACAGGTCTGTGTAGAACCCTATGGGCACATGAGTGCTGGCTTGTCACTGCCATGTAGAGCCTGCTGTATTACTGGTACGTCGTTACCTCTAGTGCGGTACGAGACCACAGCCACAGTGAGGTGAACCTCGTCTGGGTACATGTCAGGGGAGGAGCTGATTGAGTAATAGCGAGGCTGCAGCAGGGGGAGCTGGGTGAGCAGCAAGCTGGAGGGCATCTGCACGGATGGGAACTCCTCCAGCACCTCTACTACGGTGGGGTTTTTGGACCACTTCCATTCCTCATATTCCTGCAAACCCTGTACCGAGAGAGGCAAAGGAAAAATGAGCTATATTATCTGCTTATTCTAAATCGGACACCTTGAACCAGAACTGTACAATTCCTGTAGGAATCTTTTGGCATGGCCAGGGCAGCAGAAAGGAAGCTTTGGCAGGATACCTCAGACTGGAAGCCTCTCCTCCACAAACAGCACTAGTGGAGCACCCAAGCATGGGTCCCCTGAACTGGATTAAAATGTCCATGCTATTCACCAAGCAAGGAAGGGACAGATATTAGCATATGGGACCTACAGTTAAGAAACCTGGGTTCGGTCCCCAACTCTGCTGCGTCATCTTTCCATGAACATAGGCAAGTCACTTACTAACAGAGTCCTCATCTGCAAACCAGAAAGATATGAAGCTAAATCAATTGGCCGGAAAGCACGTGGAGGGGGGTTATATCAGTGCAGGGACACTATTTTAAATTGTATCAGCTGAAGTACTGAGCCAATTGAGTAGGTAAATAGTCCAGGGAAAAGAGCCAGTAGGGAAGGCTATTTTGATCAAAGCTGAAGAATGAATCTCAAGGGATGTGTCATATCTACAGGCTGCAGGACCACAGTGAGTTGCTTCTGAGGAACAGTGTTCTAGCATGTGAAGAGGCAAGTCATCAACATCAGCTACCATACAAGTTGTCTTTCTCAGTCAGATACATTCCAAGGGATTCACAGAAGGTGGATGTGTAGGTGGAATGCACGTTAGAGGAGGAATCTGACTGCCTGCTTTATAACATCTCAGACAAAGTGGCCATGAGGGATATGTAACTCTCACATGCTATGACACAGTTGCCAAAAGGATCCAAGGATTTACCTTGCTGAGGACCTGCAGACATTTCTTCTCTCTGTCACTGGTGGCCAGTAAGGCAAACTGTTGCAGCAGCAGGGGCGTGGGAGGTGTGGTAATGTCCAGATAATACTTAAATGCATGGAAGATGGTGCATGGAGGGATGCGGTTCTCGTCTGCCCAGTTACTGATGACACCTGCCAGGAGAGAATTGTGTACAATCCTGTGATGAGCTGAACCTAACAGCACCCCTTACGCAAGTCACTGAGATGCAAACTGTGTTGAGACATGACACGGCAAATGAGGAAAAACTGGAAAGAAGACTCTGACATGATGCTAAATGACCCTCTTTGTACAATTGAGCCCACAAAGAATACAGTGTCTTAGGCTCCATTAGCTGCTGACTTGTGACTTTCTAGAACAGAAAATGCTTTCTACCTTTTTTGCACAGGCTGATGCTCATACATATTGCAAAGCAATGGGCGAACCAAGCCTATTTCCAAAACTCAGTGGTTAGGCATGTACAGTCAGTTATCACCTTTTGACACGAGGAACAAAAACTCCATCCCCCAAAGAACCTACTAACCCATGAAACCATTGCTCTGATTGCTCCACACTCCCAGATAACAGGCTGATTATGGATCTGCCCAATGGAAACCCAATCTTTCATGGAGATAAATCTACAACTACTGCTATTAGCCCTGCAGTGCTTATGAAAGCACACCAGTGAAATGGATGAATATGTCTAAGGACTGACAAAAGCATTGGTGTGGAAGACATCCTGGCTGCAGCTAGTCCCTCCTTCTGACCCTTGTTACCTAGGGCTGTGCTCCTCTCCTCCAAGAGCTCCACTTTCACCAGCTGGTTCGTTGGGGGTGCATCCTCTAGTCTTTCAATCAGGGCATTGACCAAGTCCTCATGGTTGCCTGGAAATACTCCCAGGTGGTCTCCAGGGAGGTACTGCAATTCCTGGTGTCCATTGGTGTGAAGTCTCAGGAAAATTGTTGACCGACTACAGAAAAAACAAAAAGAACATCCCTTTAGAAAATGGCTAGGCTCAGTTTTGTAGGTCTCCTCTACAGCTCCAAGAGCTGAACTAGAAGACTGCCACAGAACCATTCCTTTAGTATTTTTTTCTAAGTCAGCAGGCAAGTGGGTCAAGTTCCACAGGTGAGCAGTCTGGTGCCTGTCTATACAGATGACCATAGAGCTGAACTAATAACATTGAAAAAAAAAAAAAAGAACTGAACTAGAGCTTGGAAAAAAGATATCAGTCATGTGTCCTCTTCCTTTCCCTCCCCTCCACCAAGCTACCGGCAGAGTTTTTCGTTGCTGTTAACTTTCATTGTTAGCAATCTTCGCATAGGAATCTTTGTCAGCTTCATCCCTTGCCCTGAAAAACTTTCCCTCTCTTTGGAAAAATTGAGGTGCTCTTTATCGGCAGGAAGTTTAGCTAGTGTAAATGTGGAGGACTGGCATTAATAAGCATGCTCCACCATACTAGGATAGTTTTTAACCAAGGTCACACTTTGGACCCAACTTGGTGGTTTGATACTGGAATGCTGTAAATAATAGTACATGTGTGCATAAGTGTACCCTGGATGTGGCATATATACATGTGAGTGAGGTACTGATGTTTTAGCTCCTGCATGCTGAGGGAAGATTACAGCTCCTACCTGGATTTGGGGCTCTGCAGATTCTGGCGTGTTAGAAGCCGGGCTGCATAGACTCTCTTTTTATGAATGCTGTACAGACCTGTGGAAAATAAGATACAATAAAAGAAAAAAGCCAAGCATTGGAGGGCAGCTATTTCAGTGTCTCCAGAGCGTTTTGCCCACCACCACTGTGTTTAGCACTTCAGAACCAGGAGCGGAGGTTGTTGGCATGTCCTCCAAGGGGGATTCCATACCTATCTAGACTTAGCCTACAAGAAATAAGCCCCACCCATTCAGGTTTGCAAATTGCTTGCACACGTTGTTTGGCACAGCCGTGAGTGCATGCCCAGCACTATATTTTGATGCTTTGACACAAGAGAGCCTCAACATGGTGCTAGGGCATGTGCTTGTGGTTGCATTGCAGCATCTACTCAGCAAATATGAACTTAGGTGGGTATGAGTGAGCAGGGCTGGTTTCTTGGAGATATATTTGGTTTCACTCAGGAATCTGTGTAGACATGCACCAAGAGATTTAGGGCTTGCAATCCATGTGTGCTACACCTGGATCGCACACCATGTGTGCTAAACCATCCCAGGAAGGCCCCAGCCCACCCCTCTTGAGCTCTCTGCCTCTGGCATACGTGAGAGAAGTAATGGGGGTTTCACTGCTGCACTTCCAGGTGTGGTGCGTACAGAGTGGGAGCAGGGGAATGGGACATGCTTCTTGGTGCTGCTCTCAAGACTGTTGCGAAAGCAATAGAGAGAGGAAAGATCCAAACACTGGTTGTGCTCCCCATCTATTAACAGGTTGGTAAACAGGATTATTTAGAGATGGCCCTCACCACCACAGGACATGTGCTTGTTCATACTCACAGGCACCCCCCTGTCACCCTTCTTTCACCACCGGTGTGAAATAGCTGGCAGCTAAGCATCTGAATTTAGGAAAAGCCAAGCCAGTACTACATGTATGAGCTAACAGAGTTACATTTTAGGGGTCAGTCCTACTATTTCAAAGCCACAGGAAGCAGGGAGTTTAATAGGCAAGACAGAGCAGTCCTGGATTCCCTCTTAGTCCACTTGCTGTCAGCAATGACCACACCTGCTTTAGAAAATGGGGTCAGGATAAAGAAGCTCAGATGCAGACCTGTCCTCATAAGTTATTTCCCAGACATAATCATTGGCCTGTCACTAGCCTGGAAGTCCTGTGGTCGTCCCTGATAGTGCCTCCGGTTGAACAATGAGATTGAAAGGGAAAGAAAGAGACAAAATTAGATGCAACCTTATGGAGCTCTTCTCCCTGGCCGCTGGGGTCCAGGTTGGGGCTCTTTGGAGTTGAGCAGAGGGCAGGGTGATTAAGAAGAGTTCCCTACGCAGGGCTGGGGTTTGACCTCATGTCAAGAAAATGGGGGAAAAGGTAACAGGAAGGAAGGACTAGATGTGAGAGAACATGAGGAAAAGAATGGAAGGAGATGGGGGGGAAAAAAAAGGATGAGTCACAGGGAGAAGAAGATACGGATGAGAGAATTAAACGCCTATAAGGCACAGAATTTGTCCAGAACAACCGTCAGTCTGGATCCACAGAAGCTTGTCACTGTCCCCAGGGGTTTTCCATCTTTCTCAGACACCACCCCATATTCAAAGCCCCAGTGACCAGGTGGTGAAGCATCTGTACCTTGTGTGAGCTCAGGCGCCTCAGCCACGTAGGTCAGGCGGAACTTGCTCCTCTTCCAGCTGCGGTCATTGCTGATAAGGGAGTTGTTGGCCTTCTCAATGTTCACGTCATCTCCCACACAGAACACATCACATGCTGCCTGCAACACATGCAAAGCTCTCAGGGACCTCCTTAACTCAGTCTGACTTCCAGGAAAGACCCACTCAGTTTCTCAGCCTAATCTTAGCATGTGCTATCACCCATCTTTAGTTATGTCCCTCCCACTCATGTGTACATGGAAAGGAGGATAGGACAGTGATGTTTAGAACCAGACAAGGTAGGGAGGCACATCCCATGAGTCCATTCTCTCCTTGCTGCATGAACACATCTACCATTAGTATTATTGCTGATGCACATCAGTAGGGAATATACCCTAAAATGCCCCCTCACCATGATACAGAAGGGGCCAAGCCAGATCCTTGGATCTGATTACTCCTAGGGCCTAGCATGCCCTGAATTTAAGAGATCCTAAATGGTCCCTTCTTGTCATCATCAGCCAAGCCAAAATCTTGGTTCTAATCATCCCAGTTTTTGAAAGTGTCTATATTCCAGGCCCAGGCCCACAGCTTTGCCAGGTCTCAGAGTTTCATTAGAAGTCCACAGATAGCTGATGTTTTTCTTGAAAGCCAAGTCCCTCAGTTTCTAGCCTTTGTGATGCGGAAGAAGCTTGACAATATGAACATAACCAGGAGGCAAAAACTAGAAGGCAAGCAAACAGACTCAACATAGACTCTTCTCTCTTGTCCAGTCTCCAATATACTTTGGCCCAATTTGTGACTTCTGAATGATGAAGGCTGACAATACTGGTTCCACCTACATATCGGCAAATGGCTCTTATATTTCCAAGTTAGCTACACTAAAACCCAGGATCCAAATGCCCCAAATATCAGGCTATATGAGATCCAAATCTAATGCTCTA
Organism: Caiman crocodilus; assembly: GCA_030014935.1. Classification (NCBI taxonomy): domain Eukaryota; kingdom Metazoa; phylum Chordata; order Crocodylia; family Alligatoridae; genus Caiman; species Caiman crocodilus. The sequence continues at coordinate 312,322 of JAGPOW010001167.1, read as the reverse complement.
GCCCATCTCTTCCTAGGATGCACTTCAAGGCCAACTGCAAGGACAAGCCAGCCCTCTGAGAAGGCTTTGATTATGCCAAGCTGTGCTCTAGGTCTCTTACTGGGCTGCTCCTTGCTGCTGGGCTGATCCTAAGCCACCTGAATCAGGCCAGCTATATCACAGCCCCTTGCTTGGTCCTCCAGCAAATTTTCAGCTAACAGGAGCTGAAGACCTGCTGGGGGCTGCCCTCCAATCCTTGGTTGTGCTATGATTTTGTCACCAAGAGCAGAGATAGGGTGAAGATGTGGACTTCGAGCCTGGGTCCTGTGGGTGCTTGGCCTCATTCAGGTCCAGCTCTAAACAGTAGATTTACTTAAGCAAAGACTCATAACTTCCAATATTCTTGTCCCACCCTCCTTTAAGCTGCCCAAGGGACAAAGGAAGCAAACTACCTTGAAGACCTTTTTGGCCCAGGTCCTGAAAGACTCCTCCTGGCCACAAAGCTCATCTCCCTCTCCCATCCGGAGGATTCGCTCCCCTCCTAGCTCCTCCAGAAGGGTGTCCACAGCACGAGCGAAAGCGCAGAAGTGGGGGTAGGCCCGCGATCCCAGGCCAAACGCAGAGAATCTGCACACAGAGACAGCCATGGCTACAAGAGGCTGAAGCAGGGCAAGGAAGCAGAGCAAACACTGCCTCCCTGGAGAGACAAGACTTGTGCCTGCATAGGCATCAGGAATGATCACTTTCCAGTCTGGGGTCCAGTAGTGGAAAAGCAGCACTGAAATAGGCAACAGTCACCTAAGCGTTCCCCAAACTATGTTGCTGGAACTCAGCATCCCCTCAACTGAAGCCCCTTCAGAGCCCAAATTACCTCACTGGTTCTGGGCTGCATGGGCCATCTCTATGCTACAGGGCCATCGCCATGTTGTGGGAAGACAGTGGTGACACAGGCGGGTTGGCCCTCGTGGAGAGTGGTGTAAATCAGCCAGTGAGAAGCCAGGCCAGTAAGGGATGCAGATATCTGAACTAGGGCTGATAAGCCTGGGAGACAGTAAAAAGCCACAGGGACTCTTGTGCAATGACGTACGACTATTCTCCTAAAGGTCCAGGAAGTGACGACGTACTGACCACGTGAGTCAGGAGAAGCCAGTAAATATAGTAAAGACTCTGAACCAGGTTAGGCCAGTGAGTCTGTGATTATCTCCACACTGAACATTTGCTTTATCTCTGAGGGGCAACTTGTGCTAGGGTGAACAGCCCTTACCAACAGCTGCTTGTCGTGTCCCTCATCTCCTTCCCTGGCAGAGATGGCAGGAAATGCTGATTTTTACAGTCAGGCTGAACCTGCAATGCTTGGAGGGGCAGGACACTGGTGCCTCCCTCCCTCTCCATCCCGCTCACCTGACATTAGCCAGAGGCCCTGTGCTCTCAAAGTTGTCCCTGGCATCAGGCCCATCACTTGAAGACTTCCGCACATCCGAGGAAGATGAGACACTGTTAAAACGGACTTTGTAGCTCCTGTGAAGAGCAACCATGAGCATTAGAGCAGTAGCATGGGCCACAACTCTAGAAGTTGGATGGGTAGACAGGAGCTGGGAACTGGGCTACACAACGCACTAAACAAGGCCTGAGATCATGCTTCTCCAGGGGATGTTGCTACTAATGCCAAGCACAGAGCAGGTGTGCAAGTCAGAGCAGCAGCACAAGTCTTTCTGAAGCAGCTATGACCCTCCAGTAAGTACATGTTATATTCCCCCTGCTCAGCCCTATACACAGAAGACATGAGGCTTTTATAGCCCTTTGCCACCTATGCTAGCTCAAGATGCCTGGACTCCAGTGTTCAGCTCTGGACGTTCCCAGTTCAGTTTCCCACATATCAGCCACGATAGTGAACATCACACTAGCATTAGCTGTGGGGTAGGGAGGCAAAGCCCTGAACGCAGGCCATTACAGAGAAGGGCAGCACACAGGGGCTTTAAGCCACCTGGCTTCCAAGATTTCCCGTCTCCCATGACTTGTTCAGGGCTGAACAGGGCTTTTAGAGAATTTCCATTTCCCATCAGGAAGAAAAGATCCCATTTAGTTATAAGACTCACATTAGAAACATGGGAAGCGGGGTGGAGGGAGGGAGGGGAAGCTGACATCAGCAAGATTGTTTCTGAATTGAACCTTCTTCAGAAATTGCCCTACACAAGAGTTTCTATATATACAGAGACGGTAATAAAGGAATGGTGTCTGAATGAGTCACCAGCCCAGCCGCAGCTAGTATTACATAAAGGAAGGGAAGCCTGTGTGCGAAGTAGCTGTCAGGACCATGGTGGTGCCTGGCTTTCCCTCTGTGTTCTTCACTGCTCCTAATTACCACAAGCCTCCCCTCCTAACTCCTTCCCCTTTGCCACTTTCTTTTACTTGCCTCTCCCCTGTCTTCCACCCTAGTCCCCCTTAATCCAATTAGCTGTTTGGAAATCCCACTCTGTGTCTAAGTCACTTTTCTAAATAGGGCTGAGGCGCTTTCTGAAAACATTACCCTTATTTTAAGAGGTATTTGTCCCAGTTCTCTGACCACAAATACTACAGGGAAATCTTCAGCTCTGCTGTCTCACTACTCCAAGGTGTAGCCTTTGGGATAGTTTTAAAATCACCGTTGTTGTCGTATATGCATACAGATACATAGCAACCTCCTAAAAAATTACCCTGGCCAAAACACTCTTCTCCCTTCGTAGCTAGTGTCCTCTGTTTGAAGAAGGTACCTCAATGGGTGCCCACCTAATTCATAACCATTGCAGTAAAACTTTCACAACCTACATTTCAGAGCCTAAGTATTTAGGCAGCTAGGCAAGGGACTTGGTTTTCAGAGGTGCTGAGAGCTCTTGAAGTTCCTGGTGAAATTAATGTATTCTGGGGAAGTTGGGAGCTGTCAAGATCTTTGAAAAAATGGGTTGCTTGAGAATGTTGGTTGGCTTGCCAAAGATGACTGCCACAGTAGGCATTTTAACTTTATTCCTTTCACTTAAATCTGATTACCTAATCCCTGAGGCCACCATGGAAAACCCCATATCTAGTGTCTAACATTAGACAGTCAAGTCTAAAACCTAGCAAGGACACAAATGCTTTTTATGTTACCTGGGTTACAGCAGAAGAGACAATGTAGTGTGGCAAGGAGTGTCCTGTCCCAAAAAGGTGCTGCCACCAGGACCAGACAAGCCTCTGCTAAACGCAAAGCTCATAGCAGGCCATGGAGCAGAAGGGCACTGTCAGATACCACATGCTGGTTAGTCAGGCCCTTAAAGATTGCAGCTGGCATCTTTGATTGCACTCAGAAGTGACTGATAGTTGTTGGTGCTGAGCTCAGATGTTCAAGATGTTCATGATTGAAACTACTCACCCTACCCAGGGGAGAGTTAACTCAACTACGAGTTCATTTCTGGACACTCCTTGGCGCAGCATGGATGTGACAGATGACCAGGGTGAGGGCCATATAAACAACGCTGGAATGCTTTTCAGATTCCTCCCTATGGGTGGCCTATTGTCCTGTTTCATCAGCTGTCCCCATTAAGAAAAGAGGCCATTAAGAACATAATGGGTATTCAGATTGCAAGCCCTGCGGGGACCAGTCATATTACTTATCTGCACAGCACGTAGGTCACTTTGAGGCTGCTGTCTAACTAATAACGACAATACAATCAGCATGCAAGGAATTAGCAGTACCACACTGAAGGGAAATGTTAATCACAACACTTCAGTCTTATTGGACATCATTTCTTACCTTGTGTAGGAAAGGCCAGAACTAAGACTTTCTACCTCTTTAGCATCTGATTAAATACCACTTTATCACTGGCCAAGTGCTAATTCTATCCCGATTAAGGAACAGCCATTACCACTTGCCATTATCATTATGTTAAGTCAAGAGACTTCAGAGTGCAGCTAATGTCCCAATTAAGTAGAACTGCTTTACTTAATAGCTAAAATAATAATAAGCTATAAAGGCCATAAATGATTAACACTTTGCCATTCTTTAGTAGCACCTCATGCCACAATGCACTTGACAAGTCTTTTGGAGAGGTTAAGTAACTTGCCCAAGTGTCAACTTACTTCAATAGCAGAGTCAATGGCAGAGCCCAGGAACCCTGACCTCCAGTCCCCTGCTCTAACCACCAGGTTCCACTTGCTTAGAGGTCACAGCTTCTTGGCCGGCTGTAGCTTTACCACAGCGGTTACAGTCCCTAGAAGTATTTTTGCCAGAGGCATAACAATGCAGCTGGGTGCCTGGGGCAGCTGCCACACACAAGGGAAGATACGACTTCTGGTTGCTGCTGCTGCTGCTGTCACTGGCCTGATTGTGCAGCCATTTTTTCCATCTCTGCAGCTGCTCTGGTCACCATGCCCTAGTTACACTACCGATTTTTGCACAGCCATGCAATAAACTAAGTCCAAGCCCCATAGTATCTCCAGAACTTTTAGCCCACTTACAGCCACAGCATTGCTAACTCTGTTTAACTGCATATCTCACTACAATGGATATAGCCCCCATTCTTGGAGCCATAAGATTTTATGAACACTGCATTTTTTCTGTTTTTAATACATTTCTAACCCTCAGTCACAAAGAAAAGCATAAGAATTAATTCTAAAATCTAAAACATAGGAGGTAAACAAGAGTAACCCCCACATCTATTCATTTAAGGAATTGTTCATAATTTTTTAATGCTGGAGGTGGCAATGCTGGGGTCATCACTGCTTATATAAATGCCTTAACCATTAACAGTGAGAGAGACAGAGAGAGAGAAGTCAGTTTTACTCGTTATCTCAGCCAGTTGGGGGAAGGTCAGGGGAAGCTAGTGCTAGCTGGTGCATTGTACTACCAGCCTGAAGTCAAGTGAGTCCATCCCAGGCAACCAACTTTCAGCCTTTGCTGAGATTTTACACCTATCTTTTGAGGCTGGTAAACCAAACTGCAGATGTGGTCCCTGGACAACCCAGGGAGGGGCCATTCCAGCTGTTGGGGGTGTGATGTGGGACTCCTGTCTGAGGTTCTTACTTCCTCTCTTCCAGGTTGGAGTTGGGGTTCCTCATTTCCATCAGCGCACAGCCAAATTTCTAGAGGTAAAAAGCATAGTTGTTGGATCAATTCTACATGCTGTTATCTAGGAAACAAAACACAATAACGTGTCTGCATGGCTGCTCTAACTTGTGCCCAATGTTCCCCACAGGCTTTCCCCAATTCCACTGCCCTGAGCAGGGGAACCAAGTTCGTCTCTGACTGCATTGGTTTGTGAGCTCCTTGGATGTCCAATACAGGACCAAATATATTGGTGGAGTTCAGTAAATAGATTAATAGCTCACCTCATAGCCATCCCAGAGGACAGCTATCTCTTTTGACAGACAGGGAAATGAAGGCAATTTAATATCTCACAGCATGTCTGAGGAAGATATGGCACTAAAATTCAGGCATCATGGTGATCACACAGATTATTTGACTGCTGGATCCTACTCTATCTCCATAACTGGAGAGTGAAATGGCTGGGTTTAGAAGTGGGTGCTGCTTTCTGTTTTTCACCATGATTACCCTGTGCATTACACTCAGGCTTTTAATAAACCAGTGGTCTCCAATGTTTGTAAGTAGGAGATCGCTTTCAGCATTTAAAAGCAACCCAAGATCTACCGTGCACCCCCTCCCCCACCCAGCAAGTAAGTCTGTGGGGAGGGAAGGGGGAGGCAGATTGAGGTAGTGGGAGAAAAAATTATTTGGGGGTGCGCTTCCCCAGCAGGTAAGTCCTACCTGGCCGGGGCCCCACTCAACTTAGCCTTGCTCCTGCCTTTGTGGCACTGGCCCTCACCGCGGGGGCCTCAATCTAGCCCCTGTCCCTCCCCTCTCCTGTGGACTGACCTGCTGGGCAGGGGCATGTGCATGCTATGCAGGCACTCAGCCCCCCACCCCAGCCTTGGATTGAGTTTAAGAGGCTCCAAGATCTACCACAAGAGGCTCCGAGATCCACTGTAATAAGCCCAGTGGCCTGTCCTACCTCCCCATTCTCGGGTGGATCTCCATTGCCGAACGTACTGGTGACCACCAGGACAAGGGTTTCATGCTCCAGGTGGACTATGTCATACTCATCCATGGACATCACCTGAGATAGAGAGAGACATGTTTGTAAATAGACCCTGATGTGGGGAGACTTACTGCCATTTGGTCCAACTGACCTTTTACATCTAGTAATCCAAATCTCTTCACTAAATTCAGTAGTTGTGCAGAAAATGGGGACTGCAGTCAAGTTTATTGGTACTCCAGGCACAAGACAACAAGCCTTAATGGAACAAGCAAAAGCTCTGCTGCCTGTGACACCCTCAAAAATTAATGGAGTGAAATGGGTGACATTAGGCAAAACTGGGCCAAAACCCTCTTCAAAAATGCAACTTGGAAGGCAGCTGTATTCCCATGCAGGTCTTTTCTTAACAACTACTAAGATGCATCCTGTGAATTACTGAGGACCTTCAACTGCTGGGTAAGTTGATGGGATCAAGAGTGTCCAAAAACTTGTTGCATTGGTTCCTCTATAAGCCACACAGTTATATGCATGGCCCATGTGGACAGCAGTATAATGTGGGGTCAGTGAGCAGAGCACCAGTCCCAGGCACCAATTTAATGGGGGGTACCAAAATGGAGAGTCCGTGCCACAGCAGCAGCAGGCAGCAAGACAGGTAGACTTTGTACTGCTGCTGTACCAGCAATAACTCGGGTGGGCAGACCATGCACAGCGGTAGACAAGATTCCCAGAGCAGTCCCAGGAACCTGCCCATTCCCCTCTTTACCCTTCTGTCCCCAGTCTCCAGCACAATTTGCTCAGGGCACAAACCCTACTAGTTAGGCCTGTGCTTGTAGGCTGAGAACTGGTGCCTTACCTTGGCATCAAAAGCATGCTTGAAGATTTCACATAAGGTTTTTGCATAGACCTGCGATTTCCCTGTTTCTGTAGCATACAAGATGGTTGCTTTGACCCTTTTGGCCATTGCCTGGCCCATCAGTTTGGCAGAGAACTTCACGGCTCTGGGAAACAAAAAGAAACCTGGGTGAGATACTAACAGGAGAAGACCAGCCTGCAATTCTGCACACAAACTGTCCCCTCCTCCAGTATTGTTCCAGGTTACAAGCAGGGCTGTGTACTCACAGGGCAGTTATTTTATTGTACCAGTACAGGGGACAAAATAAAACTCCATTAAAAGCAGACACCACTCCAGGTAAGGAGAAAACACAGCTTGATTAGAAGGGCAGTCTTCTACACTCTGTGATGGTGTAAATGACTGGACATTTATTTCTTTTAAGTCTTCCTCAGAGGCATTGGATTTTGGCTTTAGCCAAGGCAGGGGATTTCAACTAGGGTGTGCCAGTACTCCTGCTGGGACTTACAGTTGGAGGTTTCTGGCTAGAAGATCTTGCCCCTGTGTTCAGGGTCAGACTGATTGCCAATTTGTGCTCAGGAAGGAATTTTACTCCCTAGTCAAATTGGTATTGACTGTGGGGGCTGGAGGGGGGCGTGGGGAGAGGGGGCTGCCTTCCTCTTTAGCAGGGGGCATGGCAGAGACCTGGGATCTCTTGAACATATTTAACAAACTTTTATAGAAGCAGGCCATTGACTGCTGTGGTTCTCCTACTTTACCTGTGGTAGGATCAGGGGTTATAGCTTCTGTTGTGTCAGGGCTGATGGTAGTTATACTGAGAGGTTAGACTATGGGATTTGTAAAGGATGGTTTGGAAAGGGATGATTCTGCCTCAGGCAGGGGGTTGGATTAGATGACCCATAGAGGTCCCTTCTAGCCCTACTCCTCTGTGATTTTATGGTTTACACCAGTGGCAAATGGGCTGTTTCTGCCTTCTGAAATACACCCAAGTAATGCTGACTTTAAGGAAAGCCAGCCAACTCTCTCTCCTAGGATCTCCAGGGGATATTTTATTTTGTATCCTCTCCCATGCTCAGCTTCTGAGAAACAAGATAATTCTCTTTGTTTCTGATACCATGGAAAACCAGTGGACTTTTGTCTGTAACAAGAAAAGCACACTTCCTTGTTTGTGCACAAGAATGACACCTATCCGGGCTATTCCAGGAACAGTGTTTATTATTAACTTAAAATAACCTGCATTTCTTTGTCAACTGCTAAGGCAGTTTTTCATTGATATGCTCTAGTTGTGGAACCACATAAGCATGCATCTTAAGACGAGAGAGTGGAAAGGGATTGTCAACGTCTGTGGGCTAACTGCCCATGTATATACTTTTACCCTGTGGAACATGGAGCCTAATTTACTGTAGGCTTAATCCGTACTGAAAAAGGGCAAGGTTACCACCATTTAAGCTTCTACTTACCTTGGGATAAGAGTGCACACAGTGACAGTTACACAAAGAAGCTGATGTGCTGTGAAGCCCTGTCCCCTTTTGCCCTATGGTAACTTGCTTGTTTGTTCACACTCTGTTTGTGTCATCATGGGAAGAAAACACTGGATTGCAAGAGTGAAAAACCTGGAGTATAAAGTCTATCATTGACTAACTTCTTCAGCTGTAGGATCACAAATGCAATGCTGTGCATGGTGGCTTAGTATTGTAGGTTCCTTCATGACAGTTATTCACATTGCCAACTATGTTGTTTTTCTACATCTCCTTTTCTTCTTTGTAAATAGGTAAATAAAGTGGGCAGGTCAGAGTTGGAGTCCTGATTTCCCTCGCGCTTCTTCAGTTGGCAATATACAATATAAGTCAACACAAAGAGTACAAGGCCTCTTCTGTATACCCTATATAAATAATGGCAGCCTGATTTAATTTGATAACTAAGCAGTGCATTTAAGACACCTTTTCAAGGCAGCTTCCTGCAGCTTGTAATTGAATGCAAGAAGTTGGGTACAAGTTAGCCCTGCTTCCATTGAGGTTGCATGGTACTGTGAAAGGGAAGTCCAGGATTCCTACAGTTGCAGATACACAAGAACCAGCTCCCGGCAGAGTCACACCAACGAGAATCTATCAGGAAAGCCCAATCTCCTCTGTGGTTGCGAGTGAAGGGTGTCCACTAGCAAAAGGTGCCCTGGTTTCAGGCAGGGAGGAGATTCCCTAAGACAAAACAATCACTTGGAATCAGGGTGGGGGAAGGGAAAAACCTGAACTGGATTTCTATACCATCTACAACATGGCCTCAGGACCTAGCTGGGGATGGTCCTGCTTTGAGCGGGGAGTTGGACTAGATGACCTCCTGAGATCCCTTCCAACCCTGATTTTCTATCATTCTATGATACTTATCCCAAAGGCGTAGCATCTCCCAACCAGAGGAGGATCCTCAAGGCAGCTCCTCACAACCAGATTCATTATAATTTCTACTTTCTTCTATTTTTTAAAAGTTCTGAAATCACCTTTTTGTGTCAGTTTCACCTATGTGCTGTTACATTCCACTGTCCTCAGGACCCAGCTGATTTTAGTAAAAGCCTATATTTGGACCCTCTGGTTCCTTCAATAGCAGTCTGAAGTATCTGCACAGCCTCTAAATAATCGCAAAACAAAGCCGACCCAATCAGGAATGCTTTGCTCTTTCAGCATCATTGATCCAGGAGCTGGCAAAAAGCAGATTAGCTCAGATCCAGGCAGAATTAACAGTGAATTAAAAAAAAAAAATTAAAGCCACCTATATACTAGGGAACAATGGTGGGGATTTTTTTAGCGCACTTGGCAGGTTCACATTTTTATAAAGCCATTTATCAATTACATACACACATACACAAAGCAGCTATAATTAACATCTATTGTTTTTCCTCCAAACTCAATAACTCAATTAATCTTTCTGAATCTTCCACCTCCCCCAGGTTCCAGCTAAAACTCAGGCACCAAAAGCATATTCAAACTAAGTTACGTAGCAGACACACCATGGAAAGGAACTCAGTGGAGGTGATGGTCAACAAAGAATGAAAACCAAGTTATAGCAGTATGGTGCGCAGAGATAAGGCTGCATTACCAGCAGCTGTAGTCAGGTAGTCTCAGTGATACAACATGCATGATCTCAAAATGTTTTGCCAAGGAGGTCCATATAATTATCTCCATCTTACAGATAATGACATGGAGCAAAGAGATTAAGAGACTTGGCCAGTGTCACCCATCTGGCCAGTAGCAGAGAACCCATGTCTCCTAAGACTCATTCCAGTGTTCTGCCTGCCAGGACCTAGGTGAATGATCCATAGAAAATAACCCCACTAGTAAATGAAAGAAATATGGATACAAGTTTTCGCTCACTGATGCCAACAATAACAGGGAGTGTTTGTACTGGAGAGTCCTGGGAGTTAGTTCTTTGTCTTGAGGATGAGGAGGAACAAGTGGACGTTCCAATCTCAGAAAATAGAGGAACAGCTTTCATTAGAAATCTGTTTATCAGAACCAAAACAAAACCTCTGACACATCACTGGGAAGTGTTCTGATTTTTTAGGAAGAAACTAAATATTAACATTTGTTATTTTACACCCTGCCCTCTCATTTACTGCTCTGATAGAAAGCCATGAACACCTCACACTTCTCCCAGGGCCTTGTCAGTGCCAGATGAAACAAGGTGGCAAAACAAAATGGCCTTCAGAAGACAACAGGGAAATCGACTGGGTACAGGGATCCTGGTTTTCTGTTTAAAAATCACAACTTCTCTAATAAAAATAACAAATTCTCTGATTTTAACCGCCCCCCCAAATCCATGTTTTTCCACGATTAGAATGAAATGCCACTATATATAGATGTATGAGTTGACCACAACGTTTAATTGAAACTTTTACTACTTTAAAGCAATTTGGAAGCCTGCCAGTGCCTCAATCACTATAATAAAATAAATTCTAAATACCTATACATTTTAGTGTTTGATTTGGGGTTTTTTTATCATGGAAAAACAGAGCTCTCCCTGTTCCCTTCACTCACCAGGATGCAGGTCCAGCTGCGGCTGCCCCACCACTGCTTTGTGGAGCTGAGCAGCCCTGATATGCTGGTGTCCTGCCCATGCCATTGCTCCTCACTCCTGACTCACAGCTCCCTGGGCCCTGCAGATCCCCCTCACTCCATACCCACAGCCTCCCCCCCGGCCCTGCCAGAGGGTGCCCCCAGCTGCCAGGGCCATGGAGCCAGGGACCCAGGTCCACAGCCCCTTGACCCCTACAGCAGCACCTAAGCCCTGGCTGCCACCTGTGGAAGGCAGTGCTTGCTGTGGTGGAGCAGAGCGCAGAGCTTGGCTCCCTCTCCCCATGGTGAGGTGCCCTCTACACTGCCACCTCTACTGCTGCCAGGCGGGCAGGGGGCACCTCACCATGGCAGTGTAGGGCTCCTAGCAGTGGTGGTATTAAGCTTCCCCACCCTGCCCTGCTCTACCCTGCCACCCCAGGTCCCGCACACTGGGTTGTGGTGACCCCAGGGGGAAAGCAGCAGGGCAGGGAGCCTTGAGCCCACAGTGGGCAGCCTATCCCTACTCCATGCACAGACCTGGAGAGCATGTGCCCCCTGTGCCTCCCCAGGAGTGCATGAAGCAGTTTGGAGATGGCCCTCCCCACCCCTGGACAAGATGCCTGAGGCCCCATCCTGCTCCCTGCCCAGGCCCTGCAGCCATGTATTCCAGCCCAGGCCCCACGCACCTCCCCAGGGGGGTAGAAACCCCAGTCCCAGCCCTACTTTATTCTCTCTTTCTCTTCCTCACTATGGGGGCCTTGTTCCCCATAGTGCACATACACATGGTGCCCCTTGCCTGACCACCCTTCTCCCGCTCCCCCCAGCCCCTTGCAGGCTGGAACTCTACCAGCCTGCAAGGGGAAACCCACCATTTCCCATGTTTTTCTCCTATAAAGGAGCAAATCTGGATTTTTCTCCTTAAAATGAGAAAATCCACATTTTACTGTGGTGAATGGGAAACCTGGATCCCTGGTGATAAGACAACAATGCAGCAGCAATGCAATCCACACGTCTGCACAGCAGGAACATCAAACAGAACAGAAAGCTCAACACTAAGTTATGGGTGCATCCCATCCTAGTACTCTGCCTTTCAATTTGTGGATGCAGGTTTTGCTGATACTTACTTTGCTAGTTTTTTAAACCCGATGGCTCTCTTTTTGGTAGGGGTCCCGTTGACCCCTTTCCAGATATGAGTATTCCAAGGGTCAGGCTAGGAGGAAGAAGAAAATCATTAGTCATTGGGGGTGGGGGGCGGGAGGGTAGAAAGGAGGGAGGGAAGCTGGTTATTCAAGAACTTCAGGTCTATTCTGTCCAGCCATGGAGTTTCATTGGCCCATAATGAGAGAACCAGTTGAGCTCAGACACTCTTCACATCTGTTAGGGCAGGTCAATAACTTCCTGCAGCCCAACTAACTCTTTACGCCTAAAGATGTCCCTTCACATTAATACCTAGGTCTTTCAGCTATGACCGGGTGCACTGGGGTTGCAACAAGCTGTTGCAAAATAATGGAAACAGTGCTGACTTGTAACAATATTGCATAAAAATCCCATCCTGCCTCCCAGCAGTTAAGATGGTCCTAGGGGGCATCTACCACTAATGAACAGGTCCCTTCCGACTCTAACAACTACTATGATACTAAGATAAGCATCAGCTGGGGGGGGAAGAGGAAATGGAATTCATCCCCTTGTGCCTTTCTATTTTTACAGGTTTACTAGCAAGGGAATACAGCTACAAAAATGATTAAAAAGCAGCAAAATTCTCAGCTAATTCAGACATTTCACCTGGATGTCAGTAATCAGGGTGCAAAGTGAACTGGATTCTTGGTGGGTTCATACGAGGTGAACAAATAGTTCTTTTTCCTAATTGCTCCTTGAAGGCCCTTGAGTAAAGGTTGAATTAAAGCCAAAGGAGCATGGTTGTCTGGCTAATAAGGGTACATGTCCTTGGAGTTCCTTTCCCCATTGTTTGAAATGTTAAGTCCTCTGCTGTTATCTTATCATTCATCCCAGTCAAAGCGCTTTGTATTGTAATGCAGGAGCTCAGAATAATATTTTCATTTCCCAAGCTGGCATGAGCAGCTCACTCCAATTTAGAAAGAGGAGGGAGGAGGAAGGTGATTAGAAAGCCATACCCTCATGGGCAAATTAGAGAGCAGGGCTGATGTACTCTGAAGAGAGAGCTGCACAGTTTTCACTGGGTAAAGGATAGAAGATAGGACTTCAGGGAGTCTTGGGATTAGGATCGAGATGTGAAGGGTCAACCTCCTGAGTGAAGGGAACTCCTACAGGCCATCAGCAGTCAATGAGGTGTGTTAACAGGCCCCACCACCTTCCAGAGGCAACTATCTGAATAAAGAATCAATCCAGGGACAGGGTAGAACTCCTGCTCCTGTTGCAGCCGCTCAGTCTTTCTATGCTTGTAGGCAAGGGACAGGGACAGGTTACGAAACAGGAGAAGAGGCCTAGTGGTGGACGGTACCTGGTACTCAAAGGAGGGTGTGAGCCGATAGTTGAGCATTTCTTGGTGGAAGACTGGAGTGACACTGCCAGACATTGGTGGGACAATCCATACCCAGTCAGCAGGACAGCCCCCACGGCAGCGGTACTCATTCTCCATGTGCTTGATGAAAGATTCTGTGGCTGAGTGATGATCCACAATAGTCACCTTGTCGCTCTGGTGGACAGAAAGCAGGAGAGAGGCAGCAACTAAAGATTAATGCTCTCTGGACAGCGAGGCTAGAACTGGGTACTTCAGTAGGAAAAAAAAGTTAGGGCTCAAGGCTGGGAGCAGAGACTGGCATGAGATCCAAAAGCAAATGTGTCTTAGCGTTAAATGCAGCAGGCATTAGGGCAACAAATGGTTTCCCTACAGAAAGTCAAGGCTGAAGGATGTCATTTTTTATCTCCAAGGCAAACACATCTATTACATGACCTACCAGGAACTGTCTAGAAGGGTCCTGTAGTTAGGTCTGACTGAGAGGGTAGCCCTCACACATGCACTTCAGGCCCCCATACCTGAAACAATTCTAAAACCTTCCAAAATTAATGTATCAAAATAGTTGCCAACATGCCTGGAGGCATCTCCCCAAAGTCTGAACAGGACCCAGACACTCCCCCCTACAAATCACCAAAGCCTAGGATGCTGAGGATGCATAAGCAGCAAGTCCTGCAGGTAGGTACCTGAAAGCTGTACAGAACAGCTATGTTGATCTCCACCAGTGCTTGGTCCTTCCACAGTGAGGAAGTTTTCCTCATATCCAGGTTCATCTTTTTAGCTACCTCCTGCAAGGAAATATAGCCATAAGTGAGCAGAGAGCAAAGGTCCTCTGAATTCTGCCTTGGCTAAGCCAGTGGGAAGAAGGATGTGCACTTTCCAAACCTTACTAGAAGTGGAAGTAGGTCCTTGCTTGGCATCAGGACAGCTAAGTGTCCAGCCTGTCTGCTTCAATGCAGAGCAGTGAGGTGGCCCAATTTTCTCTGGAGGCTCAGGGATTGGCCAAGATTAGTTCACACGGGAGGGGGGCAAAAAGAGGAGAACTATCCACCCAAGTAATCCTGCATAGTTGCCTGTGGACTATCCTCAGTGGTGCAGGCAGGTGCTAGTAATCACTCATAGTGTTCCCCCAAGGGCTCCATGCTAGACAGAGTGGAGTGAAGAACATAATGCACCCCTGGAAAGAGTGGGGGAGCAGAATTAGTTAAAGCACTTGACTCCTTCAGCACCAGATGGGATTTAATAGCCACAGCCCAGTTGCTTTTAGGATTACCACTTCTTCATTCCCTTCCTTAATCTGGCACCCAAAACAGCTCCCTTAAGCATACTAGAATTCACTCTTATTTTCAGCACTGATCAAGGCAACACTTAGATTTAATTTACTCCCCACACAGCAGTACAACCCTAAGCTGGTACTCAGCTGCTCAGTAACTTCATATTGCCCCACAGCATTTTCAAAGTGCAGCCACCAACCCCAACAGCTGTCACAAAAGGAAGCAGAGGAGAGGCTGGGTTACCTCCAGCATGTTGTAGCGAGAGTTATCACAGTAATCTCTGACCCCGATCTCGGTGCCCATGTACCAGCCGCTGAAAGGGCAGGCAGAGAACTCCAAGCCTCCAATCTCTAGCAGCATGTTAGAAACTGCTGGCAAACCGTACCACTTCAGTCCCAGGTCCTTGAACCACTCAAACCTGCCAAGGACACACTGGGGTTTACCAATCAGGTAGGCACAGGGAAGAGAACAGAGGGGATTTTCTAGTAACATTATCCAAGTAGATGCCTGAATGTACTTTTCCCTACTAAGTAGCCAGCAGAACCAGTCCTGTGGACATGAGAAAAGAGTTGGTTCCTATAGCAATTCCTTCCCCAGGGTCAGAAAATGGTGGGTGCATTTTCTTTTCAAATGGAGGAGGTGCAGAGAAGAGGTGCATAGCAGAGGACTCAGGACAGTGTGACTGGAGAAACAAAAGCAATCAGAAACCAGCTCTACAGTTTTCTCATGAGAAAAGAACCAAGAGTCACTGGCTGTGCCAGTTTTACTGCAGAATGGAAAGCAGCTCTAAGGCTTGAGCCAAATGGCAGAAAAGGGTACAACGTTACTGCAGTGGAATTGGGTTCCAGTGTGGCTCCCATCGTACTCCCCACTCCCCAAGCAAAGAGATGGGAAATGCCCTTAGAAAAACCTCATGTGGGTCCCTCGCTGCAGACCCCCTGCAGCAGCACTCCAGTAGGCTCAAGCTTACTTAGGATGTCTGATGGGTACTTCCAACACCAGCTCAGGGGGGATCTCAAAGAGTTCTGGATCATTGCCACTGGCTTGGAGAAGAAGTGGCAGCACATCAAAGCGACCCCTGGGTGCCTTCCACCCTTGCTGGATGCAGATCTGTAGGCAAACAGAGTCCTCATTATAATTCTTATCCATCTGGCTATTCAGTTATGTTACCACCTATCAGGCACAGGGGAGAGAAGGGACTTTTCAGGATTAGACTACCTGAAGAACATCATTCTGGAGTATTTTTGTTTTTGTTTTTTAAATATAAGAGGTGTCTCTACTCAATCTGACTCCTAACTATTTGGGCTGAGTCATTCAAGAGTACTCTATAAATCACGGTGTTGGTTATTAGCCATTTTTAATAGGAACTGATCATCATAAGCATGAATGCTGTGGACTTCTTGGTTACTACACTGTGCAGCAAGACAATGCAGGTCTAGAACCTGGATTGTTGCTTCCAGAACACCACCTGAGCAACTGGTATAATGTGTTAACTTATAGCAGAGACTATGAAACACAGGGTGTCTTTGTATGTGCTTCAGGGAGGTGGCGGAGTGCTTTAATTGGAGCAGTTCTTGGGAAGTGCTCCAATTAAAGTGCCTGCCACATCTTGCGCATTCAGTATCCCTGCACTTCAAAATGGCAAAGGGACGCTTTAACTAAAGTTGGTTTGATGAACTCTAGTTAAAGCGCTTCCGCTGCCATTTTGAAGTGTAGGGACACTGAATACATGAGATTCCAAGCTGCAGGACTGTGGTAATTAGCACGCTCCAGCAGACTCAATGAATCAAGTCTGCTCCAATGTGCTGTAATTACAGTGTGTCAGAGCAGGCATCCTGCACATCTACAGCAGGGGCGGACAATTATTTTGAGAGGAGGGCCGCTTACTGAGTTTTGGCAAGCCATTGAGGGCTGCAGGACAGGCAGCCAGGGGACAACAAATATTATTTTTCTAAATTTTTTAGGGGCCCTGCAGGCCAGATAACATGGCCTGGCAGGCCACACCAGCCCCAAGTCTGCATTTTGCCCACCCCTGATCTACAGGCATCCATTAATTCTGATTCCATCCAGTAGAGGTCAGTGGTTTATGCACAAAGAAGCACAAATACAAGTTGACCAGGCAATGCTAAGTGCCAAGCTAGCATTACAGCACATGACTTGTCTCGGGGAAAAGCAAAAGGAATGTAACTGGGTCTTTCAGAGGGACCCAAACTCTGTAGAACAATATGTAGATGCTTCATGCTACCTGAACACCTGAGGGTTTCAGCCCTGTTGCTTTCTCCCAAACAAGATTGACCTACAATGCCTAGGACGGCTGTATTTTATAGGCTTACCTCTGTCAGCTCCACATTAGCCGGGTCTCCAAGAATGGTACCATCTGGCTGCTTGTAACCAGCATAGCGGATGAGCTGGGTGTTCCAGATTCTGAAGTCATGCTTTCCATCTGTCCTTTGGGGAAATATAGTGATAGCAGACCTGAAAGGACCAAGCAGTGCTGGCATTAGTATTATGAAGGATTACAGTTGCAAGGGTGGGTGGTCACTGCCAAGGCTGGGAAGTGTTGCATAAGTAGGTGGTAAGTCCTTGCCAGCATTTACAAAGCCTCAGGTGATGTGCCCTCTGGCACAAAGTTTGTGCCTGTGAATGTGATCAGATGCAAACTAATCTCCACATTCTCCAGGAAAAGAAAAGTGTTCCTTTCCAACAGGTTTTCAACCACTATGATGAAGATGCTCCCATTGAGATGAATGGCTTTGTGCACAAGCAGGTGCAACACAGAGGCAGAGAGGCTGGAGGGAGAGCTCCTTTTTGTGTGTAAATTCATCTCCTTTTAGCTACCTACTCTTCATGCCATTGTTCCATTAATCTATAGACTAAACAAGTCACTGACAAATAAAAAGTTGGGGAAGGAGTTCATCTAGTGGTCAGGAAAGGAAGAGAAACATGTCATATGTTTCGTTCCAGCCCAGCAGCAGTGTGATGCAGTGGACCAGAAGTCAGCAGACCCAGGCTCTTCTCTAACCGTTGACTTACTCTGAACCCCAGACAGAATTATTTAACTTCTCAGTGTCTGGCTTCTCATCCATAAAATGGGGGCTAAATATTCCTCTCCCTTGCCCATCATAAGCACAAAGTATTCTTATAGTAGGGATCCTTTGGACTCATTGTCCAGAGCATTTTTTAAACGTATTCATAGGTTTGAATGTTTACAGAAGTCAATGCCTGTACCCTGGCAGCCACTGGGGCTACCCTTAGATGAAGAGTAGTTGAGGGGCAACACCTTTAGCTTGCACAAAAGTAACAACATGAAGGCCCATTAAACTAGTGGACTTAAGGCATGCTAGCTTCTGTAGTCAACAGCATACAAAGGAGTGATGAGATGAGCATCCAGCCACTTCTAACTCTTAGCCCAAACCTCCAGATACCCAGTTAACAGCTGGGCCAACCAGGGAATGGTCTTTGGCATGAGTCCAGAGTTTGGCTTGCACTCATGGATGAGGCCATAAAGAAACACCTTAATCATTTTGATTCTTGGTCCTTCTACTCAGATCGGTAGAAAAATTTAACTTCTTTTATCTGCAAAGCCAAGAAAGGCACTAGCCCAAGAGGACATTCATTTGTAGGCATGGGCTATTCACAAGTATGCTTTATCAAAGGGAGCTAATGAACAGGCCATATTCTGCAGGGGAAAGTTATTCAGTCTGGAGAGACTGGCTCATTGTAAAACCTGCTGCACAAGATCCCACAGCCAGCAAGAAAGCCAATTGCCATGCTTGGGCTGGTGGATCACAATCCACTTTCACAATACTGATGCTGATTTGATGTTCTCAGGCTCAGGAGTCAGTAGAGAATATTTCACTGTGCTATGACTACTGAAAGGGAAGACAAGATCATCTAAAAGTAGGGATTAGGACTGCAGCAGAAACACACAGAACTAGCATTAAAGGGCCTGGAATCCAGATTCCTTCTCAAAAGGAGGACAAAAGGTTCCCATGGCATGAGACTGGAGTTACTGGCAGGCAGGCAGGATTTCTCTTGCTCCAAACTAGAAAGACAAACATGGCATAGATGATGGCATTGACAGTTCCTTCCAATTGGGATCTCGGCTGCCCTCCCCACTCCCCTGTGTGCCTCACCTGAGGTTCCCTTTGTTGGTGGCATATTTGATGTGGTTGCACATGTAATTGAACATCCCATGGGCTGTGGTGCAGTCTCGGGCATCAAACACCTGAAAGAGTTGAAAGGGAGGAGCTGTAGAACTCTCTCATTCTCAGATGAGCATGTGTATCCTCTATGCCAGGGCTCAGATCTACAAACACAGCACAATGGAAAGCACTTTCTGGGGCTAAAGGACCTACTGATCCATAGCTAGGTACCTATTTA
Organism: Caiman crocodilus; assembly: GCA_030014935.1. Lineage (NCBI taxonomy): Eukaryota > Metazoa > Chordata > Crocodylia > Alligatoridae > Caiman > Caiman crocodilus. The sequence goes on along the minus strand of JAGPOW010001167.1, from coordinate 293,255 downwards.
GTGTCCATCCCTGCTCCTGTAGTATGGGAGAACCTAATACATCAAGCCCTTCCTGCTCCGGAGAGCCATTTCAAATCCTGGAGATGGCCAAGACTGAAAGTAGTTCAGTGTTTTCAACTTTCTGTTGCTTCTAGCACCTTGCTCAGGCTGCCCAGCAATGGGCAGGTCCATCACCAAAAGCTACCACCAGCTTTGTTACTGTCATTAGTCTGTCCTAAAGTGGGACCCAAGGCTGAAAAGGAAGTGACATAAGCCAGGGAAGTGAGAGGCTGTGTCACTGGGGAATCTAGGACTGGGGTTCATTTTCAGAGCTTGCTCTGCTAGCCAGTGCTTTCATTTTTGTATCCTGGTACATTTACTCAGCCATCAAACATTTAAGATGAAAGAAACAATATATCCAAGCTTCCCAGTGTAGGAGAGAGACTCGATTTCCTATCTCCAAACCAGACCAAGGTTCAGTATGACAGTTTTATCTAGTCTATGAGCTGCTGCGAAGCTTTAGACAGCAGCTGCAACCAAAATGCACAAGAGACAATTAATTCAAGCAATGCCCTTAACCTTCAGGCAAAAGTGTATTGGGCCAAATTTATCACTGGTATATATATATATCTCTATATATCTATCTATATATGTGTGTGTGTGTGTGTGTGTGTGCGCGCGCGCGCACGCGCGTGTGTGTATTTACTTCACCAGAGATTAATTTGTCCCACGCCCTTCATCCAAGGCACAGCCACAGTTCTGGGTAAGTACCACATGGTACTCAGAGGCCCAAACCTCTAACACTGTGCATTACAATAGTATTATCTCCAACTTGCTGTGTTGCAAATGAAGGCACCTCCTCTACAACTCAGACAGCTTTTCACCAGACACACATCTCTCCAGCTCAGGGTCACCAGAACAAATCCCTGTGGAAGTCTGGTACACTCTTTGCAGTTGCTGCCCGGAGCAGCATGCAGCATGTCCATAGCAGCGTGAGAAAAAGTTTGTTTTTTCCAAAGTATCTTATAGGCTCACTAACAGGGTGTCCTTTTAAGGGCAACTTGTTGGTTCTAGCCGTAGAAGAACATGCTAACCTGCAGCTTGGACCACTGAATCCTGCCCACACAGCGTGATGCATTCCGCCAGGCATGCTTTGCTCCATAGATCAGCTCTGTGTCCCGCAGCTGATAGGTTTCTGTGGCTTCAATCTCCTTGGTCACTTCCTCCAGTCTTTCCAAGTGAGCCTTGGAGCCAAACCTGAAAGCAGGGGGAAAGAAGTAAGTGGCAATCACCAATTCCAGTTCACTACCTACCAAAGAGTGCATCTTTCTGGATTCCACTTGTACACAAGGTTGTGCACACATGCACGTGCGTGCATGCATACACATACACATCCCAACAAGTATTTCTTTGGAATAAGATGGGAGTGATCTTGAATTTGGGAGTCAGCAGTTTCCGCTGAGGCACAGAACAAGTGCTATGTGCCACACTACTGGAGGGAATACTGTGGAAGGGAATCCCCATGGCTGCATGAGGGTATTCTAACACTGAGACAGAGCACTGTACATCATAGTCTTGTGCGTGTGACCCTGCTTGCATTCCCCGCTAACCATAGTCACAGAGGACAGATGCAGAACAGGGACTTCTAACACAGAGCAACACTATTAGTGGGGTCTGTAGCTCCTTGTATTCTTGTAAAGCCAGCAAATTCAAAATGGACTAGCCACAGGGTACACATTCAGCTATGACATACAGAGCCAGTGGTATGCTGTTTCTTGCTTATCTCCATGCAGCAAAATTCAGTTGTGCATACAAGATTGCACCATGTTTTGACCAGAGGAAACATGAAATTTTATTGCACTGCACATGCTAGATTAAAAAAACCTTCCAATACTTGCCTCTTTATGGAGGAATAGTATTGATCAATGAAATCCTTAGCCAAGAGGAGCAGCTCCTCTTTTGTCCTGGTATCTTCCTGCTTCCGGATATGCTGGGAAGGTGTCATTATTGAGCCCAAGCAGACTTGCTCTGTACACGCGGTGGCCTGAAGAGACAGAAGGGTGAAATATGGACCTTAAATTACACAAGGCACCAGTGGTTACCCTGACTCGGCCAGTGGGTGGAGATCAGCTGCACTAAACAGGGGATGTCTCAGGTTGGGCATCCTTGACAATATTTCTAATATTTTTATTTTCATACTTATTTATTAGGAGAGGACCTTGACCTCAGCATATGAGTCAGGGGTGTATCTTATGCTCCCTGACCTACCCTGCTGTCATGGGGGTCTACAGGAGTCTTACCTAAGCCTGTTGTAGAGCTCTACACTGTCCTTTATCTCTCCAGAGATGGCTTCTATACTGTCCTGAGAGGACCCAACTTCCTGCCAGCGTTAGACAATTCTTTCCATTTCAGCATTTGTCTTACCTCCAGGCACTGGGAACTGCTGTAAAGCAACAGACCTTCCACATCTGTAATGTCTCAAATCCAGGCCCTATGTTATATCTTCCCCCTTACTACTCTGTAGCTGTCCTACATTAATTATCCCACACTAAAGAGGGAGCCCTCTCTAAAACCTTCCCCTCCAAAATCTGTATCCGGCAACCTAGAAATCTGTGACTCAAACCAGCCGTGCCATGCTCTTCACTGCCATTGGTGCAGTCACAGAATCCCTAAATTGGAAGACGGATGTGCAATTTGAATGCATTTTAATCAGTCTTCACCTACCTACTCCAACAGCATGTAAAGGTCCAGACAAACTTTACTAATCCAGTCTGATACACTCTAGTCAGGCCAATTAGATCAACTCATTCAAAATACTGTTGGAACAGGCAAGATAAGATGAAGTTATCATTCCTCCCTGTTTATCAGGCCTGTGATCTGCTTCACCAAGCTTAGAAACTGTTGGTCAAAACATTTATTCCTACTCACCATTGCTGTTTTTAGATGCAAAGTATCATGAAGCACTGAACCTGACTCCCAGTTCTTGATTTTAACAAACCTTGGGCACTTGGAAGGGCTTCCATTCACCACATTTTTTGTTGGAGACTGTCTCCCAGAGGGCGGTGGCTGGAAGGAAAAATAAAGATGAAGTATCTGGCTGCTGTTCAGCAGCAAGTTCAGGAAAACATAGGACAATACATTCACTTCTTCATCATGGAGGTCTGAATTAAAATCCTAATTATATCATAGACAAGATGAATTATGTGGTCTTGATTTCAATGCTCATGCAGATATGAAAACTTCTAGGAAAGGCTTGGTTAATATCTGATACTTGCTCCAAGGGAATGAACAGAAGGAAGGCATCCTTTATAACACCAACCTTTCTTTCTGCTGCAGGAATGTAGAGCCAAAGATAAGTACACAAAATAAGTGAAAGGATTGCTAAATTATGTCCAGATTAACTATTCCCAACTCATCCCCACTTCCAAAGTCCTCCTTCCTAGTCTGTGTAGGTGTATACCTACCAGAATTGTGGGGGAAAATCTCACTGCCATTCACTGACTGACATAGCAATGAATGCACATGGCCTGGAGGCAATTTGTAGGGGCAAGATCCTGCTGCACATGTTTTGGCTACAACTGTTCAGATTTGCATCTAAGATTTTTTGGGTAAATTTTTTAACTTGTACGTATGACACTGGAAAACCACAGTTCTAGTGACTTTCAGAGGAAGTCAGTTTCTGCTAACAAACTCCATCCAGTCATCAGCACATATCTCATCTCAGAGTTTATCTTTCAGTAGAAAGCACAGTGATGATTTCTACACAACCGTTTGGCACTCTAGAAGAGCACCTGAACATTATGAAGGGACATAGCTGGTCTGAAGCTAGAACAATGCATCCAAGCCAACTTTCTCAAGTTTGGAGTTTGGTAGCTAAAGGATACCTCTACAGAACTAGATCTGAACCACTTCAACCTTTGAGAAAGTTCACATCCGGATACAGACTTAGGATCTGAACTTTGTGACTCAGGTCTGCTCCAGTTTATACCAAGAATCAGGAAAAAAATCCTGTATTTATCATTGTTCACTTTGTAATCAGTGCAGAGATTCATACTCCTTCTTGAACATGTGAGGAGGCCATGACATAAGATCATACACCACAGAACGGCTACAGTGACACTAATTTGGCATTCAGACATAACTAAAGGACTGAATAAGGAAGAGATGAGCCATGATGACAGCAACACTTGTTTCAGCACAACCAGCTTCATGGATGAGCAAGATGAAAATGTGATGGATCCTATTTTAAGGACAAGCAGATTAAATATTTTAATCCAATGTTAATGGAAGTCTCTCTTTAAATAATCCAGTGACTTCAGATTGAGATGCTTCTCTCAGATTGGATTTATTTTCACTTCCACATTTAAATATAGAGAAAAAAAAACCCCTGTCTTTACTCTTCACTCACCCGACAGAGCTGACAGGCCCACTAGCTGTGGAGATAACTAGTGACGGACCCCCAGCCAGCAGTGCAAACCACCAAAGAAAGGGCTTACATGCTAAGGCTCACCCAGGACTCCACAGTCAGACATTTCAAACTGAATCAGCTCTTAAATCTGCAGTAGCAATTACAAGAGCTAGAGTTGTCTACCATACTTTGTGTTTCGCAGACATACATCCAGTTCTGCTCTTGGTCATGCTGCTGAAAACCTCAAACAATTTTGCTCTTTTCCAGGTAACAACATCAGTTTTATACAAAACTGAGAGCAGCCTTTGCCCCCATGTAGACTGCTATTTAATTTCAGAAAAAAGCTCTTATTTTACAAAAGAACATAAGCTCTTACCAGATAACAGCAATACTGTCAAAGCCTTTTACTATATTTCCTATAGAGAAATGATCAGGAATCATATTCAACCACATTTAAGAATACCCTTTCATGGCTTGGGTTTCCTTAGGTTGGCTAGATAACGGCAGAGCAAGATAGCTAGCCATGTTAGTCTGAAGTCAGGAGGAAGGCAGGGTAGATTGCACTGTACAGACTAACTACATCAGAGATATATAGTATAAGTTTTATAAGCAGAAGGCTTACTTAATCAGATAGTGGGCACATCCACACAAGACACTAAACGTGAAGTAACCTAATACTACTGCTCAGTAGCATGTTACATCAAACAGTAACATGTTACATCAAACACAGTGCTAATACGCTACTGTGCAGTAGTATTAGGCTATAGCGCAGTAGCGTCACTAAAAAGGCATGTGGTGATGCTACCGTACAGTAGCACTGGTTACAGCACATTGATTTAGTATTTTGTTATACAAGTACTAAACTTAATGCACAGTAACAACAGCACATTAATGAATGTGTAGATGTGCCCACTGACAGTGATATTGGTAATGGCAGCCACAATACTATGTTGGCTGATTTAAAGTGACGCTTAAAAAAAAATATCAGACCAAGCACTGGGTACTTTCTGATGAATACTACTACATACAACAGGAAGAAGGAAGCTACATAGATTTTAAATAATACTAATGTGTCCGTAGATTCTGGATTCGCCCTCTACAACTATTCTTGCTTTGCTATACTGCCTGTGATCTGTGTATCCTGGTGGTCTGCATATCCAACTTCCACAATACTTGTGATGACTGTTTCTTAAAGTCCCAGCTCCTATCACTTTGAGATTACATGAGAATTTCTGGTTTCCCTTTCTTAAAAAAATATGTTTAGCTTCAAACATACTGGTACCTGCCTTTCCTTTGGATTAAAACAGCAAGACTGAGAGCGGGACACTGGTGTGCAGGCAGCTCAGTGTCTTCATATTCACTGCCCAGGCTTTTGTGCTCTGGAAAAATCTATCTAGCTTTGCTTTATCTTTCAAGTGTGAATTACATTCAGTGAGCTGATGTCTCACTTTGCATAATTTTATTGTCTTGGGAGACAGACAGATGCCTACTATTACCACATTTAGAGCTTTTATTATTCCAGAAAATACCTTTACAAAGTGGTTCCCAAAGTTTCAGAATCTGAAAGCAAATAAAAAGAACCCCAAAAATTAACCGTAGTCTTATAATTTTTTAGTCCAGTTTAAGGGACCAGGCTCATGACTGGCAGGGGCAGCAGCCTTCACGTGCATTTTTTAGCTAAGTTAGGCAACTTTAGGGCCAGGGCCAGGCCCACTGTTATATTCTCACTGAATTCAAATGGAGTGCACCACCATAACTGAGAAGAAAATTTGGCCATTTACAATCCCTGGATTTTTCACTCCATTAAAGCACATCAAAATGAGGATTTCCCTATTTACTGGAAGCCTGTCATTCTCTTATCAAAGGGGTGCCAACAACAATGAAAAACACACAGATACAAATGAGTTTCCTGTATGTGTCCCTGCTGCTAGACAAATTGCTGCAAATTAGTGAATGCCTCAGGAATTACTATGAAAATTCATGCTTGTTGAATACAGGCAGCCCCCATGCTGAAACACCCTTGTACCCCAGCCAGCCGTGTCAGAATCTACATGTGTGGTGCTGCAGAGTAAAACCTTTCCAGCAGGATAATACTTGTATTCACAAGTACTACCCTGCTGCAGAGCTTATTACTTTACTCCAGCCTAATAGCCCTGCACAATGTAGATGCTGAGACTTCACTGCAGAGCTAATTAGTAAACCAAACTAAACATCTTGTGTAGATGTGCTCTGCTATTTCTAACCTAGTACAGCACTCCTGGTATTCCCCAGATTCTTCAGTGTTTTATAAATCCAAAGCACTTGAGCTTAGAAGTTCCACCAGCAAAGCGATGTTAGCTCAGGATGTGAAACATCACACAAATATAGCTCTACTGGCCATCACCTGGTGTGCATGTGGTTCTGCTGGCAGGAAGAAGCTTTTGCTGTTCAAGGGACCTGGTATAATTCTGGCAACAGAAAAGCCCCTTCTGCCAGTAAAGTTGTGTCAACACAAAGGGCCCAACCATCTTAGTGCCATCATTATAATTAAATCAGCAGCAGCACTCCTGTAGTAGAGACATGGCCCCTGTCTTCAGAAGTGTCTAAACCAAACACCTAGCTACAAATATTAATAGACTTCAGGGTGTTTGAAACATGGATCCAAATAATCTAGTGTGAGCCTGTCTTAGATGCTCAGTGTTGCATTTTCAAAGTTTCCCCTGTAGAAACTTTGCAGAGTGAAAAACTTGGGTGAGAGGCAGAGGTTCATTATCGCTCACTGAGCAGGGAAAGATGTGTCCTGTGATCTCCTAGGCAATGGCACTAATGAGAGGATGAATTGTTTGGATTTGAAACTGCATACAGTGTAACCATAAATGAACTGACAACCAAGAGAAAAAGGCAAAGTGCTCTAAGCCTGTCCACTCACCCTTTCATTGGATTGCATTTTTTAAACCACACAGTATCCATGGCTTTGTCAGAGAGGTTATATTCAATCCTTTTATGTTTTAATTAGGTAGCAGCAATATTAGTCACTCAAGAGCGGGACAAATGGAGAGATTAATGTAGCAGTCAGGGGTGCGCATGCATTATGCAAAAGACTTTTACAAAGGAGCATGTTGGTACTTATCATAAGTGTGCAGATTAGTGAGCCTTCTGACGTTGTTACATATGTATGCGAGAGCGCCATCCAGCCCCCTGCGTATTTGCTTTGCTTGGCTGGGCATCTGACAGGGAAAAAGTGGAGGTGGGTCATTGGTTTGTGCTAGCACAAACAGGCTGTACTTTAGGGAATATCCTTGAGAGCAGAGATCGCCTTTTGAAGGCTACAACCTTGTTCCCCTGAAATAATAAAGGAAGCCCCACTACCAGAGGTATTTCAGGGTGGTAGGGATGTGGAGAAGGGTGAATCTAACCAAGGATGGGGGCTGGCTAACTAGTTTTTATTCCCTGGCAAACAGGTTCATGGGAACCATTGCAACTGTGCTGCAATGCAAGGGTCTGTTAGAAGTGTGTGAGGGGCTGGACTGCCCCCAGTGGCTTGCAAGTCAGAGTGATATAAATTATATCCTTTGCCCCTATAATAGCCTCTGGATCTGGGAGAAGAGTGCTCATGCTGGTTGTGGCTTTTCCCTCCTTTGCTTTATCCTATGGTCCAGGGTGATGGAGAATTAGACTCCATGGTTTTGATCTAAGATAGGTTTGCCTCAGCTGATTATCCCCTACACGTACAACAAACTTGAAAGCAAACAGTCATAATTATTTCAGGGACTTAACAACAATTTATATATTCTACCTCTTTCTGAGGCTATACAGTCCTGGGAAGTTGGAAACACAAATGGCTGTCTTCATTCTATGATGAATGAACACTGCCTCCTTGATCTTGTTGAGCTCTTTAGAGGTGCTGGTAGTGATGATGGAAAATTAAGTTAACTGGATGCAAATCAGTGAAGTCAATGTGCAGGGTACTGGGCTTTTGAAAGCCTCATTTGTGAGAAAGAAATAGAAGGGATGGTATGACTGCACAAAGGTCAGCTGTGAGACCCACACCCAATCTGCTTTGACAGCATCTCTGTACAAATGTTTTAATGTGTATTCACTTGTTTAATAAGCTATTCAACCAGGTAAATTTTTTTTAAAATGTGTAAAAATCCCATGGTTAAACTTTGCCAAGCCAGGAGCGAGATGTAGCCAGCATGATTGTAGTTGGTTCCGATTTAAAGCAGTTCTCAAGAAGTTCAGTGGAACTCATCAGGGCAGTGACCATTCTGCTCTGTATTAACCCCACCACTCCATCCAGTAACTGCAACATGTCTTGGGTATGTCCCCTGTAACACAGATCATTCAAATGAATGCTGCTCATTGCCAACACCCAGAGAAGCTTCAGGATACAGGAGAAAAAGAAACATCTGTGGGGAAGATCTTTAAATCAGATGGCAGCCAACAGCCAGTGATAAGGCCATGTACAGACAAGAAGGCATGAGGCCCTACATTGGGAAGAATACACTTTGGCTGCATGAACACATTCAAATGACCTAGGAAAATTCTCCTGGGTTTGTTCTCTTGGTAGGAAAACTTACCTTGAGACACCTGAACAGATGTTCAAATGCAGAGCCTCTGAAAAGTCAAGAGTTTGCAGTGCTGATGCTGCACAGCCAGAGGGTACCTGTGCACACATTTCAGCATGCTCTGCAGGCTCCATCAGTCTGTTTGGTGACAGATGGCAGCAGTGCACAGGGCAGCCCTGATTGGCTGACTCAGACCACTGAGGGGCAGCCTGCATCTCCCTCTAGCATAATGTGGGGATGGTAAGCTTCCTGTATGACTGGAGTACACTACATCCCAAGTGACACATATCTTATGGGGAGGGGGGGGAAGGAGCAGAGCACCCTGGGATGCTGAAGCATTGTGCTGTGACTTCTCTCAGAAGGGTAAAGTTGTTGAGACATTCTCTCTGTCTCAGGAGAAACTCTAGTGGGAGTAATTTAACAGTGGTTGTCCCAGGATATTTTTCTCTCAGAGCAGTCATTTTTACCCTGGAAGAAAAATCCTGAACGTCTGAATACTTGTGCTATCTCCTGGGAGAGCAACGACTCTCCCAGGAGAAACTAAATGCCTGTATGTAGCTTTTGATACAACCTCTTTCATCCCTTCTCCCACCTAGCTCAGACCTGCTTGGCATAGTGTAAGCTGGCTAGAGCTGGGAAAGCAGTAAGTTTTTAGAGAAACCAAAGCCACCACTAGAGGAGGTTGTATAATGATATAGATAAGAAGGATAACAGGAAAGCCAGAACATCTAGTGGGAAAAAATGAGTTTAATAGCAGCTTAAGACTAGGGATTTCAGCAGCACTAACATGGAAAGAAATTAAGCTCTGAATACAGGAGGTTATGGAATGCTTACAGTCACAGCTATACACATGCAATAAGCTTAGCAAAGAAAATAAAAGACAGTGCTTTTACAGCCACAGAGGTAAGGACCAAAGCAATAACTTTACCGGGAAGAGGATTGACAATATTTCTCATCTCCCATACATTAACCAAGGCATCTTAGCTAAGTATAATATGGTTCTTGAGCTCAATTCTCTGTCTCTTGATATTACATATAGGACATAGGTTAAAATCATCTGCATAGATACAAGATCCAGCTGCACTACCTCACAACTACAGCTCCATAAAGCATAGATTTTCAGACTTTGAATTGCCTGACTTTCCTCCAGTCCAAACCAGACCCTTGAACCTTGGCAAAGATCTGTATCTCCTCCATGCACACCATGCAGACAATAATGTTTTGGGGCGTTTTCCTTTATTTAAAAGCCTTTGTCACCTTTTTAAAAGCATATTTAGGGACCTTGAATAATTAATCTTGCCCCTATGACACACCCAACCCCAACCAATAGTCTCACAGGTTGAGCTCATTAACATGCAGATTGGATATTTGTCTTCACGCACAAGAGATGCCTAAGTACCCAGAGACATTTAGAAAGGTAATAATGGCCCTGAACTTGTTAGAGTCCCAAAGTAATTTTACCCATTTGATAATTGTCTACTATGAACAGTCAATGCAGCCCAAGGACAGGGACACTAAGGACCTGGCAGAGAGTCAAGGCCCAGCTGTCTGAAATACGAAGCTCCTCAATCCCCTTCAGGTCAATGAGGGGGTTAAGGACATTTTTCTCCTCATAGAAAATGTTCAGTCTCTTGTAGAATCAGGTTCTCAAGGAGCAGGGGGTGTTTGGAGTAATGGAGACCATGTATACATGTGGAGTAATGGAGACCTTGTATACATGTGTGTTACAAAGACAGAAGCATAGCGATCATTTGAGAAAGAGTTATCCAATAGACAGGCATAGGCCTGGAGGATTAGAGACCCTTATTCTTTTTCTGGCCCTACTGGTATTTGCCCTTGTATAGGCAAGCTCCAGTATTAAGAGTCCCCAAGTAAACATTTTGAAAAACAGATTGCAAATGCTTTTAACTATTTAGACATAAAAAGTTCCCATTAACATACAGCAAAACATAATTCCCTGGAAGGCACACACAGGAATATTGGTCTTAATCAAGATCTTTAAAGTGTTTTTAGGCAAGTCAAATCATCTCCCACCAGTGCCAGATGATGATAAGGTAGATCAGGGACAGCAGGACTTCGCTGGGTTTTTAATTTTTATCTCAGATTGTAAACAGTTTAGAGCAACATCATCCTACATGTGAATTAGGCCTGGGAGAAGTGGCTAGTATTCACTTTAGATTCAGATTTGGCCAATTTGTGGGATGGTGATTCAATTCGTTGATTCAAGTCACTGTCCTGAATCAGCCTGGCCCATCCCACCCACCCCAGCTCCTGGCACTTGGATAAAAACCCCAGACTCAGTGGGTGCTGCCAGGCAGGGGGCGATCCCCACTGCCCCACACTGCATGGGGGTCTCTCTATGAGCCCCCAACCTTCCCCAGCTCCCCCAGTTCCCCCATGGCTGCCCCACCCACTACAGCTCCGGCCTTTTAAGAAAAAAACCAAAAAACTTGACTGGGTCAACAAAAAACCCTGGACTCACCGTTCCTGTTAGAGGGGGGTGATCCCCACTGTCCTACGCCATGTGGGGGACTCTTCCACAAACCCCCTGAAGCCCTGAGGCCACTGCAGGAGCAGTGAGTGCCAGGGCTTTTCTCTGTTTTTTTTTTTTAAAGGGCTGGAGCCACGGGCAGCCATGGGGGGGGTTGGGGAGGGGGGGCCGGAGGGCTTGTGCAGAGCCCCCCATGCAGCACGGGGCAGTGGGGGGGCAGCAGGGATCACCCCCTGCCTGGCAGCACCCATTGAGCACTGGGGCTTTTCTTTAAAGGGCAGGGAGCTGGGGTGGGCGGGGGGCAGGCAGGAGGGCTGGGGGAGCAGGCAGGGGATGGGTCCTGGCAGGGGTTCCCCCATGGCCCCCCCCGCCCCACACCACCCCCCCCCCACCCCGCCCCCCACATACCAGCGACGGAAATGTGCACCATACGTGTGGAGCCCCCCGTACTTACCAGCTCGGAATGGCTGCAGCTTCCTGTTGCAGCCACCGGGGACTGCCCAAATCATCAAAGCTCTCCGAACCTTTTCTGAAGATTTGCAGAGCTTTGAATCAATTCAAACCTTTTAATTGGTCCCCTGATTTGATTCGGATTCAGAGGTTTGACCACCGAATCGGGCCGAATCTCCTCCAAATCGAATCACCACCCAAAGCTTCACATAGCCCTAATGTGAATACTGCACCTTGTACAACATGCCCTAATCCTGACTGGGATCCCCTAAATAAGGACATGGACATACCATATTAATAAAAACTGAGCTGGGAAGAGTAGTCTGAAGCCAAGTGAGAAGGAAAATGCAGGTAGGGAAAGAAAGTACATCAACCCTTGCAAAGCAATCTCATAGGCCAGGAACAGACATTACACATAAAAAGGTTTAAGTGATCAGAAACTGGTTTAAACCTGTAACAGAATGGACATTCAGTGCACATAAACCAGTTTCAGAATGGCTGAAACTGGTTTGAGATAAACCTGGTTGGATGCAGTAAGACTTAACTGAGTTGACTCAAACCAGTTTATGCAACATCTGTCCCAGAACCTTTGCCGATATGAGTTAAACCAGATTCTCCCAGCATCCCAGCATGCTCTCTGGGCAGGGCTCTCTGCTCCAGCCCAGCCAGGCTGGCCCCGTACCACTGCTCTGCAGCCTGAGCAGGGACCAGCAGGGGCGGGGGTCTGGCTAGAGGGGTTTAATCCCCACTCCCTGTGGCACCGGCAGGGACCCAAGCCAGGTCTGCCCACATTCCCCACTTGCTGCTGCAGCAGGAGGGCACCATGGTCCCTGAAGCTGAGAGACACAGGGAGCAGAGTTAGTTAGTTTCCCCTCTACCCCACTGGCAGCTGGGTGGCTCCCTGGCCAAAACAGGTCCCCGACTAGGCTGGACACAGGAGGGAGAAGGAATAACCCTGTCCCCGCCCCACCCCCCAGGGGGCCCTGCTTGGCCATGCCCTGTCCCCGCCACTGCAGCAGGAGGGGGCAGGGCCCTTACTGGGGTGGCAGCCCCTGTCACACTGTGGCGGAGAGGGAGCCCCTACCTGGCAAGGGGCTGTGGGGGCTTGCCTGGTGCTGCCCCTGCCTAATGCCACCCCAGCCCAGTGCTGCAATGCTCAGCCCCTTACCAGGAAGGGGCTCGCTCTCCCCCACAGTGTGACAGGGGCTTCTGCCCCCAGTAAGGGCCTTGCACTCTCCTGCTGCAGTGGTGGGGAGGGGGCATGGCCAGACAGGACCCCTGAGTGGGGGGTTATTCTTCCTCCCTCCGGCCTCTAGCAGAGGGGACACCTGGGGGCCTGTTCTGGGCAGGGAGCCACCCGGCTGCCAGTGGGGTAGAGGGGAACTAACACTGCTCCCTGCCCCTCTCTGCCTCAGGGGCCATGGTGCCCCCTCTGCCCCCCTCACTGCTGCAGAAGCAAGTGGGGAGTGCGGGCAGACCTGGCTCAGGTCCCTGCTGGTGGCACAGGAACGGGGAATTAAACCCCTCTCTAGGCAGTTCAGCCTGGGCTGGCCACGTCTCCCAGCACAGCTTCCCTGCGGGCGAGGGCTGGCATTGCCTCAGTCCAGAGAGCCTATTTGTCCTGTTACAAACCAGTTCAGCCTAGGCAGGTTAGACTAACCTGCAAATTTTGGATCAGTTCAGCCACTGGCTTTTTGAATGCCTGTTCCTAGCCTTAGAGAAAAGTTTGTAGAGTGCAGATTATTTTTAGCCAGGAAGAGGCATATGCCAGGGACACTTTTATTTCAGGAACTTAGAGTCAAGACAGAGGCAATATCAAAAGCTCTCTTATTCTTTGCTTAAATGTGTACCTGCTTTTCTCCTTGGGTTCTGGTGTTTACCGTGGGATCTACAGTGAATTAGAGCAAGGAGATGGGCAAAGTGTTGAGTGTGGGCTAGGCATCAGGAGCTCTCAATCGCCAACCTTGCTTTTGACACCTGTCCCATCTGAGAAATTAACCTAACCCAAAAAGTCCAGAAGCCAGAATCTTTACTACCATGTATCTGGTGTGATCCTACTGACTTGGAGAAGATGAAAAGACTGCTTTCCTTCTTTGTCCTCACTGCTCACCCAGGGATAATACATATTCAGTAAGGTGATGTGAGAATGAATGGTTACTTGCAAAGTGCTAGGAGACAGATTAACATAGAAATATGCTGAGCAACATTTCTTAGCTCTGAGAGGGCATGTCCCCACAAGCAGGAGTGTGCTCTTGCATCAGCAAAAGAAGTAGTGAGACAAAATTGCACTGCTACTTTTTGTCACTGCACATGCCCCTGCACATGCCCCTGCACATGCGCTTTTGTGTGTGGCAAAGTACCCTACTTGGGGGAAATTCCCATTTCCCTGCTCCTCCTGGATCCTAGTGTGCTGGAGGAGCTGGGGCAGAACTAGAGGAGGGGAGGACTGAGCCTTTATGTCTGCCACCACGTTTTTTCATAGGTTTTTTGGTTTTGGGTTTTTTTTGATACCAGGATTTCCTGGTAGCAAATTTTGCCCCCGTGTTGCAAATTTTCAGCAGGGGACACATTTTAACATGCCAGGCATGCTGTCTGTGGCACCACAAAGAGGTCTGCAGTGCCACGAACTGCACATGCTTGCATGCCTGGATCCGGCCAGGAAGGGCTATGCTCTGTAGAGGAGTTTTTACAGCTGGAGCTAGTTCTGCTCTATCTTTAGGCACTACTCTGCCCATTTCCTGGAAATCCTGTTTCATGCTAGCAAACAATCCACATCATGAAAGGGTCAGAACTCTGAACTGTGTGTACAAGGAAAACTGCTTTGGAGACTTGCACTCAGTGTGAGCTGCAGCTCCTCCACTGGAACCAAGCACATAGGGCACCACAGAAATTGGCTTCGGGACTTGATGGGCTGTAGCATCTTCTCGGTTGATTCCATGGAAATAAATGGGCCTTCACTGGCAGAGATGACTGGGGCAAGGTGCAGGGCCCAAGGCAAATCAATCTGTGCAGGGCCCAGACACGGCAGCAGGGCAGGTGGTGAGTGGCTGGACGCAAAGCGTCTCAGCTCTGCAGGGCCCCCAAAGTACAGGGTCCGGGGCAGTTGCTCCGATTCGCTCCCCCACAGGGACGGCCCTGTGTACTGGGTTAACTGCACAGAATATGGCTACGTGTAGACACAGAGGTAATCGCAACTGAGCCATTGCTTTACTATGGTCAGAGAAGACTTGGGCATACTTTCCTGAAAATACTGCTCCTACATGGACTCAATCAAAAGGAACAGTTCAGGGCTTCTTGTGCTCTGCTGACTTCCCCCTGTGGTAGTTCTAGTCAAGGAGCAGTCTCACACATGGTCACAGCTTCAGAGAGACAGAAGCCTCATAACTGGTTTATTAATACAGCTATTAAAGAATACCACTCACTGTGCAGTAGCCCATCTGCAGTCCCCCTACTGCAGCACAATATAGACCTGCAAGAGCCTGAGCTCCCCTATCTTCCAGTGAAGTCAATAATCCTTGAGGAGCAGTATCTGCTCCTCCAGCATGCTCTTTTCTTCTGTATCCCTTCCAGGCTGGCACCTTTAAATGAAGCCCCATGCACAAGCCAAACCTCTAATCTCCATCTAGCACCAGGCCTTTTCTACATGGAACTGGACTGTACGACTAGAAGCAGGCTGCAGCTCACCTGATGCTCCTATGCTTATTCCCTCACCAAGGGCACCCACAGGGATCACAGCACTTACCTGTTCCTTTTCCGAGTAGGGGTTGTTAAGGACAACAGGCATGTTGTTCTTGCCCCAGAGGTCATTGAAAACTCTGTCATTCTCCATTCCAGATGATAAGGGCTTCTGGGACTTGTTATCTGCTTCCCTGCAACTGAAGGGAAGGAACAGCAATTATAGACTTCACAGAATAACACTCGGCTTGTTCTCAGCCTCAGATCTCCCTGCACTTACCCAACAAACAGAGCTAACCCATCTATGGCAAGGAGAAAGAACTCAGCCTGATGTGCCACTAGCATTCAAGTCTGCTATCTCTAGGTAACTGGCTGGGTGTAGGATTTAACTTGCTCTAGACTACTTCCTGCAGAACTGGAAACTCAAAGCATTTGGGGAGGGAGGAAGGGACTAAATAAAACTCACCAAACTGACCAAGAGGATAAATCATCCTGATTTAGCTCAACCACAAACAATAGGAATAGTTTCACAGAAACAAATATAGTTCCTATAAACATCAGGGAACTGAAGTCCTCATTTGGCTAAGTTATTGAAGCAATAACTATGCAAAAGGCCACAACACATGTTACACTTATAACATGTTAACTGCATTTAAGATGTAACAGTTTACGAATTCAAGGATTAAAAAGTGTGTCAAGTGTGGTTGTATCATAGCAAACTCAGGACTTTTTCTGGGAGGAGTATCTCCTGGTCATATTAACACATGTTCATCCATCATAGAACAGCTCCATGGAGATAATACAAGAACAGCTGCTGATTGCTGATCCCAACCCCAGCACTATACTGGACTCTGAAAGTGGCTCTATTGCAGTGTCAGGACTGGGACCGACAACCAGCAGTGGCACTGCATGGGACCCATGGCTCCCACTGCATGGCTCCCACTGTGATGCCAGGGCTGGGACCAACAATCAGCGTGCTTCACATAACAGATTTTGTCAGCAATCATGTTAGAAATTGCAGTAAGCATTACCATGCGACTGCTCAGAACACATTCTAACTTTGAATGCAGTACAGTAATGCTCACTATAATCTATATAAAACATGTGATGTGTCCCATGTGACAAAGCCCTTACAACTTTGCTTTCTGCAAAAGACTACACCGAACCCTAACAACTAACTACCAGAAGACCCACCATCAACCAACACAGGAACCAAGCCAACATAAGTAAGATCTTCTTTTAGTTACGTGTCAGGCTTTCTGTCCCCCTACACACTTCCTTAAGCACTCTGCTGTACAAAAGAATAAGAACAAAACTGACACAATAAGAACGTAATCAAAAATACACTCCTTCAATATACAAGCACTTCAAAACAAAACAGAAGCACCGGCAAAAAGGAGATGAAAGATAGGTCTGCTCCACAATTACAGCAGTTAGGATACAATGTTTGAATAAATTGCTCCTCATGCTTCAGGAAATAAATGGCCCACTTGTTCACTGTGATTGGGAAGAAATTTCTTTTTTACTAATGCTGTTGCTTAGTTGCACATTGTTAGAGATTCCCAGATTACCAGACTACTTTTCTGGGGATTGTTCTTCTGATTTGCTCTGTCCATTTCATTTTTCCTTGAAAAACTCATCTTTATTCCCCTGAGAAAAAGAAAGATCTGAAAGGTCTTCCAGTTGCAAATCTAGGCCTTTATCCAAAGCTCAGTGAAATCAGTGACAGTGTTTCTACTCACTGTAAGTGTGCTTTGGGTCAGGCTTTTAATTAGGAATACTGCATACAAACACAAGGTGCTCTGCTCAGGTAGCCATTTCCATTTTAGAAACTAGGGAAATGCAGATAAACAAATTGAGTTATGGGTTATTGTTCCCATGCAGGTGATTTCTGGTATAAGTTGGATAAAAAACTTTAGTGCCTTCCAGCTTGTTCTTTTATTCCAGTCACTAAAAGGTTCCTATTATGTTCATGGAGCAAAAAGTCTGAGCCCTCTGGCAGCCAAGCGACTTCACTGCTCTCCAGGGATATTTTCTAAACATCAGGTAGTCTCTGCCTGAAAGTCCCCTTTACATTTCAGAGATTTCAAATCTGACAAACATTTCAACCAAATTTCAACAACTGCTCTCTCCCATCTTTAGGAGGAGGGAACTGTTCTTTTCTTGGCTTTCATGTGCACTGTGAAAAGATAAAAGACATAACACCATCCAAAACTAATAAACTTCATTCAGAGCCAATGAAAACACAGTCCAACCCTTTGATAACTCAAAAATAATGGTTATGTGCTGCATACAGAATAAAATATACATTAAACCCACTCTGATTGCTCTGTACCCACTCCTGCATGTGGACTATGCTCTTCCTGGATGGGGGATAGGGCTGTGCGAAGGTTAGGGTGGTGATTCGATTCAGAGGCGATTCAGCTGATTTGGTGGCTGAATCTCCGAATTCAAATCAAGTCAGGGGACCAATTAAATGTCTGAATCGATTCAAAGCTCTCTGAATCTTCGGAAAAGATTTGGAGAGCTTTGATGATTCAGGCAGTCCCTGGTGGCTGCAGCAGGGAGCTGCAGCTGGACTCCGAGCTGATAAGTAGGGGCAGGGGAGAGGGGAGGGGACCATGGGGGGGCTGGGGAAGTGCCAACCCCCACTTGAAGGGCCAGAGCTGGCCCAGGCAGGGTACCCATGGGGGGGCTGGGGAAGCGAGGAGGGGTCAGAGGGCTTGTGCAGAGCCCCCCCACACAGTGGGGGGCTGTGCGGGGTGTGGGGGGCAGCAGGGATTGCCTCCCACCACCTGCTGAGTCAGGGCTTTTTTTTATTTTTTTTTAACAAGTGCTGGGAGCTGGGGCAGGCAGGTCAGCCATTGCCAGGCTGGGGGAGGGGCAGGGAATGGGCCTGGCTGATTCGGAGATTTGGCAGCAGGCGAATCTCCAAAATAGATTTGACCAAATTGAATCGGGACAGTGATTCGAATCACTGAATCGAATCACTCTCCCCTGAATTGGCCGAATCTGAATCCAAAGAGAACACTAGCCACTTCACACAGGCTTAATGGGGGATTCTTTATTTCTGTGGTACTGATTTCCCATTGCACAGATACCTCTGAGACTGTAAACATGAAATAAAACTCATGCCTTAGGAACACAATGCAAGCACTCTCCAGAGCATGGATTGCCCTTATCTTAGTTATCTTTCCTGTCCTCATTTCTGTAGGAAAAGAACATCTGTCTCTGCAACACAGCTCAGAAGTAGGGAATTATTATGATCTACATTTCACACATAGAGATCTGAGGCACAGAATACACAATGTAGTACCATACAGATACCCACATTGTAAGAGGCAGGGTCTATTCGTCCAGACGAAGCACTATGTAGATGCAACCGTACTGCTATTGGCACCTGAGCTAGCTTAGGTATTAAGCACTGTATTATGCAAACCAGTGGTTCTCAATCTTGTTAGACTTAATAAACAACTCAGAAAAAATAACTCTTCACTTCCACTTGTTTTTTGACAACAGAAAAATAATAGAGCAATTCTCCTGTTGCACAGAAATCAGAAAGACTGGAACAAGACAGATGTTGACATTATGGATTCCTATTTGAAATCTCTGGGTTTATTATCTTGGGAATCATGTTGCATACCCAATAGTGCTAATGATGTGTGGCATTGCACAGTATCCTTAAAAGGATGTCATGACACCCCAGGATACTGTAGCACTCTGGTTGAGCAGCATGACATACTCAGCCAGAGATCAAGGCTTAGTTTACACTTAAAGGTTTCTGGATATAGTTATCCTAGTGCGAAACATAAAAATAGTGAAATAGTAATAACATAATGAAATATAAAATAATGAAAAAATAATAAAAAATAATAAAACCATACTCCTATTGATACAGCTCTGCAGGTAAACTTCATATAGACAAAGTTTTCTTGGAAAAATGCCCTCACATAAAAACATCCTTCTTCAAGAAGCTGTCTGAAGCTATTCTAACAAAGGAGCTTCCTTGGTGATTTACTGGAGGGAGGTGGGAAGCAGGAGGTTGGTTGCCCAGATAGTTGGAGGGTAGAACAATCAAACCTTTTAAAAACAGATAGGGTCTCAGCCCCAAATTCACAAAAGGACATAGGGAACAACCCCTCTCTATGATTTCAATGGGAATGAGGTGTTTGGGAGGATCTGGGCTTCAGTCGCTTGCCCAGCATCACAAAGGAAGTCTAAGCTAAACTCCAGGGATTTTCAGAGTCTTAGGTTAAGTGCCTCAATCTTTGATCCATTATTTCTCTGCGTGCATGTATGCACACAAGTGTTATTAACAATGAACCCCTTCCTCCTTTTTGCCCCTCCCTTATATTGCTGCTATTATTTATTTGCATTAAACATCCATACCTAGAGGTCTTGACCAAAACTGGGACCTGCTACTGTACAAACAGAGAGATGTGATCTGACCTACAAGTAGAGAGAGATGCAATCCCTGCTCCAAAGGTCTTACAATTTAAATAGACAAGACAGACAAAGCATGAGAAAGGAAAGCGGCACAGAGATTTCAATGAACCTGCTGCCTAAGGCACCCAGCGGATCAGCTGCAGGCCTGTGAAAAGGATTTGGAGGTAAAATGCTGCCCCACTGACGTCAACGGGAGTTTTCCTATTGACATAAGTGGTGCCAGGACTTTGTTCCAGACCTTTAAATCCCAGTCTAGTACCCTATTCATATGACTGCCATACAAATGAACAACACGCTGACTTCTGCACAGAATCATATGCTTTGTACTGAGGAACACTGTAATATCCTCATTATACTTCAAACAGCCAAAACAGTCTTGAAATGTCTGTATACTGTTATAGATTAATATTAAACACCACGTACTATGCTGCTGCATCATAGCCCTCTCCTAAGCCAAGTTGCTAAGAAAAATCACAGCTAATACACACACTTCTCAACCACAGTACTGTCATGAGAACCCCCTGGTAGTGGCACCCTGGAGATAGATGCTGCTGCCACCAGGCAGAATTGCACCACATGACCCTTTTTTCAGAAAGCATGCTGAATCTGAACTAGGAAGATCTGCAGCAGAAATGGCGTGCCTTCACCCATATCAGATAAGTCTCCTAAAAACAGAGGTATGCAAGACATTGCAGGACAATTCCAGCTGCCCAATGTGCCCCTATTTTTTGGAGATTCTGTGAAGGACATGCTCCTGCCACAACTGCTTCCTGATCTGGCTGTGAAGGGGGTGAGCAGCAGTGCAGCTCCACCTGGTTGCACTGGTGGTGGCAGTGGACTGATCACAATATAATTATAATAACCTAATCCATTGCTAACATAGTAATTAATAATAGAATTATTATGTGTATATTATAGTATGCATAATATATTTACATTCATTTTTTATAATGGGATGCCACTAAATTTTGAAAAATTGGGGGGGGTGCCTTGAGAACCATGGATACACATGATCCATTGTTTAAATGATAAAGCTGTTGTGTACCCTCATACAGGTCAGATTTCCCAGTCTGACCATGGATAGGAGGAAGGGGTGATGCAGTATCTGTCTCTCCTGGTCAGACAAGATGTGCTGATGTTACATTCTGGCTCTGCAGGCTGTATCCTGGCCAATGTCATGCCTCCTAGCTACCTATGGGCAGATCAGTCCCATGGATCTCCAGGCTTCCCCAGCAGCAGGCTCTGGCCTCCTCTTGGCATTTCCAAGGACCTGTCTCTTCCCTCCTTCCAAATCCTACTATTCACTTCTGCTCTCCTTCCCATATGTGATGTGTGTGTGTGGGGGGGGAGCAATGGGGAGTACATGCCCCCCCAGATTTCTGTGCCAACAATGGGGCATAGGGTGCAGCCTGGCTAGAGCCAGGGCCCAGCAGCAGTGGGGGCAGCAGCAGCACAATTTCTGTGCTGGTGGCAGGTCGTGGGGTTGCAGCCCAGCTGGAGCCAATGCCTGGTAGCAGTGGGGATAGTTGCAGTGGCACTGAGTTATGCCTTCCCCTCCCTCCTGCCAACACTTATGTATTGTCTATGCTCCCTCCCACAGCAAAAATCCTGAATTCAGAGAGTATATGGTGGTCTGTGAACTGGCATAACAACCTAGAGCAGAGCTGGTGGGCACCCGAACCTGAGGGTATGCAAGCCCCCCTTTAGATGACAAAAGCTGACAGGAAAGCAGTCATGCACATAGAACCAATCAAGAGATCAAAAGTTTCCTTTTCAATTCATTGGAATCTGACGTCATGAGAAAATTTCCTGCCTCGAGCTGGTAAAGGGGTGGGTGACATAGCCTCTCAGCTCAAATATGAGCTCAACGGGGCTGACTCCAACAAACCAGATATTCTAACAAGACTCAAAGATGACACAGAGCATATGACTGCAGGAGCCCCAACTGACCCTGTTGTTTCCAGGAAGGTATATGCAAGCTCATCCAAGTGGCTGTTTGTTAGCATGTTGGAATCTCAGCAGGTAATACATTAGCAGCAGCAGCAAGTCAATAACCCCATATATAATCTCATTGTCTACACACCATCAAAGCCATAAATACTGTATGTGCCAAGGGCATAGAAAAAGACCAGACACTTATCTGAACTCATTTGTACAGTCAGCTACCTTGTGCATTGCAAGTAGGAAGTGAATACCACAGTTTCACCCCTCCTCTTCATTCAGCACCAAGAACCTATCCAGAATCACCTAGGCAGGAGACAAAACCAACCATCTCATGGTAACAGCAAAGGACCATGATCATGGCTGAAAGAGTGGTTGATTTGAGGAGGAGACATTATAGCTGTTTTGAAATATCTGAAATGCTGCCGTAAAGGTGATGGAGAAAAGGTGGCTTTTTGTCTCAGAGAGCAGGATACAAAGTAAATCTCAGGAAAAGCTTCTTAACTATAAACAGTGGAACAAAAATCATCCAAGGGAAGATTGGAATCTCTTTCTTCCTCAAAGAGACTGAACATGCATCTTCCTGGAATGGTTTAGGAAAGATGAATCAGTCTGGATGAAGCATTAAAGACCAACATTAATCCTATCCCAAATCTCACTAGAGGTTAAAAACAATTTACTTAATTATGCAAATAATTGCATTTCATCCTATAGCCCCCTCTTTGTTTGCAGGGATGTAAAGAGAATGTGACAAGATTTTGCAAAACAGCTTGTTCTCATGAGGTTTCTAGCTTTGTGTATCAGATGTAAGAAATCTGGAGTGTGAGATATGCAGCAAAACTCCTGAAAGAAGCATATTTGAGCGAGAGTCAGGGACACCTCCTTTCCTGTGGCCAAAAATATCCGCAGATTTACTGTGGAGCTGTCAGCAAATTGCTACCCCTTTTTGTGCCTCACTTTCTGCATGTGCAACAGGAAAATAAAACTACTTTCCCCCTTCGGTACGGCTGCATACAGATGTCACATCTGTCCCAGGGTAAATGATTTTAATCCCGGGACAGACTGCAGTCATATAAACATCCATATCTATTGTCCTGGGATAAATCCTAAAAAAGTTTCCTAGATAAGAGGTAGTAACAGTTTATCCTTGGATACTGCAAAGCACATCTGTACAGCTATCCCAGGATCGCACTATTGAATCTACAGCAGAAAACTGACACTGCATTCAGTCACTCACTAACCCCTGATTAGAAGGGTGATATGCATACATGCCAATCCCAGGATGTGTTTCTCCAAGACAAACACAGGTCCAAGTTATCCAGGGACAAATGCAACATCTGTTCCTAGCCTAAAATTATTTGAAATTCTTAGATAAAGGC
>JAGPOW010001167.1:255136-266029 GCA_030014935.1 Caiman crocodilus | reverse complement strand
AATTATGCTACTTGTGTTCAATATATTCTACCTTATCACAAGTGCCTTATGACTCACTGCATGTATATTTTCCTTTCAGCAGCCCAGTCAGTCAACAGACTGCATGTGAAATACATACTGACAGCCAACTTTCAGTTTTTTTCCTTATAGGCAAGACTGGGTTTTGATATATCTAAGAAATTGTTTGCTCTCCCTTTCCTAGGAATGCTGGATTCTCAGGGTATTTATTTTTGTGCTATTCTCTGTGGAACGGCAGCCTTGTAACCCTTTCAATTGTTCCTCATTTTCAACTAGTGAAACATCGTGAACTGAACCAGCCCAAAGGCTGAAGCATGGTTTTGCTGAGAGGTTAGCTATTACTCTCACTAGGACCCGGGATGTAATTCACACTTCTAACTCGGCCACAACAAGCTCATCCACTGATTCTCAACATGAGTGCCATGAGATCCTTTCAAGTGTGCCATGGGGTGGTTCCACAATGTTAGCAATGGTAGATACACACACGATTCACAAGACAAATCCAGAGATTTCAAACAGGAATCCGTAGTGTTAAAGAGATTCTGACCTGTTGTGCTGTTTCTGCTTTCTCTGCAACAGAAAAGCTGCTCTATTAATTTTCCCTAGTAAAAAATGAGTGAAAACTAAGAGCTGGCATTTTCCAAGGGGTCCCTTGAGTCTAATGAGGGGTGAAATGAATCTAAAATGGTTAAGAACTACTGTCCGAGTCAGAAAACTAGGACTGGCTGCACATCTGTATTGAAGATGAAGTCTGCCTATGTTACAGGATCACAGGAAAGTAGGGCTGGAAGGGATCTTACAAGGTCATCTAATCCAGTCCCCCTGAAGAATATATTAGGCATATTTGTCCCATGTACAGGTCCAAAATTAAATGCCTTCTCAATCATAATGTGGTAGATTTACTTGAAAAGGTACAGGAAGGAAAGTGGATAGGAAGAAAAGAATAAATGTAACTTTTTAGAAAACTATAGAGCCTGCATGCTGGGGGTAGCCTTCAGCATTCCCATTATTAGGTTTGGTAAGGGACATTTCAGCAGAACCATTTTCCATCGGGCCATGTTATCCTAAGGAAATTAAAAGCCTTCCTTAAAATAGGATCACCATAGCCAGAATCCCAATTAAAAAAATAACTGGGTTAGATAAAAGGAGAATGTCTAATGATGCCAGATCATTTCACTTTAATATTTTTGTAATGTAACAACAGAATATGTTTTGTTTTGAAGTACCTGTTATTTCTATTTTTAAGTTCTAACACAACATTTAAAAAAACCTCTCAAAATGTGAACCAAATATTTTGGATTGACCTATGACAATTTAAAAAAAAAATTCTTCCTCGGAGAAGTGCAAAATTTTCCTTTCTGACATAAGATAAACCAGTCTCAAATCCATCGCAAAATGACCTCCCAACCTTGGCACAGGTCTTTCTCTAATGCTAATACTATTGTTTTTGAGTTGTTGGGGTTTTTTTCGGGGGGGTGTAGTATTACTGCTGTGGTTTTGCCTATGTATTTATTTGATAGAATAAGCCTTAGGAAAAAAAAAGAAAGAAATAAGAAAAGAGATGGGACATGACCATCCTCTTCATGCTAAGGGGCTAACCTAGAAAGAAATAGAGCAAGGTTAGCTGGCAATGAACAAACTGCATCCTATTTTTATCCAACAGCCTAAAGAGGACCTCTTAGGCCCCTGGCACACACTAATTTGATGGTCCTACAGAGTCTCTATCCTAGGATATGTTAAGTGCCTCGCTCCACAACTTTTGGGAGCTATGGGGCAAGGCAGTCAACTGGGCAGGGTGCAGGGAGCCCCATTGCTCCTTTTAACCTTGAGTAAGAATGTGCCTTGTTCCTCAGCTGCAGCCAGTGCTGTGGGGCAAGACAAGCCCCACACTCGGTCATGGGGAGCTCCACAGCTCCCTGCCACCTGGAGCTCAGCGGGGCTGGGGTCTTCTTGATACAACACCCTGAGAACAGCTGGATGCAGTCCCGTGCAGGGCTGCACCACACAGCTGCCAGCCTGCCAGCTCAAGGGGAGGGGAAGCAGTCAACCAAGCCCTGCCATACAGCTGATACCAGAGCTACCATGCCACACATTCAATTTAAGGTGCAATGGAAACCAGCCACAAAAATATCACACATTTTGTAGAATATTTTTATGTCTGTTTCCTCATTTTGTCACATCATTAACTGCCAGAACATGTGGCCAGGTTACTATTTATGGTGAGACTAACAGGCTAATTGTGTCTTAAGTGTAATGTCTGCCAGGGGCCTTTGATGCTTTCCTCATCATGGCTTTCTTCCCATGTTGTGACTGGCTGGATAGCATCTATCTTGGGCACTTCTTTTAGGCGAATACAGACCATTGATACTTGGGATGCAGTAAAGCTA
The DNA here is from genome assembly GCA_030014935.1 of Caiman crocodilus. Classification (NCBI taxonomy): domain Eukaryota; kingdom Metazoa; phylum Chordata; order Crocodylia; family Alligatoridae; genus Caiman; species Caiman crocodilus. The sequence continues at coordinate 263,624 of JAGPOW010001167.1, read as the reverse complement.
TCTTCTGTTACCTTAAACTTCTAGTTTTCCTTGCGTTTAATCTTATAAGCCGGTCTAAATTCTCCAAGATACTCAATATTAATGCAAGGAAAACGCTCACTGATTTCAGAAAGAATTTGTCCTCAACAAGAACCCCAGTATTGGGCCCACTGTGAAGAAACACATTGTCAGGTCATTCCCTTTGTTCCAAAGGATCCCATACGTTCTGCACATGGGAATTGTTTTATGGTAATGAAATATTCTGAAGTGTACAGTGGCTGTTTAAACAGCACATGCAAGAAAAGAGCATGCTACCTGAAAGAAACCACAAGCAAAACACAATTATTCATAGCAGAGTGTACCCAGGGCCAGAACTCCTACTGAAAGAGAAAGTGCCGTGGCATTGTTAATGTTGGTATGTAGTCTGGACCACCCATCTAGGTCTTCTCCAAAAGGTGGCTTTCCAACCATTTTTTGCAATGTATGCAAAAGCATACATATAGTATGGATTCAGGCAAAGGAGTATCTTGTGCTGAAACCACTGGCACCTAGGATTGGCCTGGAGCTCTTCTATTTCAATTCTGACTAGGCTCAATGTCATTTACCTTGTATGATCTGAAGAAATTACAGCCAAAGTGTTACAGCTGTATTGAACTACTGCCTAACTATTTTATAACCGTTTTTGACATCTACCACAGTAGCATTCACAGCTAAGCTGTTGTCTGGTACCACAGGCTTTGTATGCTTGTCCTGCAGACCAAACCATCTCTCACTGTGGGGTGCAGACACATGACACATTAACACTAGTTTGTACGCCAGTGTAAATTTCATTGGTCTCTGGAGCAAACAGATGCATAGCTCTTCCAAGGTGGCTGCTTACTATATCTCCACTAGGTGTCAGGTGAGCTAATAATAGTTTCAGGTTGAGCAAATGGCTATTTGGGAATTAAATTGACTAGGGCTGTCAATATATGACCTGTCCTCCAGTGGAATTTATACCAGTATATAAAATAAAATTGACTTTGAAGGACAGCATTAACTTGAAGAGTGACATAAACCTTTGTAGGGCTGTGTGATGCATGTTCGGTGTAAAGATACCAGTGTAAAGACATTGTGTGTCCCCTACCCTATGATAAGGCCTTCCTAGTGCCCCAGCTCTGTTTTAGACTGAGCAGACGGCCAAGGAAGGGCCATCCATCTTCATCCATCTTCTGTCCACTATGCAGCTCTGCTTCAAGTCTCTAGAAGCCCCCTTTTTGGCCTACAAAGTTGTTCTCTGACTTCTTACTGTAATGTTACTGCTCTTTTGAAGTTATTGGCCTCCTCTCTAGCAGTGAGCCCCTCCCCGCAAGAAGAGCAGGGTTCCCAGCCTGAGAACATTCAGACAAGCCACAGTTTAAATCAAGCTGCTGGTACTATGAATTTTCTGTCCTATGAACAGTTTTATCCCAAAACGTGATGAATTGCCTAATGCTTCTTTTCAGAATTTCTTGAAACATTGGCCCAAGGCAAACATTTTCTTTCAAGAAACACAAAACGGTCAAAATCATTTTGCATAAAATAAATGTTGACATGAGGTCATTTCCAAATGGGATGCATTAATGGGATGGCAAAAATCAGATTTGCCAAACCAGAATTTTCCAGTGAAGCCTTTTCAGCCAGCAATATCTAAAAGCGTTCGTGCAATGCATGGCAAATTCCATTGTGGTCAATACGTGGTGCTGTAGAACAGGGCAGTCCAAATGGCAGCCTGCAGGTTGCATGCGGCCCATGAGTGTTTAAACTGAAGCCTGTGAGTGATTAAAGTGCATGACCCTAAAACCGAGCAGGTGAATGCCATTGCTGCTCCCCCTTCCCCATCATTGCCTGAAGCCAAATAATCTTCAGCTATTGTTGACCATCCACATGAACAGCAGAGGAAAACGGGAGGTGAGTGGCAGTGGGGTCCAGGGCCACATCAATACAGCAGCTCTGGCACCTGCACCAATAAGCTGGGCCGCCTCCAGCAGTGGGGTGGCATCTGGCCTACAAGAAGTCCCGATGTCTAGATCCAGCCTGTGGGACAGAATGAATTGGACGTCCCTGCTGTAGAACACAACCCAAGTTAGTGGCAGGGCTAAAGGGTACGTCTCCACTGTGTCCCCTCGGATCTCAAGAGCCCCCGAGGGAGGATGTTCCCGAGGAGCTTCACTTCTGCATTCCAGGTTTGGTTGCGTGGGAACAGGTAAGTAGAGCATGATTAGGCCCACCTCTCCTTAGGACACACTGGGGATACTATACAGACATACCCAAAGTAGTCAGAAATATCTGAGGCCCTGGGCCATGCCATTACTGTTTCTATTCCACAATGGTCCCTCTCATCCTTATATTAGTCCCTCAGCCTTTGCTGAGGTCTTGAGAGAGAGATTTTAAACATTTCCTGAGGATGCCTGTGCATTTTTATTTGATTTATAACTTAACAGTAACCTCTCTAATTTAACACTAACAAATTCCTGCTGGTCAAATGGAGGACTCCTTACAACCTCATTAGGAATTGGATGTTGCTAGGTTTTTGGCATACAAGGGTCCTTAGACCATTGCAGGTGATGCTCAGCATTTCATGGGATCGGGACCCCAGGAGAATAGAGCCAACTCTCTCTATGCCAGGGACCTGAAGCCACTTTCCCATTCATGTCCATACAGAGCTGATGGTTCTGCCTGAAACCTGCTTGGATGAGCATGTTTTGAAGCCAGGTAAAGTCTACTGTGGAAGAGATTAGTAGAGCGGTGTGGATTTGTTTTTCCTACAGATCAATTCGGGGTGGGGGGGACGGACACCCAAATAAAAATGGAAAGACTTTATCTAGAAACTATTTTTTCCATTCAGAAGTGCTAGTGCCTCATGCCCCGAGTCTCAGATTATGAGCTGGGCTCTGCGCAGATCGTTGTTTCCAGGACAAACATCTTTAGTGCAACACCATTTCCCTCTTAAGAGATGACAAGACTCCAGTCACTGCAAAGACTACAGCTCATGAAGACATAGTCCCACGCTGCCTGGCGTGCAGTATAGTCATGATGGCACAGAGCTTAGCTTAAATACCTGAATACCACCCCCCACACACACACACCTGTCTCTCACCTACTGACCACCTCAATTTACATTTTAACTGACGGGCTTTCTTGCATATGTACTGGCCTCTGGCTGCTTTACCACGCCATCCAGGATACAGATGCTTCCTCAGCCTGATGAAGGGTGTTTGTGCCTGAAAGCTTGTTAAGAAGAATTTTTCCAACTATTTGGGTTGGTCTAATAAAAGGTAATCAGATTTACCCGAAGAACCTTGTCTGCCTATGTCGTTGGACCAACACGGCTACAACCTACACCCCTGAATATTTATCCAAATGCTCAGGCAGGTTTTGCAGCCTGTGCTGAACTCCCTGCTACCCTGGCAACATTTGCTAAAAGTATCTGGCATAGCCAGGGCAAAGTTAGCTGGATCATGCCCTCACAAACTTCAGTCACTGCAGTGTAGTCATACAATTAGTGAGGCACCACGGCCCGTCACGGGGGAGCATAGCCTGATGGAGGAATCCATTCTGTAAGGCATTCTGGGGCAAAAGACACCACTGTAACATTTCCACCTGGAAATGTTTGACTTTCATTTTCTTTTTGGAACAAAAAGAAAATAAAAATTATATCCAGAAAAGCACGCTTTCAATCATCTCACTAAAAACTTAGTTCTCCATCAAGTCCAGGTTTTACAAAAAATTCTTAACCAGACGAGTTCGTTATACAAAGCTTGTTCAACTGCTGCAGCTTCGCTAACAGCTTCTGCCATCTCCCCCTCTGTCAGCATTTCTAAGCTGTCAGGGTCAGAATAATTCCCACATAGGGGCTGGTTTCCCCTGCCTGGTTGTCTTCCTCGTGTTCCCAGCCAGCGTGCTTGTTCCCTCGGCTCCAGCGGGATTCTGACCAGCCAGCCCTGCCTTGGAGGATACTGAGCCCTCTCCAGCACCGGCCTTCCCTGCTCTAGCTCTGGTTCCAGCAGTGGGGAGAGGGAAGAGCAGTGGTCAGACATTTGCTGGTGTGGGGAGGTGTTTGGGGAGATATCACTTCATTTTTTTGCTCCCCAGCTCCATTCTGGCACCCCGCTACTACTCTGGTAGTACCTGGGGCTTGCGCCCCACTCGTCCACACACTACTATATTACTGAGTACATCACCCACTAATACTGAGTCAGGTAAGTTTAACTTTTTTCTGGAAGGGTTAGGAAGCAAAGACAATGTTGAGCTCATAAAGAGCATCTTTTGAAAATGGCTGAGCAATTGGGTTCTCTTACTAGAGCCCTAGAGGCGCAAGCTTCAGCCCTTCTCTGGACTTGTGCTAGAGACCACTCCAGTCAATCCTTCTGTGAATACATATCTTGCCATTCGGGAGTTCTGTGAATAGCTACCTAGCCACTTGGGCTATACACAAATGCTAGCCACATCATGCCCTTGCACGCTCTTGGCTCTATAAGCCGGCACACCTTAATTATGACAGGCCGATGGGCTTGCTAGGATGAGGCAGATTATGAGCGATTGAGAAAACACTTTTTAACCATGAAACTCAAAGCATCAGCACTAAGGTGTTAATAGCACTAGCCTAGTTTTATAGATGAGGAAATAGATGCTCAGAATTTTTCCTAAAGTATACAGAAATCGATTACAGAACCAGGAATAAAACTAAATCCTAGTCCACCACATGACTCTCTGCACCACCTTGTTAGCACAGGTGAATCAATGGACAGGCCAGCTGAGTGCAAGCCTAGGGGCCTCTACCAGTTCAGGGCCCTGGGATCCTCATCATCAGGGAAGAGAAAGCCACAGTTTTAAACTCCCAGCAGGGAGACAAAAATGGTGCCAAGTTTAAAATCACAGTATTTGCTTCCATGAGAGATGGACGTGGGGCCCCTCCACCAATGGGGCTGGAGAAGGCAGGGCTGGAGATGAGCCAGGAGAGCCCCCATGCCCCACCTGGGTGAGGGGAGGCGGGCAGGTTGGGTGGTGCTCTACCTGGGGAGGGAGGGGCACAAGCTGGGCTGGAAGAGCCATGCTCAACCTGGCTGGGGGAGGCGGGCAGTTGGGGCCAGCCCGGGCCAGGCCAGGAGCACTGTGCTGCACTGTGCCTTTGCAGACAGTGGCACTGGGAGCGCCTTGGGGGCTACAGCCCCCCCAATTCATCTTAGGCCCCCTGCAACCACTCCTCCCAGTGCTAACATCTGCCCACAGAGACACGGCTTGGTGCTCCCAGCCTGGTGCTCTGCCATCTTCATGGGAGCACAGGACAGCTGGAGAGCAGATCCCTGCACATAAGTGTAATAGGGGTCGGGCAGAAAGCGAGACAGGTGGCTCACCCGGGGTGGGGGGGGGACACTCTCCGATCGAGAGTGGCGGAGGGGGGAGGTCCTGTGAGAGGAAAGAGTGTGTGTGTGTGTCTGTACATGTGTGTGCATCTGTGCGTGTGTGTGTTCATGGCAGGGAGAGTGTGTTTGTTTCTGTGTCCATGTGCAGAGAGCCAGAGTAGAGTGCACGTGCCTGTGCCTGTGCCTGTGCGCACATTTGGTCACAGCGGTGGTGGGGAGCAGAGAGAAGAGGTGGGCATGTGCCCTCCCAGTCCAGCATGGTCCGCCCTGCCTCTCCTGCCAGCGCTAGGAGGGGAAGGACCGCCCCACCCCCCACTGCAGTCCAGCTCCCATGGGGGCATGGGGGCTCTAATTCTGTGTTTGCTCAAGACCCCTGTACACCTTAATCCACCTTTGCTTGCTAGCCCAGCCTTTGATGGAGTGTTACTTCCTCCTCCCACTTCCCTTCTCTTCCCATTCTCCCTTGCTCTAAATCTGACCCCATGAAACTCATTTGTCTCAAGTTACCAAAGCCAACCCGTTGCTCCAAATGTAAAAATTTATGGAGGAACCTACCAGTCCACCTGGATTTCTACATCTCTTGTATCTATTTTGGAGGGCGCCTCTCCATTGAGTTCCTTACTGCCGCTCTTCAGGAGGTCCAGGACTGGCTCTATTTCTTTCAGCAGCTCATTGTTTTCAACCCCACCATTCAGGCAAGGATTGGCACTGGCATCATCCTTTCCTGTCAAAGAGTCCTCACCTTTGGTGCTGACAACCACACCATTGAGGTGCATAGGCTCTGTTTCTTGTCTGCTCTCTCTAGACCAGGTTGAACTAATGGAGCCCATGGCGTGGTCTGTTCCTTGTTGCTGCTCTTTGCTGTGTATGCTTGGATTGGACAAGTCAACTGCCTTTGCACTTGGGCACAGGGGTCTAGTTACTCTAATAGTTTTTGGTGTTCCATCACCAGTAAAGGTGGTCTCCAGGTGAGTAGTGAAGCCCTCAGGGCCCCTCAAAATGAGAACCACATAGGTCTCAGAGGCTATGCTCCTCAGGATCTCCAGGGCACTTTCATAGTTCATGTCCACCAGGGGCCTGCCATTGACAGCCAGGATAATGTCCCCTGCCTGGATGAGGCCACTTTGCTCAGCTGCCCCTCCTCGGATTAGATCAGAGATGATCACAGGTGGCTTGCTGACACGCTCCTTCACCAGAAATCCAAGGCCCCCAACCTTGCGCTTGAACAGTCTCACTGAAATGACGTTGGGCTGTATCTGCTGCACACTGAATACATTCTCTTCCATTGTAGCCTTGGATCTTCTGGCCCAGGGCACAAGACCTTGAGACCAAACAAGAAGTAACTAGCCTATTGTGGCACAGAGATCAACAGTTGAGAACAGATCACTGTTTCTCTCTGCTTGTGTTCTGGTCCAGGGAGGGGGCACTCTTTGCTTTTTGAACAATTTGCCTCGTAAACTTCTGTGGAGCATCAGTCATTATGCATCATTTCCAACTCTGTCTCCTGTAGCATAAGTTCATATATTTATTCATCCATTCCTCACTCTTCTCTCTCTCTCTCTTATGTGATATAATGGAGCTAGAAGCCCAGGTAGCCTTCAATGGGAAAGCAAGAGCATGTCACAAACAGAAGGCTGGGCTGGAGGGAAGAGGCAGGGAACTAAGCATCTCTCAGCTGAACAGAAGCTTCGGGATAAACACTAGAGGGCCAATGTTGCAGCCTTCAACCATCTCTTGACCTTATGCTTTGGACTTGGTTCACTTCACAGATATCCCCACGGCTTAGTTTTTAGGTTTGGAATAGGCCTGGAGCTTCTTTATCTGTAAAGAAGAAGAAAGAGAAAAAATGATGTTGCACAGAGCTCTGTACAGGCCCCATAAAGAGGTCTGCATGTTGCAGACACTGAAATACATTAAATATGAAGCATGCCACACAGATATCATTCTCAAGAGTGTTTCAAAAGCAGGCTGTAGCCTGCAGTGGGACTGATTTCATACTATTCATACTTCAGTTTCTATATGGATGCTAAGCAAAATAGAGGAGAGGAACCCCCACTAACAGATATTTCCATGACCGTGTTCTGACATGGCAGTATCCAACATTTGGTGCAAATGAGATTTATGGTCAATCCTTAGCCGGCTCAGATTGGCATTGGCTCAATGAACTCAATAACACCATGTTGACTTGCATGAGATGAGGCCCCACATCCTAAAAAGTATCTTCAAGAGCCAAAGTATCCCTGGCAGAGATGGCTGATTAGCAACCAGAAAGAGGGATAAATTCCACTAAGGGTAAGGGCATGTTCCCCATCCCCATCTCACCTCGCATCTTGCTTTGGATCTGAATACCTAGTTGGAAAGGATGTTTCAAAAGAAACAGTGAAAGTCATAAACAAAAATCAAATGATAAGGACCTGCGCTGGGTGGGAGCACTTCTATGATCGATTCCAATACAGCTACCTCGAGTAACACCTTGCCTCAAACAGTCCCGCAGAAGTCAATGGAGCTACTTTAGAGCAAACCAGAGTTAGGATGTTGTATCTTGTTCCTGAGCCATTCCCTCCTGTCACTGAGACAAATCCAAAGTGTTCTTGCAGTACGGCACTAACTTGAAGGAGACAAGCTGAGGAACTGCCCTCTCGCTGCCCCTGAAATTCATACCCTGTAGAATAACTGCAAAAATAAACTGCTTCAACTTATGGTGAGTAGGCTCATGCAGTGCTCCTGTGTGCCCAGAGAAGCACCCTCTTGAACACATCTTGCTGCCCCACTACCCTTGAGAGCCGCCAAGAAGAGCTGTCCTTGGAGGGGCCTCAACTGGAGCAGGGGTGAGAAGTATGCTGGGGAGATCTCACCAGGGGCCAAATAGAGATGCATGCAAATTATCCTGGTTTTCTAAAGCACCCGAAGTCCCACTGCCTGCAAGTGGGAATTAGGTTCTTAAGTACCAAAGTTTGTTTTAACAAAAGCATGTCAGTAGTTTAGTCACTTAGTGGCTTTAGGAAATGTTATCCTCCAGTGCCACCTTCCAATCCATAGTTACTTTGTTGCAACTGAAACCTGAATTTCAGAGGGCCAATTTAGAGCAGGATCAACAGCCTAACATTTGGCCTGTTGTTCGTGCT
>JAGPOW010001167.1:240458-255036 GCA_030014935.1 Caiman crocodilus | reverse complement strand
AGGACACCAGCCAAACAGCAGCATGGGGGCTGGTTCAGGCAACTCGTGCCCTTCCAACATGGAAAGCAGCATTTGCGGTTGGAATTACCCGCATGCTGTAGGCAGGGGCAGAAATCCTCCCACTTAGGATGAAGAAGGTAAATGGCTCTATAACCATGGGGGAAATGAGCACAGCACAGGGAAAACTAGTGTCATGAGAGTGACACCACAGCGAGGCACCCTGGAGACAGCAGAACCCAAATACAGTGATCAAGAAGACCAGGTGTCCCTGGGAGCAGAGTCCCACTGCACCATGCCAGAAGTGCTGCTGCACAGGGACAACACTAAGAGAAAGCAGCAAGCTCACCACTGCCCTTCCCTCTGTCCCCAAAATTCAATAAGTAGTGGATCAGGCACTCAGCACTGTCACTTTCTCCTCATGCTATATGAAAGACACTGACCCAAGGCAAACTCTCTACAAGGCTGAGTAATTTGTACTTCCACCCAGACAGATGAAAAGGCAAAATGAAAGAATTGGCCATGACAGCATCAGGAGCCTGCTTAGCAGAACTTACACTGTACAAGAGCAGCCTTAAGTCCCCCTACTCTGCTGTGCAGCTCCAGTTCACACTGCAGTGGTGTGCAAAAGGTAAACGCTGTGTGCATTTCACCACCTGACCAATGGGCAGGTTAGGGCAATTTCTCTGGTAGACACCCCATTTCCAAATGCTGCTAGAGTCAGACCCCGATCCAAAAGTTTCTTAAAACATTTCCAAAGAGCCAATATCTCACATTTCAAATGAGCCAACATGTACAACAGGTATAGCAGGGAGGGAGAGCAGAGGGGGGAGGTTAAGGGGGTGCTAATTCTTAGGGGAGATCCCCTCTCTGTCAGCTCTCCCTGGACATTTACCTTCCCACACTCATTGCCAGCAACTGCTCAAGCTTAGATTTTTCAAAGGTACCTAAAGGAATCAGGTGCCCAAATCCCACTGGTATCTGATAGCAGTTAGGCACCTATCTCCATTACTGGCAATATCTTCTTCAAAGATCTCCATCTCAGCAATCCCAGCATGTATTTTAAGGATGGAATCTGGTTCTTTGCCAGGAATGCGGGTGAAGTGGTTGATTGTTTGCAAAATGGTGGTAACTCCCTTTTTTGACTGTGGAGGAAGCTAACAGGATAAGAAATCAATAGGTTCCCCTCTCCTTTTGCAGCCCACACCCCTTCCATGGTACTTCCCTAAGCATTGAGTTCACGCTGTGGTGACAGATATATACACGCACACACAAGTGTACAGAAACACAGACTGCAGCCGAGGTGGAGGAATACTGGTTAAGGAAGAAATCTGTTATATTGCCTGTGCTTCTCTTCTGCTGTTGTAGTACAAAGCAGGCTCTACACACTCCAGCTCTACACACAAAGCACAGAACTGCAAAAGCACAAAGGAAAATAGCCAGACTGGGCTAAGGAAATAGGTTGGATAAACTAACAAGCAGCTGGAGTCCTCAGTAGTCCGGGGCAAAACTATTTCCATCCACTAGGGACCCTTGCTGGCATTTCACCGGAGTAAAAGCAACTTTTCTAGCTACCCAGGACACACTAGGCTGAGGTCTGTACTAGGCCTGTGTGACTAGGCAAGTTGGCAGCTTCAGATCCAGCTGCTTCGGATGTCAGCAATAGGATTGGTTTGCCGCTTTGATCCAGCCGAAGCAGCACCGAAGCTTCGGAGCCACCTTGGAGATCTGGTCATAGGCTTTAATGTGGGATCAATGAAATATCTATAACTTTGTTGTTTTATTTCTAATTTGGATGAAACTTGCAGAGGCAGTAGCCTCTGTGGAGAGCATGAAGCTTGCCATGTTTTAGGAAGATAGGGGCAGGGGTTTGGGGGAAACTGCAGTCCAAATTCTGGGGGAAGTAGCAGCGCAGGTAAAAGTGCAGAGGTGCCTGGGGTGTCAGATGTCCGGCCGATCACGGCGTGCCAGAACTCCACTGTCTAATCTGTACTGAGTTCATGACTTTCTGTAGGAGCCTGATGCAGTGCAGTTCATAGGCCCAGTTCTGAAAAGTGGTTTGTATATTCAAGCAAGCACATAACCTCACCACCAGAACTGAAGCCAACTTCCTCCAGCTCAGAACACAAAACCTGCCAAGTATCTCTAGTACCCCCCCAAACTACACACCAGAACCCATCGAAGACGACAAAACCCAACTACCCATGGGGGCACTTTCCTCATGAAAAAACACTCTGCTTCCAGTGTCTCAGGCCTGATCCTGAGAGGGAACAAATTACAATGCAAACCATTTTTCAGAGCTGGGCAACTGTGGCCAGATCCTGCCACATCTGGATTCAGTTTGCCCAGTAGGGCAAGGGGTCTCAATCCTGCAGCTCCACATCCTCAGTGAGATAGGTTGCCACCAAAGCCTCAGAGCTACCTGCCAAGGCTGGGGTCTGGTGCATTTGGACCGCAGCATTGAAGTCTTGCCTGTGACCCACACTGGCAGTGGCTGGTGTGGAAGAGACTGGCTGGTGCTGGAAGTGCTGGCATGGGAAAGTGGATCCCCCTCTTCCACATCCCCTCATCTCTGCACTTCGGCCTCCCTGAATAGCACTTGCATCCAGTGATCCAGGGTTTTGGGGCTGCCAGTGCATGTGCTCCCCTTCACCCTCAGGTCGCACATGCCTGCCATTATATGAACTGGACTGGACTGCAAGCGATCCAGCCATCTTCTGATGCCCTCCTTCAGCCACCTCACCAGTGCCTACGCATCTGGTGACAGCGTCCTGCCCCAGCCAGGAACATGGATCCCCTGGAACGTCTCCATTTGCTTCTCCAGTTCCCTCACTACGGGGATCACCTGGCTGAGGAGGGCATTGCCAGCGCTAACTGTCTTGGTGGCCTTGAGGAAGGGCTTGAGGACCACCAAGATCTGGGAGATGGTACCTCACTCAGCTCTGTTCAGGGGGCCACTGATCCCAATCTCCCCAAGCAAGGCCACCTCATGGATGGCCTTCTGTTGCTCCATCAACCTTTCGAGCATCAGGTATGTGGATTCCACCGAGTCTCCACATCCTGCGTGATTCTGTGCTGCAGGATGCTGAGCTCTGCCTGTTTCTCCCACTGCATCTTGCCCCCTTGATGCTGTGGTGGAAGTAGCCCACCACCTTCCTGCGTTTCAAAATCAGCTGGCTTGTAAAAGTACTGGGGATGGCACCATCACTGGCAGCCCTGTCCCCCTCCAAGGTATCCCTCACTATTAGGTGCAGCCTGTGTGCTACACAGCAGACGCCAACAAAGTTGGCATCACAGAAAGCCTTCACCATATTGGTCCCATTGTCGGTGACCATGAACCCGCAGGTGAGCTTGGCCTGCCCAAAAAGCCACCCCTGCACCATGCGGTTCATGGCCCCCATCATCACCCTTGCTGCATAGGACTCCTCCAGCACCTCGGCTTGCAGTAGAGCCCACCAATGGTCTGACTGATTGCACCAGTGCCCTGTGAGGGAGAGGTAGGTGTGATCGCCATCCTGGCTACTCCAGATGGTGGAGGTGAAGTGCACAGCTACCTGCAGCCCTGCCTTGCGCAGCTCCTCCCTCAAGTACCCTCTGCATGCCTCATCCAGGGAGGGCACTACTGCTCGGCTAAGGGTGGTGTGTGCGGGCACTTTGTAAAATGGGGCCAGAAGTGCTACAAACCACCTGAACCCTAGCTGCTCAACTAGGGAGCAGGGCTGGCTATCCAGAATAAGCATCTCCCCAATGCTCTGGGGGATCTCACTTGCCTTGGGAACACGCCCCCCCTTTCAGTCCACCTTTCCCCCACTGGTCCAGGGCAGCTTGCCTCTGCTTTGGGGGCAAGGGGCTTTGGAGACAGCAGGGGACTTCCTTTTCGGCACACTCGCACAATGGCAGGCTGAACAGGAAGAAGGGCAAGGGGGTGCTGCCTCCTCAGGTGCAGCAGCATTGCAGTGATGGAAAAGTGTCTCATGTCCTTGCCATGGCTCGTGCCTTCGGCAGTGCTGGCAGATAGCTAATCTGGGATCATCTGCTAGCTCAAAATGTTCCCACACTACACTACTCCCCCGCTTCTGGGTTGAGGGTGAGGATCCTGCCTTATCCCACTCCTTAGCAGGCTGAAGCTCAACAGCAGGAGGAGCTGCCTCAGCTGAGCCACTTGCCTCCACAACCTCAGCCTCCTCCAGGTGCTGCTTTCTGGAGGAGACCTGGGTCTAGGGGAAACTTGAGGGGTGTGGAGCACAAACTCTGATTCCCCCTCAACCTCCAGAGTTGCCTGAGCCAGCATGCTCAGCATCCCTAGTTCCAGCTCCAGCTTCTCCTCTGGCAGTGGGAGGCTCACACAGAGATGAAATTCGGGTGGAGGCAGCAGTGATTCTACTGCTGGTGCCCACTTCTGGACTGAGCAGAGGTGGTGCAGGTACAGGGATGTCAGGGGCAGACACTGCTCCCAGCTTCCACTGGCAGCACTGATGTTACGGCTGCTGGGGAACACAACGCATCTGTGTTTGGGAGAGGGGGGCTTGCAGTTCTTGCTCTCTGCCTACTCTCTCTCCCTCCCTGGCCAGAACTCATGGCACCTGCCTTTCCAGCACGCTTTATATTGATCTTTCCCGTGCTGCAAAAGGTCTCTGTGTGTGTCAAGCCTTTTGTATCATGTGTTTTATTCCCTCTGTTGCGTGCGTGCACTGGCCTCTTCTTTGATTGTTTGCTTCAGTGTTTAGAGTTATGTAAAAATTGCGCGCTACTTGTCTTCTTCTCCTATGAATATCTGATTTTTCTTCATATTCTGTGTCTTTTGGGGGGTGGGTGGGTGGGTGGGTGTGTGTGTGTGTGTGTCCAAGCAACCTGTGAGCCTCCCTGCATAGTAATGGATCACCACTGGCATGGAAAACACAGCTTGCTTCTTTTTTTTTTTTTTTTTTGAAACTTTGAAAAAAGAGCAAATATAAATTCAAAGAAACGAATTGAATAGTAATACTAATAGTAATTGAATAGAATAGCTAAGCTAAGCTAAATCCTACCCACTCCTTTCTAACAAGAAAAAGGAGCAGGGAAGTTCAACTGCTGGGTACAGTAAGTAAGCTGCACTGCATCAGTCTGAGAGTTCCTTTCTCACACTTCCTGAGAGGGAACAAGCTGGGAAAAAGACAGAGCACACCTTCAAACAAAGGCTTTTATGCTGTTTCTAGTCCCACCCCACAGACGCTGTTATTGGAAAGGCAGCCATGGAGAAATCCTTCTCACCGGCCACCTACACATCGGTATCCCCCCCCCCCTCCTCCCACCCCCGCAACTTTCAGTTAAGCTGTCCAAAGCATCCAAAGCATTTCTGAAATGCTTCGGACACTCTGACCTGCTTTGGACAGCTTAACTGAGCCTGCCCTTCAATCTGGATGTGCTGCTTCAGACACTGAGGCGTCCAAAGCAGCCCCAGATCCAAAGCACAATCCAAAGACTTGCACAGCCTTAGTCTGTACTGACCCATTCAACCCCCATGGGACCTACAGAAATGTACTAAGGTTTAGGGCAAGACAGGGTTAGGCCATCATTCTGATGAGCACAATGCAGTCATCTCCCCAAACACAGGGCCCATGTGGGTGCGGTGGGGTGAGGAGCAGTCTTTTCCCTGTAAACAAGTCAGGCCTCTATTGAAATCAGCTGATTTCATAAGATGCACATGCCCTTAGTAATGATTTGTCTTCCTTGGTAGTCCCTTAATTCCTGCTTCACCCAAAGTTCACAAACAAATGCCTGGCAATGGCAGCAGTATTTCTATTCAGGCAGCAACAAGGGAGTCAACTGAAATCAATGGTTCACTAATAAACAACCTTATTCCTTCTAAACTCTTCATTCCACAGCTGTCAACAGTCTTCTCTCCTTTTTAATGATCTTGATGTTTCACTAATCAACCTCTCCTGTCTTCTGTGATACTGCTGTCTGTTAGCTGCTCCTGGTAATGCAGCTCGTATTTCATAGCCAATGCAGACTGTTTTGAACTCTAGCTAAAAACATTAATTCAGGTATGGAAATAACTTCCAGTGAAGCATTGCATACAATGTCAAGATGCTCAAGAAGGCTACATTTTGTTATGTGCATCTGCAAAAAAAAAAAAAAAAAGAAAAAAGGAGTATATTTAATTCTAATGATTACAGGATTAATAAAACAACAGCTTTTGATATTTTTTGCCAAGTGTGTTGCATTTTTATAGATAGCATATGATACAGCAAATTAATGCATGTTCCAATAAAGTTATATTTGTTTTTGCTTGCATCTTAAACTGTGTAACATAGTGCTAGGCCTCTAGCATGTTAGTAAAGTCTTTAGCTTCTTTTTAACTGAAGAACTATAGAGGTCATGAAATATGTGATGATGATGCACCACACCATCTGAATCCCCATTTTTCAAAATCCTAGGTCTGGCCATGTTGGTGGTGGGTGTGAAGATTAGCCAGAAACAAGCAAAATTCCACATCTTGTATACTATGAACCAGAGACGTGACACGGGCTTCTCCTTTTGTGGCTCCGGGTACAGACAGGGAACTGGGGTAGATGTATGTGCAGCCCATCTAGAGCTCTTTCAAAAGCAAGAGGAATAAACCAGGGAAACAACTCCACAGAGGCAAGACCTGTGAAGAGTAAATTAAATTCTACAGGCTGTAATCACAGAAAGCAGCCACTCATGCTTAAAGATGAAGGACTGCCAGAGGGGGCTCAAGTGTTTGCAGAATCCTGGGTCACATTTGTTGGAGTGGGATCAGATGCCATCCCTGGTACATTTCTATCTATGGAAAATATCTGTAAAGCCGAGCAGCTTCCAGGGCCAATACTTGAATTATAGGTGAAAATATTCAGCCTCCCCAATCTCCCTTTGGCATCTTCATTCTGTAGTTTCACCAGTGTCTGTGGTTGGGAGATGGCATCAGTAGACTAACTTGGTAGGGTGCTTCCCTTCCACTGTGCCACTACACAGAACTACTGCAGAAGAACGTCAAGTTGTGCAAAGGAGCAGCAATACAGCAGTACCTGGGGGTCCTATGGTAGGACACAGGGGTAGTTTCTCTTACACCTTTTCATTCTCTAACCTCATTTGTCCCTCTCATTTCCCTTGCTTCCTGGCCACAAGCAATTATGGTAACAGCTGGATTACCAACAGCAGTGAGATCCAAACTAGGCCCTCTCCTCTCAAGTGCCCCAAGATATTTGCAAAGGCAGCCTCAACGGGCAGGTCTAGCATCCTCATATTACATAGGATCTTTTTTCTTAATCTCCCTTCTTCACTCTAAGCAGGTGTCCAGTTGGTCCAATAAAAGATGTCACCCACCTAATTCCTGGACCATTACAGCTACAGTATTACTCCAACCTTACCAGACATGGGAGATATAGAAATTTGCCATTTACAATGGAAAATCTACAGCCTAAAGAAAAAAGAAGTGGCCTGATGAAAAAAGCAGTGCATTTGAAAGCTTGTCTATGCAGCTGATCCAGTAAAAGATTCACTCACAGAAATTCTTGCCTCAGTTAGTTTTTATGCATTGTGAACACTCTGAAAGGGGTATCAGCAGAAAGGGGGGTTTGTGTAGAAATGATACACAACCAAATGTTGCGAGAGACTCTCCTTGCTCCTCTACTTAACAGCAACCTAAGCCAAGTATGGGCCTAATGAAAAGACATAAACCATTATGTTTATAGACCCCTGCAGATTGGTGGTGACCAGAACCACATGAAAGGCCAATTGAAAGAGAGGTTTCCATAACAATCTTGAGTCATTAATTTCTCTCTCTCCCTCACAAAATGTCTCATCACTGTCTGCATGCATTTTCAATAGGAAGGAGGTTTCTGGCTCCTACTAGCAACAGAGGGATGGCAAATGCCTAGAGGAGGTCCATTGGCAATGGGATACATATAAGAAAGATAAGAGAGAGCTTCCACCCCCAGGAGCTAAATAGGGGCATTTCCTTTGCTTTGCCTGACCTAGCCTTGCTATGGGAAAGGGAGTCTTGCCTGCCCTACAGCAGGAACAGTGAAAACAAATAAGCTCCGATTCTGGGGAAGGGGAATGTGTAACTTCCATAGATCCTTCCATAGGCGGCAAGGGTGGGGCATGTGCCCCCCCAAGATTGGCCACTGCTGCCAACTTCTGCAGGTGGTCACTGCTCACCACCCTGCTGCCACCAGCTCCTGCGGGCAGTTGCTACTTGCCAGCCCTCCTACCCCCACTGCCTGCTTCTGCAGGTGGTTGCCACTCAGCACACTGACGCCGATGACACTGCTGGCGGTCACTGCTGAACCAGCTGCTATCAGTCTACTCAATGACAACACCAACAGCTCTACTTTGAGTCACTGCCCTGATGTATTTATTTCATAGTGGTGCTTGAGGTTAGCCTCAAACGTGGCTCTGGTCATGGTCTCCAGCCTGCTGCTCCTGACCTCATTGGATTTTTCACAGATTCACATCACCATTTCCAAGAGTGGAAGAGAAGCCTCGCCAATTATTTTGTCTACTGTGCAGGGCTAGCAAAGGTGATCTGAAATGCTTTCAACACGTGGAAAGTGAGGTCATCATAATATCCAGTGAAGAGCCAAACTACCAATTTGCTCACAATTCATTTTTCATTTATCAGCAGATATAAATAAGACTCTAAAATCTGTTTAAACATCATCTGAAAGCAGTTGTCAGGTTATTTGGAAAGGGAAATAACCCTGTTATTTGTCCTAGTTTACACAGTATAATTATGCTCAGTTTCCAAGCTCCTGTGGCTAGGGATGTCCTTTTGTTCTGCTTTTGTACAGTTTTTAAGTCTGGTTTCTGACTGAGTTTCTAGAAGTGCAGAGTCCCCACTGAGGCAAAGGAACCAGTTGGAGTGGGACACCTTCATAAAGCTGAATATTTATTTGGGGTCATAATGCGACTTATTGGGTGTCACATTATTCTGGAGAGAGGACGGGAAGATCTCGCTGCCCCATGAAATTCTTGTTTTGGGTGAAGAGGTGTCACCCACTGCTATGTATCCATCCCCTGCCCTCATTGCAGAAAGCTATTTGAGAAACATGCCAGTATTTTGAGAGCATCATCATTTTACCCTTCAGGAAAGAAAGCAAGCTTAGAGGCTCTTACTTCTCCCAAAAGACCAATTTTCAGTGCTTTTCTACAGAACCAAGACACTTTCTGCAGAAAAAAAAAGTATCAGTCTGATTCCTCCCAAACCCTTCCTGCTTTAAACATCTTGGTGAAGAGTTTAGGCAGGCCTGAGGATTGTGCTGACTTAGCATCCTGTAGCCCTGGAGGGGTCTCAAACAGTCAGGGACAATTACGTGCACAAACGTGTCAGACTTGTCCTTAGTTTTCCCATTTTGGTACTGCCCTCACTGTCTACAGGCTCCTTCAGCTGTACTCTGCTCTCACTCCCACTGGCTTTACAGGGAGGCAGCTCTGCTGCCCTCACTAGCGAGGCTCATGGTTTACCTCAGCTGCAAGCAAGTATAGAAGCAAACCCTTCATGCCCTGTGACTCTCCTCTGGCCTCATCAGTGTATCTCCTAATGGAGTAGCAGGTGTCATTACATGAGTGTGGGAGGCTAGAGAGAGAAGACTATGACACCTACACAGTACTCAGGGAATGAATGGCCAAGCTACCAACTAGGAATCCACTTGTCAACACAGAGCCATTATAAATATTTTCCTAGACACCCAAGAGCCCATTAGAGCCCATCACATGTCAATTAGCTGATACATTTTTGCAGGGAGAAGTCAGAGTTTGGAATAGGAAACCGTAATCTCCAAGGGTAAGGACTAACAAACAGCTCCCAAAGCTCCAGGCAGCATAGATCACTTCATGCATTAGCTACAGTTCTGCAAAAGGCTCACAATATCCCTCCAATTCAGAATATTTCCTAGCACATGTAATTTTCTTCAGAGAAATCATTCTAATCTATTTTTAATTTCACGCATACCCATATAGTCACATAGCTACAATAAGAAATGAGTTTGTGGAATACACCAAATAGTCAGGCTGTGGGGGGCATATCCATGGAACAGAGATATTCCCACCTTAGCACCACACACCATGAACAGTCTTCTAGCACCATCAGGAGACCCTGTGCTATTGAAAAGACAATAGTTCAGTTCCCATGACTGGTTCAGTTTTAGGCGTATGAAATACCCTCCTCAGCTTTGTTGGGTTTTTGGTTGTAGCTGTGTCAGCCTAAGGACAGACAGGCAAGTTTCTTGGCATGGATATGATATCTTGGTTGGTCTAATAAAAGATACCACATTCACTCAAAGAACCGTGCTTCCCCAGCTTTGCAATTTCAAGAGAGGGCAAGTAGCATCAGCCACAATGAGATCTTGTGAGACACCAATACCTTCCTATTCTGGCCTCGAATCAGCCCTTTGGTTCATTTTGTGCGGACGTGAGATGTGCACAAGCTGCAATTGGTTCTCAGTCACTCAGCTAGACAAGGAAGTTGCACAGGTAAAACTGAAAGGAGAAAATGGCCCAGTGTTATTTGGATACCCTGAAATTTTCACGACTGGAGGAAGTGGGGGGGCAGCAACATTTAAACACCAATTTTTTCAAATACAACATGCAGCATTTTCTAAAATTCAGCTGCTAGAAGTCAGGGTGTTCATTTTAATTGAGGAAATATGGTAACAACAGTTTCTGCCCTCTAAGACTCAAGCAGTGAAAGAGAAACTACCCCTGTGTCCTACCATAGGACCCCCAGATGCTGCGGCATTGCTGCTTCTTCGCACAATTTAATACTGGCATTCTTCTGCCGTAGTTCTGTGTAGTGACTCTGTTGCTGTGTAGTGGCAGCAGTTGCTAGAGGAAAGCAAAAGTAAAGCTACAGATATTTTAGGAAGGGCTCTCTAGCTGCCAGTTTTCTTCCTTCTTCCCACAGGCCCCCCCCCCCCATTCCAATTAAGGCTCTCAAGGAAAGATTGTTTCTTCTTCATTCTGCCTTTCAAAAAACAAAGTGCATATTTTATTCAGGAGCAATCTGTATGCTAAAAAATAAAAAAAATAAAAAAAAATCTTACGTGCCACCTAAATTTAAGGAAGGTCTTTTGGGAGAGAACATGTTTCAGAGAGAGAATGAAGTTGGTAGAAAGAATACCAGCATATAGTATAAGGTGCTGGCAGATGGCCTTTGAGCAATCTTTCTGGGCAAAGACAGCTTTTGTGAGCATTGGCCAGTGGATCTGACTGACTGGCTGCGATGTTGGACAGCTCATGACTTCTGTCTCTTAGCTTCTCCTTCTGTAAGTTGCTGTACTTTCCTGTATAATTCTGAGGTCTCACAGATCCTTGTAAAGTACTCTGAGATTGTGAAAGGGACTGAGACAGAAAGGAGACTGCAGACAAGGGAGACATTACAGAGGACAGACCTATTAATATTATATCCAGGGAGATAATAGAGTAGGAAGAGTAATAATAGAGTAGGAAGCTCTGTCTAAAGAACAAGCAGGTTTTCCACAGAACCAGATCCCATGACTTCCCAGGACTTCTTCAGATCGTTCTTCTATCAGCCGAGGACAACAAACTTTGGATCAAAGTCAACACGTCCCACCCAACACAAAGCAATAAAAGGAGGCAGTTAAGTCTTAATGTGCAGGGCAAAAATGTGCTGGAACAGTTTCATTTTTTTTTTTTAAATAATTATTACTGGAAATAAAAAGTGATATAATCTGCAATTTTTTACATCCAAGAGCTGTGGCTCAAATAAACAGTTAACATGCTAGTAAAGCTATTGGAGGCCAAATCCTTTCCAGGATACTACTCACCTGATTGAGATGAGCAGGATTTTTTTCCTGAATGCAGTGTATATGCTGCTTTGATCAATGATTTCTTCAGTTCCATATGAAAGCAGCTAATTTCAACAGGAAGCTAGACCAGTGTTTCCTGACCTTTTCCAGCCCAGGGCGCACTTACATTAATATCTTTTTTCTATGGCACACCTGTTAAGGCATTCCCCATCCTCATACCTATTGTAGCTCATCACCATGGCAAAATTCCACAGCACACCTCTTCATTTCCAACAGCACACTGGTTGGGAAACACTTAGCTAGACTGTACCTTCAGATTTTAGTCCCTGCTGTCCCCCATATTGTGTGCAACTGAGGGAAAGTCAGCAAGTCTTTCCGTGCCTTTCCACCTGTAAAATGGACTGATGGGCACTTTGCTGCCTCACAGGTGCTGTAATGATCAGAACACAGAGTCAAGATATTATGGTACGGGGAGCTGGAGACATGCCCAAGATACAGATGTTCAATGGCAACACCTGCACACAAACTGCAGCATCTCACAAAAAAAAAATACTCCTCTTCACTGGTATGACTGTAAAATATACTGCAAAAGGCAAGACTGGCAACACACACATGCATCTTCATCCCCTCACCCCTGCAGTCTATAAGGTTTGAATCAGATGGCACTGCTGTGGTTTCTGTACAAGGGAGGTTTGTGATCTGCTGGTGAGCAGACTGCTCTTTCTTCAGCAAAGAATAATGTCCCCAACAGCCCAATTTGGTCTCATGTAAGAGTTAAATGTGAGGGAGGCAAAAGAATCAAACAGCTTTGCGGTCCTTTGTTTAATAGCAAATCCCTTGAAAACAGAAAAGCGTTTAGAGCTGCCAAGTAAAATTTCAAGTCATAAACTCTACCACACATGGTAAATTGGCTGATTGTATTTAAAAGTAAGGCAGAAGACAAATCAATCCTGTACGGTCACATGCAACCCCCCCACACACCCCCATCATAATCTTGAGCTTGCTCTATGGTAGCATACAACAGGCCCCTGCCCTCAGCATTGGTACACATTTTACCCTTGCCCTCAAAAATCAACAGAGTTCCACGCCCCTCCACCCCCCAGTCCCGCTTACTTTGATAGCTTATAATTTTTTTTTATGTGCCAGCTTTAAATGAACACTATTGTCTCATTTAATTAGTTTTTGTGGGATTTATGTTGTTAGACAAAGAGCCCCAGGGCTGATGGATTTATGCTGGTTTAATTTTTACAACCCAGGGAGCTTCTAGTGAATCTGATGAAGAGCAATGGATTGCAACATATGCACAGTTACTGGAAACCTGTATGTTTGTGCAACTGAAAATGGAGTGCTGAAATGATTCACTGACAGGCATCCACACTCATGCCAACAACTCTGCTTCGCTTCAAAATAAAGGCAGTCGTATCTGCACAGCACTCAGCCCCTTTTACTTCCATGAATATAGTTTTGCAACCCCAACAGTTCAGCTATTACAGCCTTGCAAAAGTTCACTCAGGGCAGAGTAATTAGTTTTTCACAGGAAAACAAAATACTGTGTTTTATTCCCCACCTATCCTTGATCAACACGGTTAAAGGTCAGGTAAGTAGGCATTTGGACTACACTGGTAAGCTTTACAAACAGTTTGGTAAGATGAACTTTACTTATGGATAAAGTAACAGGGCCAGCCTTACATACTATGAAGTGCAGAAAAAAAGTCAGAAGGGCTCCCTTTAACACTGAATAATGCAAAGGTTGTTACTGCTATGAAGAAATACCCACAAATACCCATTTTAACCAATTCATTTAGTGTGAAAAACATTCCAATATGCATCTGTGTCATAGCTGGAAAAATGAATTATTGCATTGTGTAAGGCCACACCCCAAGCCTTGCTCTGTAAATTAAACAGGCTATTTTACCACTGCCAACACTATGCTTATTAATACCATGCTGCTTCATGCCTCTTAATATTAGGGATCAGTTCAGCATTTGGTTTGTCCATTGGAATTTTCTTGGTGCATCATAACACTTTCACTGCCGGACTTCCACCACACAGAATAAGAAAACCACTGGACTGCCAGGTCCAAATACGGCCATCCTTCCTCAGCAAAAGCTCCCGTAGATTTTGATGGGGGGATTTAAACCTAACACCTTGCCTGCTCCACCAGAAGTGTTTGGTACTCTCTGATAACCTAACTTGCTTGGGTGATCCTACTGTGTATGGCAGATGGGAAAAAAAGCATTCATATTATGGGAGTAAAGCACTGAGATCTGAGGGGATTTCCTGTGCCACTGGGGAGCCATAGGCACTAAACTGTCTACTGCCATGGAAACATTTGGCTCCTTTATCTCCTGAGAATGGAGAGAAAGGAGAGAGAGGTTACAGGGTTCTCCTCCAGTCGGGGAATGCATCTGCCTTTGTGGACCAGCTGTATTGTCAACTGCAGCCCCGGGATGGATGGGAAATATTATTATACACTTTACCCCAATAGAGAAATCGGGGTTCAGCCCAGATACTTTGCAAGAGATACCCTCAGTACTTGTCAGCATAGCTGGTGTACTCATTGTGTATGCATCTCAAATGCCCATCACCAAGCAAACAGCTAATAAAACTGATGCCTACTTTCCAACATAAATAAATCTGCGTTCATTTCCTAAGAAAATACATTAGCCGCTAATCAGTGCTTTGTTCTAAAAAATTAAAGCAATATGCTTTTCCAGAAGCCAGCACACCTCAGCTCATTCAAGCTGCACTGCACAGTTGTACATATTCATTGTGAACTAATGTACATTGATGTAATTACTGTGACATGG
>JAGPOW010001167.1:187665-224607 GCA_030014935.1 Caiman crocodilus | reverse complement strand
TCTGACCCCGGTGCTCTTTCCTGCCAAGGCAGGGGGTCGGACTAGATGATCTGCCCAGGTCCCTTCCGACTCTAACTACTATGATACTATGATACAAAGGGGTAGGTACTAGGGAGTTATCCGCTTGTATGTTCACTTTTATATTGAGAAACATTTCTCAGCTGGAAGAATCTGGCTTGAAGCACTCTACGAGTCTAAGACAGGAATCAGCAACTTTAAGCATGGCAGGCCACTGATCACCTCCTCAACACCCCAGGTCCCCCCGGCACAGCACCCCAGCCCTCCCTGCTCTCTGCTCCACTCACTGTCAGCACTGACTCCTGCCAGTTTCTGTTGCCAACAGTGCTGGAAATTAATGAATTTGGGGAAGAGGGGCAGTAAGGGAGCAACAGAACAACCCCCCCACCAAGTCACAGAACATGGACACCAGATGTTGCGGATGGGACTGGCAGCACACAACAAAGAAATACATGGCACAGGGCAGAGAAGGTACCCCTGTCTACCACATGTTGCTGGTCTCTGCCACCAAAGGGCTGGGCTGCAGGCTGTTGGTTCCCAACTCTTGTCCTGGGGGCAGGGAAGAGGTGGGGGTAGAAAATTAAAGGACTGTTTCTTGTCTAATAGTTACTTTATAAGATTTTGGGGGCAGGAAAGAACTTCTTTGCTCTATGTTTGTTCTTCTTATTTGTTTGCACTAGGACCTAGGACACTGGGGTCCTGGTCCTTGATTGGAGCTCCCAGAATCTAGTGCAAGAGTGATACACTAAAGTCATTAATCTTATTTTGGGATGAAACAGGATTTGTGCATGAATTAGGAGAGCCGAAACTTCATTCTGACACTTATAAAAAGCTATGCCCTAAGGAAACAAAGAACATGCTAAAAAACCTGGTGGGGGGAACCCAACCATTCTTTTAATAGCATTTCATGGGCATGATTTCCACTATTTTCATCTCAGGAGTTTGAAGAACTATAGTGAGAAAATGGATTAAGTGTCCCTGGGGCTTAATCAAGGCATCCTGTAAAAGAACAATGAGAAACCTTCTTGCTGGGTATCATATCAAGACCTAATTTTGCACTTTGGGACCTAGATTCAAATCTTGACTTAAATAAGAAGTATTAAAGCCTGTTAATAAATTACCACCTAATCTGTACATGTGTTTTAAGATTAGAACTGCAGGGATTGCTGCAGACAAGCATCCACCAGGCTCAGCTCTGTGTGGTGTGGTTTAAATTCTCACACACACACACTCTTTAAAGGGTGGGACGATGCAGTGACCTGCAGAACACCTGTGTTTTGAGGTGTCATGTGAAAGATTTAGCATGATACCAGGCTCTTTCCACAAGAGCAGGGATTTATCCCCAAACTTTGGCAGCCACTATCCTCTTAAGAGCATATTAGATATCGTACTGGGTTGGACAGATTGCAAGCCCATGTAGCCCAGTATTCTGTATCTCACAGTGTTTGGAAGGGGAGGAGGGATGGGGAGGGGAAGTGGACACTAGCTGGTATCCTCTGCTCTGTGTCCCACTTTGGAATGCTTGCTATTGACCTATAACCTTCGCTCCCATCCCTGTTTTTGCATTTGTTGTCCCACAGAATTTGTTACTGCATACTTAGTGGCCTCTCTTTAATTAAGGAAGACTTACAGATCCCAGGTGGGCCTAAGCCCACCATCCTTGTGTAGTAAATAGGCCAAGTGTGGATGCCAGAGGGAAGCTTTTGTGCAGGGCTATCCAGTTTGATTTGTCCCCTGCAGCTTCCACTGTCCCTCTGGCATGCTGCTCTACTGTCCCAGGGGAAAGCCTGAATTTGCAGCTGCAAGATTGCATTCATGGTTTTAGACCAACTCTTTGTGAACTCAATGCCCAGCATAAAAAATACCAGTAAAATTGTCCCTAATTGGCTCCCTAGTGTGTCAGGAGAGAAGACCACAGGCAATGGAGCAGAGGCCAGGTTAGCATGTACTACCATTGGCCACAACAGATCTTATTTGACTGGTAAAAGAAAAATGTTGCACTCTAAAGCTGTTAGTCTAGGGCAGTGGTGCTCAACTTCTTTGTCCACAGAGCCAGATGGGCAGTGCCTCCTCTGTGGGCTAGACCCAGTCAGCGAGCCCAATCCAGCACCCAGAGCATGCATGGAAGGGCCCCATCTGGCTGTGGAGAGGGGATGGGGAGCAACCCAGCCCCAGAAGGAACGGAGGCTAGGCCTTGATCCAGCCCTGTAGGGGAAGGGAGAATGGCTGGACCCTGCAAGAGGAAGGGGGCATGGCTTGGCCTGGCTACAACCTGGCCAGATGGAGGAAAGGGGGTATGGCCCAGCCCTGGTGGGAGTGCAGGAGGTGGCATGGCCCAGTCCAAAACCAGTAGTGTAGGTGGAGAGGATAGGACAGGACCCACAGAAGGGGATGCAGCCTGGTCCCAATCCAGCTACATGGAGGGAAGGGAGCGTGGCCTGACCCTGATTTGGCTATGCAGGGGGAAGAGTCATGGCCTGGCTCTGGCCCACATGGGGCTTGGGATTTTGGCAGCAAGGAGGGTGGCAATATTAACTACCACTGCTCCCCCACACCAGCATTCCCGAGCTGCGGGGAGCACTGCAGGCCGGATTCCAAGGCTCTGCTGGCCACATTTCGCCGGTGGCCAGAGGCTGAGCACCTCTGGGCTAGGGCATTCCATTGCGCTTTTAAAAGGTGAGTGAAGAGAACATGTGGGAAACAGCCCCGTGTGCTTTGCCATGCAGAAAGAGGAGCAGCACAGCTGGTTATGACTACCAGAATCTCTGTTAAATCAGAGCACCTTTCCTCCCCTGCTATACTCAATTGCTTCCTGATGAGATTAGTATTGAATGGAGCAGGCTGACAGGGAACAAAGTCACTTGGATAGCACCAATAGAGCTGACATTCAACAGATGCTTGGATTCTTTTTTAGTTTTGCAGACTTATTTTCTTCTCTTCATTTTCTATTTTTGTAGCGTGAGCAGAAGTGGACCTGCTAAAGAAAACATCAGCAAGTCAGGCTTAAGAATATCTTAGGGCAGCTTAAAGTAGGAAACCTCTATACCCTGCATAGTAGGGACCTTGGTACTGCTAGGTGAGCTTCTGTAACCTGCATATAATTAAATGCTTACATTAGAGTAAGTGTACTGTAATAAGTACTTCTGATCTCTGGACCTCATAGTGCTTTATAAATGAGGGTCAAATGGGAAAATGGAGGCAGACAGGAGTAGTGACAGGTCCAAGTCAACTAACAGGCTGGAAGCAGAGCTGGGAGTAGAACCCAGTCCCCTGAGGCATAGTTCTGCCTTGCCGAAGCAGATATAGCTAAACACAGATGGTTTTCTTAAAAGAACTGGCCTTCGGGGTTTTACTCAAAACAATGTTATAAACTCCAGTACATTCTACACATTGAGTATACACACAACACGGACTAGAAAGGACATTCAGGGCACACTTATGGGGAGGTTGGGCTGGTGTGGGGGTGCAGGTGGGTTAATGTCTGTAACTGGATTCAGCTCCTTATTCTGTGATCCAGAGCCAACTTCCTGCCTCACCCCCCCAATCATTTCTTCTCCTCTCTCTCCCTCACCAAACCAAATCGTATACTGTGTTGCATACACAGGTAGGGTAAGGCATCAGTGCTACAAATCTAGCAGGGAAGCCAGCCAACACCCTAGAGCTGTGTCTGCTACAGAAGGGAATTCCTGATCTGAAGAGATACTAAATTGTCCCTTAAAATTCTACATGCATGAGAAGTAAGTTTTGAAACTGATAGCGATATACATTTCAGAAGAGTTTATTCCTCTGCCATAAGAGGATCATTGGATCACTTATACTTTTTCTTTTAAATCTCAGCATCTTGGTCTCCTCCTCTGTAGAATGGGGATTATAACTATTGTGCAGTTCTAACCCAATCAAAAGAGCTTGTGCCCCAGCAAAGACTGCAGGATTTGCCCCTAGGGGAATGTGTCAACTGAAGTGGCCAGCGCTTTAGAAGGAAGACCAGAAAAAACTATTATTTTTCTCACTGATGTATGAGAGAATCTAGGGCTCAGTTTCCACTATAATAGTTAAGTGACATCATTAATCTCACAAGCAATACACAGAGAGCTGGAAAATACTCTGATCAAAGTGTCAAGAGCTGCAAGAGAAACAAGGAGCTCAGGACTCAGCAGGTCAAACAACTTTTGTTGACCTTTAAGCAGTAAAATAGAGAGTCAAGACAAATACTCAAAGAAAGTGCAAAAGCAAAAAAGCAACTGGGAAAGATAGTCTCTGAACAGCCTCAGATGCAACAACCATAGCAATGGGAAAATGTGTCTGCAATTCTTAATCCTCTCTGAAATGCACATGCCCAAACACAAAAATGCTTCCAGCCAGAACGTTAATATCAAGGGAAATCTGCCTGAAGTGGCCAGTAAATTGTTCTCATCTCCAAAAGAGATGGTTGCTTCAACTAATAGGTCAAAAGAAAACTTTAGGATTACTTTAAAGTAAGCTCTTAAGATTGAGGTGGGGTGGCTGACTGCTGGAGTGGTTATGGTGCTGAGTCTGCTTGCATTAGCATATTAAATCATGACCCGAATACAACTTAGAAACCTAGTAGTTATATAGGACAGAGATATCACCAACCTTTGGAACTGAATGCTCTTCTATCAAAATCATTCAACTTTACTATCAGAGATGTTAAGGAAGTAATTGTTCACAATGGTTCTGGGCATGGGCCATACACATTATAAATCTCGCCCTCTCTCTGTTTTGAAAACAGGTATTTAAAATGTTCCTCACCATGAAAAATGTTCCTGAAGTGCAACTGTATCAGGACTGAGGCACCCTGGTAAAACTATAGGGATCCAGAGCTGGAAAAGCAGAGAGAAAAAGGAGGTCCAGAGGTCAACACTGAGAAGCATTGCAGTTGGACTGAAGAGGTTGAGTCCCGTGGGCCAGAACCAAGACTCACGGGCAAAGCTAGGAAAACCCATGGCTAGGGTAGCTGCAGACCATAAAGGGAAGCAAGGACTGTTCTCTCAAATGCTTTGTGTCATTTGCCTTAGTTGAAAAATAGCCTGACTACAAGAGCTTCCAGAAAATACAGACATTACAGCCGAGCCTGCTTTTCTTTCAGCAATGCATTAAATATATAGACCCAATTCTGAATTCAGTTACACTGATTTGCAGTAACTCAATGGAAGTTAATGGAATTATCCTGGTATAATTGAGAGATCAGAATCAGTTGCATATATTTATTATTGATTTAGATTGTGGTAGTACCTAAAATGTGCCAGGCACTTGTCACACATACAGCTCATTGGGGTAGCATGATTTAGGCCAATTTCTGTAACCAACAGCACACAAGGGATATCACAACTTGCTGGCTTTGAATTGCGTCTGTGCCCCCACCCCACACACACACAGAGGCATCAGCCTGAATCCCCTTTTTACAGCTGGATAAGCTGAGGGCAGGTTTCAGTCCATAAGCCAGAGTCAAGTAAGGCTTCAAACTCAGGTCATCTTAGCCATGGCAGAAAGCCTCACATGCTCTGTCACTGTGCCCCACTAAAAGTGCTGCAGGCACTTTTTCCATTCTGAAGACCAAGTCTCTGCAACCAAGCTACAACTCAGTGAGCAGGTCTACACCTGCGTTTGCTACAGCACCATTTTGTGCATGAGTAAATTACTTGGGAGTAAATGGTGCCAGGCAGGTATCTACATAATGCAGGGAAGTGGGAGAAGATTTGCTGCCAATCTGCTCCTGCTTCCCGAGGTCCTGCAATTGTCTGCTGCCGCCCCCAAGGAGGGGTCTAGGCTCCAGCTTCAGCAGCCAGCAGCCCTGCTCACTGCTCTCTGGCCAGCCACTTCCCTGGCCAGGATCAGCATGCACAGCACACAGCAGCACTCTCGTCATTGCTTCTGCCTTCCTGTGCTATGGCTGCTCTAGTCCCTGCCCTTTGCAGCAGTGCCCAGAGCACTGCTGGCCACCATGGTGACCACTGCCTGGCCCACAGCCATCTGGCCCCTCCTTGCACCCCCACATGCAGTAACCACCTGCCACCTTGACCCCGTGCACCTGGCTAGATCCTGATAGGGATGCTGACAACGGGCCCCAGGATACCACTGCTGGGGCTGCCATTGCCATCCTGGGCCTCCAGCCCCACTGCCTATGGGCCTGCTGGGCCAGCCAGAACTAGTGCCTTCATGTCATTAAGCACATCTGGGACAACAAGCAGTGACTGGAGGCCTTCCACATGACCCAGGCCATCTGCCAGGATTTCCTGGAGCAGCTCCAGCCACACCTAGAGTGGCAGCACACTGTCATGTGGCCGCCTCTCCCCGCAGACACACAGCTGGCCCCTCACCCTGCTCAAGCTGGCCATACCCACCAGCCTGCAGTATATCAGGCACCTGTTTTGTATGGGCAAGGCCACTGCTGGGGAGGCTGTCCTGGAGGTGTGCAGGGCCTTCCAGGACATGCTAGGGGACATGGTGGTCTGCGTGCATGACCCCCTGACAGAGGTGGCAGGGTTCAATGGCTGGGGATTCCCCCAGTGCACTGGAGCCCTGGACAGGACCCACATCCCCATCACCGGTCTGCTCCACATAGACTATCCCTACTCCAGCTGGAGGGGATTTCACTTTGTGGTGCTACAGGTCATCGTGTATAACTGCAGGGCCAGTTGGGTGGGTGGAGCCCATGATACCCACATCTTCAGGAACTGCATTTACAGGTATCAAATTTAGTCATAAATAGGGAGTTTTACTGCACAGTAAGCTTGTACAATGTAGGTGTGTGCTTACTGCACAGTAAACTACACTACTGTGCAGTTAAGTGTCTTGTGCAGACATGCCCAGTGAGAGCCAGTCATTCAAAAGAGGAGATGCCTTCCTGCTTTGCTTTGGGCAACACAAGCAGGAGCCAAGTTAGTTGAAGAATGAGAGAAAGCAATTTTGATGATTTATGGGCCACACTGCAGAGGAGTTAAATAAACTATATTAATCAGAACCAGAAGCATATTATGGTTTTCCACAAGGCATGTCCTTCCATTAAGTGACATAATTTAGATGTTTAAAAAAACCAAAATGCATCAGTGTTGAGTTTCCTGTTCTCCACCAAGCAAGAAGGTCTGGACCATAGCACTTCCAGGAATACTGCTTGCCATCTGTTCTGGAGGACGACTCACTGAGCAGCCCATGGGACAGATGATCACATGCCAGAAGTAGAAAGCATTTAACTTATGACAGTCTCCATGTTGGGTTTTCACTTTATTGGAGACCAGTCACCTTCTGGCCCAAAGACTCAGCATCTTAACCCTGCAACATTACCAGCATAAGTGTCCTTGTTAAACACTGTGGCTATTGCAATAGCATGTGGCTACATGTGCAAACCAATGCCACCACTTACCCCTTCCATGCAATAGTAATAGGGAGGCCGGTATGTTCAGTTGAGAGAGAAATTCTTGGTCTTAGCAAGTAAAACATGACACCCAGCAGAATCAGTCACCTTGCTCTTGCAATCCTTCATGAGGTCAGTTAAAAGATGAAGCCATCACATCTTGGGTGCATGTGACAAACTAACACTTGTGATGACCCTGTGCCAAATTCATCCTTACTGTAGCCCTAGTTTGGTTAAAGATGCATGTGACTTTCTATGTGATGCCATTATGATTCATAGGTAACTCTCTGTCTTTTCCAAATGGAAGGAATATGTTAAAGTCTGGCCTCTTCCCCCCCTCTATAGCCTATGGAATCCTGCTGACATCGCAGGATGGGAAGAGGCACCAATGATTTTGGTGCACACAGAGGAATGCAATTTGGGTCTCTCTCAACCCTGTGCGTGTGGCTTCTTTTGGAATCTATGTACCTTCCTAGATATTGGTAATTTCTTCTCATATTAGCTTAGCTAAAGATGGGACTTGGTTTCATTCCCCCCCCTCCCCCCCCGGTCTCAGCCCACTGCCTGACAAAACACTTGACCCATTCACTGCCACATCCTTCTGCTTCCATTTAGGAATGAGCACGGCCACAGATGAGCTTCCTTGATCATAGTATCCCAGAAAGACCCTAGAGAGTAGCATAGGGTGGACTAATGCCTTCACAGCTTGCTGCTGCACTTACCAAGAATGCGTAAGCCAGCTGCAATGGGCAAACACATCCAAGAGCTCTTCAGATATTTGATGTGATCAGGACTGACAGAGCTTAAGAGACAAGGTTGTTTTTACTTTTATTCCCAGTGGTCAAGAACATTTAGTCTGGCCGGGAAAAGGAAATCACATTACAGAATTATGGTTCATTTACCAGGTCCCACTGGAGATCTTGCAATAACCAGTGGCTTCCTAACACTATTAGCCAGCATCTGAACCTTATGATTTCACTGCAGTAGTCTCCACTTCCCACATCAGACTCAAGAGCCAAAAGACGAACCAATTACAGAATCCAGAAGTGCAGATAGACATGAAGACAGTGCAGGCATACAGTCTAAGGGAACGATTCTGCTAGAATGCATTTGCGTCCTTGGACTCCAGATTTCACTCACTCTAGGCTCCCTTCCTGATCTCAGGTTGCAAATACTATTCCCACTGGAATAAAGGACAAAATGTTCCTTTGCTGCAACAGGAGCAATACTGGATCTCTGTTTCCCAAGGCCCTGTTCCATTGCGATTTAACTTCCAATGGATCTTCAGCCACCCTTCTCCCCAGAATTGCAACAAGACCAGACGTTGGAGCTCCATTACAGTATACAAATAACACATCTTATAAGGAGTAGTCAGGTTGTCCCCTACATGTGAAGTCTTACATTCCAGTGTGCACAGACATCCATAAAGATGAAGAACTAGTGGGCCTTTCATTTAAAGTGAGCTCAGGTTTCTTGCCAGTCTTGGAACTTTAGTCAAAGCAGCCCAGATGCCATCATTTGAGTCCTTAGTGAATCCAGCTGCCCACTTTAAATCTGCAGCATTCATTACAACTGGGTTGCTCCTAACAGAGGGTGTCCCCAGGTCTTGAAAACAGAGTGGGAACAGATCTGTCCAGACCTTGACAGACAGACAAGTTTGTTTGCTTACATAAGGCTTAGTTCAAACCAGTGTCAAGTCACCATTGCTGCCTCCGCTCCACCCCCGAAAGGCAGGAATAAAGAAACAATGCAAAAATAAGTTAGTCACAACACAAGGGACAGATTCAATTCTGTAGTTTTGCAGGGGCTGACTAACTGCTTCTCAGTGTGGAAGTGCCACCAGAAACGCTCCTCAAACATCTCATTAATGTGACAATTCTTAAACAAAGACAAATATAAATATATATTATATGCCCATAGAACAGTACTGCCAGTCAGAGCCGGTAGGATGCATATGCCAAAGCCAGGTTTTACAACATCTATACTTTACCATCCACCTGGTGTGAGAGCCATACCCAACATGGAAAGAAAGCTGTGGGAAGCACAAGAAATAACTCCGCATAAAGAACTAATTAAGATAATGTGAACTGATCTCTTTGGAGCTTTTGTCAGCACTGAGATAGTGCAAGGGTTTCAAATAGCAGCACAGGACTTAACTTGCCAAGCTTCAGTTCCTTGGGGAGCTCAGCAGACAGACCAACCACACATGGCATCTCCAAGGGCCTTTGACAGGTAGGGTTGTATCTGAGACATCAGTGGCCTGGTGGGCTGACAGTCAGGTGTGTACCAGAGCCAAAGATCAGTTGTGCAATACGTTGCAGTTCAGTAGCTTAATGGAGGTATGGGTTTAAAAGGCAGGATGATTTCCACATTCATGCCTCCCCTGTAAAGGGTTAGCAGTGTTGCCATGGACTGAAAAAGCCTGATTTGGGAGCTCTGGAGGGATAATATTGTAACCTTGAGCAGGATAACTCAGTGGTGCTCAACCTTTTCGCCCCAGGGGTCAGGTCCCGTGCCAGTCCAGGCCTAAGGAATCAGAACTTGTGGCAGACGTGATATCTTTTATTAGACCAACTAGACATTTAAAACAAAAAAAAAATCTTTATTTGCAAGCTTTTGGGCACAAACACCCATCCTCAGACATAGGAGAACGCAAAGATTGTAAGATTTCTCCTAGATGAAAATTCATATTTCACAGGAGAGCTGAAGGTGCTCTAGGCCTATGCATTTGATATAGCACATGGGGCCATGATATCTGGTTTGCAGGGCTCCCCCCAGGTCCAGAAATTTGGCAGTAGCAGATTGGCAATTAATGCTGATACCTCTTCCCTGCCACCAAATTTTCAGACCTGTGGGGAGACTGGCAGTCCATATAAAATGGATTTGCACACCAGATTTGGCCCAAAGGTCTGGGGTTGAACAACCCTGTTCTAACAGAGTCCTGTTGATACTGATGGAGTCACTCTGGACTTCCATGGGACAGAGAAATTTAGATTATCTCCAGCTTTGCCACCAACTTGCTGTGTTACTTCAGTCAAGAAAATCTCTGTGCATATTTGTTATGTTTAAACACAGGAAGGAGGATAATAGTACCACAAGATTCCCTATCTAGTTTAGTGTTTGCCAAATGTTTTGGCAGGCATGCCATAAGATAAGGTCTGCATGCTCCCTAAGCACCAGTTTGACCCCCTACTCCTGCCAAACTGGCTGCTCTCCTTTCTGCTGCTCTGCTTTCTATTCCCTGCTCTATCCGCCATGTTCTTTGCTCTCTGAGCATAGGCTACCCCATGCTAACTGTGGCACACATGCTGCACGTTAGACATCCCTGATCACCTTTACCTTTAGACCTTTCACCAGTAGCTCTCAAAGCACAAGACAGAAGGAAGCTTTTATCATTGCCCCCATTTTAGGTGGGGGAACTTGCCTACTTTTGCAAAGTACTTCTATGTAGCTTTATATTTACGGTTCTTGAAGCTTCAGAGTTTTCTTGTCATTTGGCATCACCATCACCACCTTCATAGGTCCCATACTGCTCTTGAGATCAGTGGAAATTTTGCTTACAGATTAAGAGTGGTCATGTGGCTTTCACCAGAAACAAGGGTGACGTTCCTTGAACAGGAAGCTGCTACTCCAGAGACCAGCAGAGAAGTGAGCTGTGGCATGACCAAAAAAATATTGCAAGTTATGACTGGCATTCTGGGGTAAGAGATCAATAGTCATGGCCAATGAGATCCCAAAAATGGAGTTAAAGGAAAGTATCTGTGGTTAACACCACTCACCAAAGACAGTGAACCAAACTTGGCTCAGTAGCTACACAGCATAGTATTCCTGCACTACCTCCATCTTGTTGCATGATCCTGGGCAAAATCACCCCACAGTGATTCAAGTTCCCACACTTGGGGATAATGATTCGTGGATGACACAGTCACGAGGGCTCTCTGTCATCGCCTGCTCAGAACACTGTATAATACAGGTTGGAAGACTTCTTCAAATTAATTCCTGTTTGAACTCAAACATTTTTTTAATCTCTCTCAAGGACGGATACTCTAACTAACCATACCCCCTAACCACATGTGAGAGCCTGAAGACAGACCTACTCTACCCACTCCTCTACATTTTTCAAATTCTTGGTCTCTAGCGTGTTTGAGAACAGTGCCAGGAGGGCAGGAAGGAACATGCTCAAGAGCATCCTTCTCAGGAGTGCCAGAGATGTGCTGGAGACGCACCAAAGGGCGGGAAGTTCTCTTTGAAGAGCTCAAAGGACTATGCTCCTGGAGATGCTCATGTTAGAGACAGGTTTTCCAATTCTCTCTCTCTTCTTGCGGCTTGTTTTTGAATCTTTCTGATTTTTCAATATCCCTAAACAAAAAACAAAACAAAACACATGAACTGAAGACACCAGCTTGACTGCAACTGCTACTGTACAAGCACAGGGTAACACAACCTTCACACTCCAGCTCAAGATTCCCTCTAGATGCTTCCACTGATCACGTTAGCCTATGTAGCCACAGAGGAGATATCTACACTGTAAACTCACTATCAGGCAGAAGCACCCTCAAAACAGGTGGCACTGCCCTGCACAGGCTGCCTCAAACTAGAAGCAGTATAACCATGTTCTGGGAAGCAAATTAGCCCTGCTGAGTGACAGTGACAATTAATCTGCCTGCAGTACCATATGAACATAGCTGCCCAGGTTGGGGCAGAGCAGCATGGCACACTTGAGGTGGATGGAATGGTAATTATACTCCACAGACATGGGCAGAATCACACAGGAAGCTCACATTTAGTTAGTTACCCATCATGATCCCTTCCTTTCCAGAATGCCTATGTCCTTTTCAGACTCACTGCCTCCAAGAATAAAGCCCCATCTAAGTAAAGTCAACATTAATTGTTCCTGGATGCATATTTAGGCACACTAAAATGTGCAGTGACTAGCGCCCAATGTGGCAAGCAACACTTACCACCTTCACACAACATTTAAATATGCATAAATGGAAGAGCTAAGCATTATTATAACTTGATGGGACAATAATGCTGGGAATGGCAGCAAACAGAACTCAAGACACGTGGGTCCTTCTGAACCAGTATGGTCTTCAGCAGGAGCCAGAATTAGATGCTTCAGAAAAAAGATACAAGACCTGCTGCAGGCAAACATGGGAGAATCCATTCCCAAGACAGTCTTACCCTCAATGCCTAGAGGTTGGTTAAACCTAAAGCAAAAGGGTTTACGTCCCTCCCAAAACGCTTTCATTAGCAGTCATAGCTGCAGCCCTGGATTTTCCATTTAGCCACGTAAATTCTGAAACTACAGTGAGTTCTACCATTTAACTTTAGGTAGGGGTTCACAAATTTCTATCGGCTTTAAAGAGAAGGGAATTTATTCATTGAACATCTCCTTGTCCTTTTCTATTTTTAATGAGGCAAGAAGAACAGAAGCTCCAGACTTAAATTCTCTAGATCACTCAGTGTTTTCATAGAATAGTAGAAAAAGATCAGACTGGAAGTAACTTCAAGAAATCTTAAGGCAGGATCGCCCTTGTCTAAGACATTCCAGAAAAACGTTCATCTAACCTGCTTTGAAAAGTTGCAAGGATGAATATTCCAAAACCTCTCCAGATAATATGTTCTAATGCTTAACAATCTCACAATTAGAAAGGTTTTCCTAATATCCAAACTATATTTCCCTTATTGCAGTTAAGGCTATTATTTCTGTTCTGTACTTTTAGCATAAATCCTTTCTAAAAAGTAGAACCATAGCCTTTCTAATCTCCTCACATGAAGCTTTTCTCATATCTTCTCCCAGGCCTCTTCTAAGTGCACAATGTTTTTTTCCAAGAGAGGAGGACCACTTTTGTGCAGTGCATTCCACATAATGCTAAAAGAAAACATCATGCCACCCTTCATTACTCACGACAAAATCCCTTATTCCTCGTCTACCATTTTAAGGCACAGCTGAGCAGAGTTCTTCATTCAGCTGTTCACAACACTGACCAGGGTGTCCCTCATGCCACTTGATGCTGGTAATTTATGCCCCTCTTAGGTATGACTAGTTCAGAGATTTCCTCCTCAATGTTCATTACTTTGTATGTTTATTATCCAACATATTAGTCCTTTCCCCACGCTTGCTTAGAGCCTCTAAGGAGTTTTTTGTATTTTTCCAGGACCTGCCCAGGAACAAAAATTTTGCCTAATCACTTTTCATCCTGAACTAGGCCATTGAACAAATACAGAATCTACCATGGAGCCTTGAGGACCACGTTGCTAATCTTTTGCTAAGTTAAGAATTGAATACTGTCTCAGACTCCGCTCCCTTAGCTAATTTTTCTGATGAGAAAAATCTTTGCTGTGCCCCCTATGACTACTAAGCAAGTTTAGTAGTCCTTTTGGAAGGGACCTTATCAAAGGTTCTTTGAATAAAAATGTAAATAAAGTTGTCAACCAGTACCAGTTTGCTGACACAAAATAAAGACTTCTAATGGATTATGTGAGGTTCAATTTTTCTTTGCAGTAATCATGCTGGACAAATCCTCACCTACATTTTTGTCTGAATTATTCTATTTCTAAAATAGTGTTTTGACGCATTTTCAGATGCAAGGCTTACTAGTACATCATTTCCTACAGCCCTTTTTGACATTTGATGTTTACCAAAAGGAGTTTGATGGATGACACCATTCCAGGGAAGATGTTCTCATATAACATTCCAACTTAGGAGACCCTGGAAAGTTTTTCTGAGCCTGTCATCTCACTGACATATGGCTGCTGTCCACTTCACTTCCCAAGGAAATCTGATTTGTTCCAAAGTTTATAGTTTCAGTGACCTAATCCCATCATATCCATTCCTGTTTCCCTTTAATTTACTGCCACAGCTTGTATTAATTGACGTATTGCAGAGGTCTTGAGCTAAGTCAATTGTTGAAAAAGAGCAAAATGTGAAGTCCCTTTGTATATTACAAAGGTATTGGAATGGAAAGCTACAGCCTCCATAAAACAGAAACAAACAGGCCAATTAAAAGCCTGAATAGCTTGACTACCCAGGATGCTGTCCATGGTTCAAGATATTGACCTCAGACACCACTGTGTTAGGAGTAAAAAATATTCTCTGCAAAGATCCCATAGGCTAAAGCAAGCACCCATTCCCAAGGCTAGAACAGATTCCCAAGTGAGACTATCTGGGTCTCTCTGCTAGTGCATTGCATAAATTTACGTGCTCCCCTCCTGAACAGTCTTGAACTGCTGAGCAAGCCCTCTATGTTTAAACAACTCTGAGATCAGCAACCATGCAAGCAGTGAGGGGAGCAGTCTCCAGGGCCTCTTCAATCAGAACCAGTTTGCTGAGACCACTAACAAAGGATGCTGACCCGCATCCATTAGGAGGGTAGCACGGCCATTTCTCCTTCATTGTGGTGGTTACTATTGCTCATGGGGGAGGCAGCGAGGGAAAGGGGAAGGCACTGTGGTGGGGAGGGGGGGCAGTCAGTCAGCTTGATGGAAACCACCTGCACAAACTCTGCCCAATACTGCTTTTTTTTGTGGGGGGGAGGGGGAAGAGACAGGGGAATAAAGAGCAATCAAGTGTCTCTGTGTGGGCTCTGTGTTTACCACAGCTTGACAGCTATGGTGAAAATTAGTGGGTTGGCTCCAGTCTAGTGAAATCCACCAACCACTCAGAAAGCCTGTGCAGTGAGAGAGGGGGAAGATGCAGTGAGCTCATCAAGTCAAAGCAGAAAGGATTTTCCTTCACATATTAAAAAACATCCTCTACAGCTAGTTATTTTGAAGTGAGAGGTGATTGAGAGCTGGAAGGGGAGGAAAAGCTGCAGGATGGCTGAAGATGACCTGTCTGAGGTATTCCCACAGTCCCAGTGCCCATAGTACAGTATTTGGGTACCTCTCATCGTCTAGTGTCTCTCTCTTCACATTAACCCTGTGTGGGAAGGCAGTGCTATCATCTCCATTGCACAGATGGGAATCGAGGCACCAGGAAGACTACAGTGACTGGCAGGGTTATACTAGAAGCCCATAGCAGAGCAAAACCTTCAACCTGGCTTTCTCAAGTCATAGCCTGACACCTCAACTGCAGGAACATGTTTCTCATCTTGGAAAGAGGACCTCCATCACAATGAAGACTGTTCTCCTTGTTATGTAATCCCCAATGCAGGGGACAAGAGTAGGCTCATCATGGCCAAAAAGCCCTGGAGAAGGTGGGAAACACCAAACCCACTTTTTACCTCTCCACCTTTCAGGGAAATACAGTTTGGGGAATGCTTGGAATAGAAATAATTGTATTTGGGCTGGAGACAGCGCTAGTGCTAGCAATGCTAGTTACATAGGAGGCAGCAGTGAGACTTGAAGCACTTTTGGGGCAGGGCCTGAGAAATAAACACACACTCACTGCATGGGACAATGGGATCCACAAAGCCACATGACCATGGTGGACAGAGGGCTTGGAAGGCAGGTGAGAACTTCAAGCCCCAAACAGTCCCCGGGACAGGAGGAGAGATCTGGAAACTTCAGCGAATGCCAGATGCCATCCCCAAGAACCCTGCAAGCATTTCTGCCCTTGACCATGCAGAATCAGGTAACACAAAATGGTTTGTATGAGGAGGCCAAGGGAACTAGAGAAAGTGATAGGGTTCTTTGTATTGTTCTGCACGAGCATGTATAAACTAACACACATATGTATGCATGTCTCAGGCTTAGTTTGCTATCTGACCAATTTCATCACAGCACTCTGCAAGTCA
The DNA here is from genome assembly GCA_030014935.1 of Caiman crocodilus. Lineage (NCBI taxonomy): Eukaryota > Metazoa > Chordata > Crocodylia > Alligatoridae > Caiman > Caiman crocodilus. The sequence goes on along the minus strand of JAGPOW010001167.1, from coordinate 208,476 downwards.
AAATACCTTAGCCTGTAAGAGAAACACTATGACACTGCTCTCGGATGCTGCTAAACCCTAGCCTCTGCAATGACTGCAGTTTTTGCCATAATCCATCTTTCCCATGACAGAGTACAAGATGCCTTACAAATAAAGGGATGCGTCACCCCTCTTTTTAAAAGAAAAAAAAATAGAGGCCAGGATCTTGTTGGTTAGACCATAATTTCCCTCATTAATATTTCTGGAAAGGAAATATGTTTGTCATTCCTCTTCAGACTTCCAAAAACAAACAAACAAACAAACAACCCTACTGTTAAAAAAAATTGTTCAATAATAACTATCAGAGAGAAGGCTGTAAATTGGTAAAGTCCATGGGACTCATTTAAGGTAATTCCTGTCTAGGAAATGTATTAATCCTGTGAAAGACAAGAAGGCTTAAAAACTCTTCATTTGTTTAATGGAAGAAGAAGAGCACTTGGTGAAGAGCTGCCCATTTAAAAAAAAAAAAAAAAGCAAACAAAAACCCCCAACAATTCATCATCCTTAGAGAACCACAATGCAGTTAAAAACTTTAACCATGCATGATAAGAAGGAATAGGAACCGTCATACTTGTGTTGCAAGGAAAAAAAAAACATTCATTAAAATACACCCCCCCCATCATTCAAACCAGTTTAAAAACAAAACAAACAAAAAAACCATGATAGGATCGTTGCTGAAGAGTCATGAAAAACAGAACAAAACCAAACAATTTTTCCCCCCTCTCTCTCCCAACACACACACACACACACACACACACACACACACACAGAGCCAGGGAAAGTAGTCCACAGTTCAGAACAATGCTAATCTAATCACTGAATTTTTTTTATGTCTAGGTGACCACTGAGAATTACAACTCTCAATTACTACCGTCTTTACTCAAGTTATCCTACGGCTTACCTGGCCCTATAGTTGGCATACATGGAGAACATGCATAGCTTCTGCATTACTCTTATAACCATGCAACTCCCCTCACCTCCTCAATTTTTTGGTGTTATCTGATCTCAGGAGGGGAAGTTTATCCTAGAGACACTTCTGGAGTATACACACTAGCCTGCCTCCCAACAATAAGGTTGAGTGAAGAGATGATGAAGAGTCGTTGACATCAGTCTGGGTAGCATAATGATGATCCTAAACATGGTGGTGAAACCAGGAAAACTGGATCAGCCAAATGGTCTGGTAATGGTGGGTTACCAGCCCATGGATTACCTGGAGTGGGTGACTTTGATCACCTTTCAAGGCTATTCCTGGGATGTCCAGGAAAAGGACTGCAAGTTCAAAGGAAGTGGACCAGAGGAGAAAGACTTCATAGTTCAGAGAAGTAGCCAAGATGAAAGCTGCAAAACTTGCAGAAGTAGAATCCTGCAGACCCCAAAGACACTGACCAAGTCCCATAACACCTAATTGTAGTGAACAAATGGACACAGGGAAAGGCACACAGGAACTCTGCTGTTTTGCCTGGCTCAGTAAAGGTGTCCAAGATAAAATGCAGTTGGTTTTTAAGAAATGCTACTGCAAAGTGTGCATCTGTTTCAGCTGTCATGTGTTCCTGAAGATTTCAGCTGTTGGAACCCTGGGTGAGGGGAGAGAAAGAGTGGGGCAGTATAGTCTCAAAGTCTAGGCCACCGCTGATGGTACCTCAGCTCTCAGAAGGGAGTGATATCCAAGAAATCTGCATCCCAGAGATGAAGGCTCCAACTCTCCAAAGGGCTCAAATCGCAAGTGGCTTCAAGCAAACAGGTCTCTAGTGGGGAAAACAAATGCTGCAGAGTGTCCAAAAGGGGGAGCTCAACTCAGGTTATGCCAAAACTGATCCTGCCGGTACATCAAGAAAGGCAATCCAACAACACATTTCACTTTGGGAAATGGCTTTTATAAAAAGGGATTCAATTTGCTGCATAGTCACACCTAGCACAAGATGTCTTCTGTCCTACCTTGTTCTTCTGCCGACACCCTGTGTCACTTCCAGCGCTTATTTGACTGGGGGGAGAAACATGTGCAACCAGGGACAGCAAACAAGACAGTTTGCAGGTCAGTTTGCCACTGCCCTCTTTGAAGGGGAACCTTTAAGGTAAGCTCTTTCTTTAATTAAGAGCATCTAACCTACATGTATTTAGTGTTAGTAGCTAAAACTCAGGCGTTAGATCAATACTTAAGGGGCTTAAGTCCTGAGCAAGGGGGAGTGCGCCACAGGGGTGTTTGCCTAGGAACTCTCTTACACTGAAGGAAGGTGAAAGCATGCTAAGAGGAAGCAGGGAAAAGGGAACCTTTCAGGACCAAGGAGCAGTGAATAGGCCAGCTTACAGAGGAGTTTGCTAGGGAAGGTCTGCTTGGAAGAAGGGCAGCAGGAGAGAGATGGCAGATTAAGAGACCCAGAGAAATGGCTGGAGAATGTCACAATGCCAGATTCACTGCCACCGTCTCTGCTTGCACTTGTGAGGTATCTGTCCAGGCAGGATGGCTCACCATCAAGGCTTCCACCCAGGACCTGGTTTGGTGTTGTGGAGACTGGCCTACAGGTTCCTTCCAGTGACAGCCAGCTGGGGGAGTGCCTGCAATGTCAGCCATGTCTCCTGGTGGTGGCCTTCAGGGAACAGGCAAGAGAGCTACAGGAGATGGCAATGCTCCAATGTGTCCTCTGCCATGAGGACTTCATTGATCGGATGCTGAAGGAGACCTCTAGGACTGCAAAGGAAAGACTGCCAGAGGCAACACTAGAGAAGCAAGAGGACATGGACTCCTAGGAAGGTGGAAGCTTGTAACCTCTGGCAACAAGCAGAAATCTTCTCCACTGCAGCAGTTTGCCTGAAGAACAGATATGGATCCCTAGCAACAGAGAAGATGAGCATGTTCCATTGGTGGATGATGCCAAGCCAGGCCTCCCCAAGGTTGGGAGGATCGAGACCACTGCCACTAACAGGAAGCGATGGGTGGTGGTGGCAGCTAGAGACTTTCTTCTGCAAGGAATGGAGGCATCTATCTGCTTACCTGACCTGGTGTTTTGGGAAATCCACTGCATGCCCAGCACCCAGATCTGAGATGTCACAGAGGGATTACCAAGATCTATCCCGCCCTCTATCAATCCATGCTGCTCATCCATGTGGGCACCGATGATACTACCAGGGGTGACCCCGAGCAGATCAAAAGCAACTACAGGGCTCTGGGTACAAAGGTGAAAGGGACAGGAGCTCAGATAGTGTACTCCTTGATCCTACCAGTCAAAGGGAGGGGGTCCAGACAGAAGCAGACACATCCTGCAGATCAATACATGGCTATGCAGATGGTGTCAACCATGGGATATTATTTCGAGGAGGAGGATTGCTGGGAAGAACTGGAATGCACCTGATGAGGAGAGTGAAGAGCATCTTTGCAGACAGGCTCACTAACCTAGCGAGGCAATTGGCTAGGTACCTCATATGTCTGTATACGAATGTACAGAACCTGGGAAGCCAGCAAGAGGAATTGGGAGGTCCTTGAACAGTCCCAGAATTATGATGGGATTGGAATAACAGACTTGGGGGGATAGCTCACATAACTGCAGCACTGTCATGGATGGGTATAAACTGTTTAGGAAGGACAGGCAGGGGAGAGGAGGAAGAGTTGCTCTTTATGTAAAAGAAATCATGATTGCTAATATTGTTCATTATCCTTGAAAATTCATGATGATTAGGAGAGGTCTCAGGTGACTGGAAAAGGGAAAATATAATGCCCACCTTTAAGAAAAAGAACAAGGAAGATCTGGGGAGTTATAGACTGGTCAGCCTCACCCCAGTCCCTGGAAAAATCATGGAACAGAAGTGGATTCTTTGAGGACCTAAGCACTTGGAGAAGGGGATTAGGAAGCCAGCATTGATTCACCACACGCAAGTCATGCCTGACCAACCAGATTGCCTTTTACAATGAAATGACTGGCTCTGTGGACATGGGAAGAGCAGCAGATGAAATATACTTTGACTCTAGCAAGGCTTTCAATAACGGTTTCCCATTACATTCTCTCAAGCAACTTAAGGAAATACAGGTTGGATGAATGGCTGGTACAGTGAATAGAAAACAGACTGAATCATCAGGTTCAGATGATTATAGCTGATGGCTTGATGTCTAGATGGCAGCCAATATGAAATGGAGTAGCCCAGGGGTTGGTCCTGGGACTGGTTTTATTCAATATATTCATCAACAATTGGAAGATGGGATAAGGTGCATCATCAGCAAGTTCACAGATGACACCAATCTGCAGGGAAAAGTGGATACACTGCAGGGTAGGGCTAGGATTCAAAGAGAGCTTGACAACTTGGAGGATTGAATCAAAGTAAATCTCATGAGGTTCAGTTAGGACAAGTGCAAAGTCCTCCCCTTAGGATGGAAGAATCCCATGCACCAGTAGAGGCTGGATACCAACTAGCTAAGCAGCAGCTCTGCAGAAAGGGACCTGGGGATCACAGTGGACAATAAGCTGAATATGAGCCAACAGCATGTCTTGTTGCAAAGAAGGCTAACAGCACACAGGGCTGTATTAATAGGAGTGTTGCCAGCAGATCAAAGGAAGTGATTCTTCCCCTCTATTCAGCATTGGTGAGGCCACATCTTCATGTCCAGTTTTGAAGCCCCCCCACAGAAAGGATGTGAACAAATTGAGGAGTCCAGTGGAAGGCAACAGAAGTAGAGGGGGCTGGTGCATGTTACTTAAGAGGAAAGGCTGAGGGAACTGAGCTTATTGGGTACTTTTACACAAGCTCCAGAGTGGAGGGAGGGAGGGGGGAGAAGCACTTTAGAGTGGCTTGGAGAGCTGCTCTAATTAAAGTACCACCATATCTCATGCATGCAGTGTCCCTGCGCTTAAAAATGGTGGCAGGGGCACTTGAATGAAAGCTTATTCAATGAGCTTCAGTTCAAAGCACCCCTGCCACCATTTTTAAGCACAGGGACACTGGTACACAAAGATGCAGGAGTCTGCTGGAGCATGGTAATTGCCTCCTGACACTGTGCCAGTACAGGAAACAAAACACATCTGCCTGCATGGAAGAGATGACACACACAGAGATGAAGAGAAAGGAGAGCCTTTTTCCATGCCAGGGGCTTCTCAGTGCATCCCCCTCACATGGAATATGCAGCACCACTCTGGGCTAAGGATCTGTTGCCCCTTGGCAAGTTCCCTCCGATACCAGCTCCTCTCTCTCAGCAGCTGCTTTGCTCACCTCATCTTGCTTATTACCAAGTAGTTAGGGCTCCATGTAGCACCACAGAGAGCGCAAGGGGTCATTTCCATGAAGCTGCTAAGCAAAAAGACAGCAAGCAAGAAAAAAAGCAGATGAAAGGAGAAATATGGTGAGAGAAGACTTGGCAGGCACTGAAAGCAATCACAAGATCGCTAGGAATATGACAGGAGAGAAGGGTATGTGGTTTTCTCCAGCGCATGTACCAAGCTGTTTCCAAGCTTCTTGCTGTATTTAAAGGGGTGTATGCAGACTTCTACTACCATTTCAAAATGCTGCCCTTTTCTTATAAATATTTTATACGCTTGGCTTGATTTCTTTCAACACCTGGCTTCTTTCTTCACATAGAAGGTTTCCTTGCCAGTAGTTGTCTATTACTTTGGCCTAGAATGGCTGGCAAGACTCAATCCCTTTTCAGATCTGGCATGTGATCCTCCGAGACCCAGCTCAATTTGTCATTGTAGCTTTGTTGCTCCTCTGTTTTCCCCTTAGCCTTGTAGCTGCGTTTCTGTCACACCCTGAGCAGTTCTGGAGCAGCCTGTAGGAGTGAAGCCACCTGACAGAACAGGGAATTTCACTGTCAAGTGATGCCGTGTCCCATTTTGACCTTTGATAGAACTGCCCCACCAGTGAGATTAGAACCGTAAGCCCCTACCCCATGCCTCCACCACACTACCATGGCTACCAAACTGCTATGCTATGGGAACAAGTGTTCTCCGCCCAAAGGATCCTCTCCCTGAGGGCCTGCCGAATCCTAAACACGTATGCAATGAAATGTTTGCTTCTACACTTCTGAGACTGCCACAAAAGCAACTGAGAGAGACAAGAAAGGGGCAGTTTTGAGAAAAAAAGTTGTTCTCCCTGTTGTGAAAAGTGGAAATACAATAGGGACAAGATCCAAGCAGACTAGATACCCTAAAGAGCTAAGCCTGGACCAACTAAGCCTTTAAAAAAAAAAAAGAGGGAGTGGGAAAGCCCCTTTCATTTTGTCCCCATTTCTCATTTTAAAGCGAGCCACTGCCACCACATTTTTCTGTTCTAATGACTTAAATATTAAAGCTTTTCTTCATTTTAGAGACATTGAAAGATTCCACAAAAATGTCAATTCAAAATGAAAATATTTTTCTTTTCAAAGGTTTTTCTTTCTTCATCCCTTTCCAGAGACAAAAGTTTTCCTGACCAGGTCTCCTGGACATAAAACCTGTCCCCCTGTTATTCCTAGAGAGACACAGCCCACCAGCTTGGGACTTTGAGTTTTGGTAGCAGCAAAAGGAGGCATGAGGTAGGTGGTTGCTGCTGTCTGGCTCTCCCGCATTTGTCAGATGCTCTGACTTCAGGTGTCACGCAGGCTCTTGAGAGGTAGGAAAGCTTCATTAAACTGGCAGCTGCTAAGAACTGGCTTTGAAGTAAGAGGAATGCTGATCCCTCCTCCTGCCACTCAAGGGTTCACAAAAAGGGTGTCTGGTTGTCTAGACCACAACCATGGAAAAATACAAATAAAGACGTCAGACCAAAAAGAGACACTGATCTTTCTGGAGACTTAAGGAAGCTCCTGGGGTTGTTGCCAAGGGACTGAGGTAGTGGCAGAATTTATCAAGTGTGGAATAACAGCCTGTTGCACTACAGCTCTGCATGTGCCTTAGATTTGCTTTCTCTGCCAATTCTGTGCGTGTGCTCCGGTTGCAGAGAAATGTTTGTCCCCATCCTTACTCACCTCTCCCCCCTCTTTTATTGCTTGTAAATTAATTCAAGATGGCTCTTACAGAGACAGTTGATTTTTAAAATATATCCATGGATGAGCTCCTTGGCTGACTTCAATCAAGGTCTTTCTTCTGAGGTCCATACAGCTTTGCTGATTTACATGAGTCAGGATCTGGACACATGCTTTTAGAGGGAGAAGGTAAAGCACATTTCCTGGCTTGTGTCACCATCCGCCCAAGACTATTAAAACAGGAGGAATGTTTTCAATCTAATTTATTATTCACTGTGTTATTGTATGGTTTCTGAATGTCATTCAGCATGGACAACTAAAATGCATTAGTTGCTTTGACATTTGTTTTCCAGTTAGCTGAACTCTCAGATTTAGGTGCTTTCATAATTTTTCAGAATATGGGTTGCAGAAGGATGCAAATACAAACAATAAAACAATATATTTTCATTACTACTACAGATGAAAAATTCATGAAGACATTTCTATTACCACTAGGATTTTCAAAGCCCAATGACTCAAGAATCTAAAATTCTGAATTTAGATCTAACAGAGCCCACTGCAAAAGGGCCTTACCAAGTCCGTTGCATTTGAAGTGATATGACCATTGATCATCTATAAAGTACGCTCCAGTAAAGAAGGGGGAAAAAAAAAAGTCAGCCAAATCCTTCAGGTACACAGCAAACAGGTTTATTATATTCTATGGGACTTGTCAGGTAAATAAACATACTTGAGGACAGTAGGGTTTGCAGGACTAGGGATTTACAGTGGCCTGAGACAATTACCTCAGGTGTAGCACATATTCCACACATGGGACATACCTTAGTAATTTGCTTTATTAAGTTTCCCATCTAAAAAGAAAGACACCCACTGCAAAATGCTTGCCAGTTTCAAAGCACTTTGCAAACACTAATTCACTCATAATATTTAACCTGGTTAACCCACATTGAAATCTTTAAGGCAACTCTTTTTCAGAGCAACGTGTCACACATTAGAAGTCCCAGGAGTCTTCTCAGATTGATGTGGGAAGGCTTAGAACAATACTGAGGTCTCCTGTAATATGATCTTCTTTGTCCCATGCCAAAATTCCTGGGGGCTTATCATGCAATATGCAAGCCAATTCACTTGAGGCTAGGCCACAGACACGCATAAGTCAAACGTGGTCAGCAGCTTCCTCTCCACACCCTTCCTTATTCTTCTAAATGAAAGGAGAAAGGATGGTAGGGAACCGAAGCAGGGCACAGATCCTGAATACACTGATATGTTTGAGAGAACTACAGGTGCGTTTTCATATCATTCACAATTCGAACACAAAAATTACCAAGATGACCCCAATATTTGTTACTTGCATTTAAGTGTTATGATTTTGTAACATAAACAGCAGAAGATTTACTAAGCAATCTATATGTTCAACTTCTATCCTTGCTAAGTCTTAGCTGTTCCTATTGCATCAGTTTGGACAACTCCTGAAACATGGAATAAGGGAAGCTGGTAAGATAGTACACACAAAAAAATTTCTGGTGGTTGGTTTGGAGAGTCAAGTGAGTTGCCTTTTTTTTTTTTTTTTTGGGGGGGGGGTTGGTTTTTTTGGTCATTTGAACTTTTTATGGCTGTTTAAAAAAAAAAACCCCAAAAACTAATGGAAGTCCTTTTTCCAGACCCTCTCTAAGTTAAGACAACTTGCTCTCCAGCAGTTATAGTTCAATGATAACCCACCCTTACCTCCAGGCACTAAAATATACAGCATCAGGAGCCGAGCAACTAGCAGCTTGTATACCTAGCCATGCGTACAGCCATCTCATCCAATGCAAAGTTAAGTAAATAGTTATGCAGACAAAGAAACTTGGTCATCATATTTTCAGTCACTAGGTGGCATACAAAACAAATCACGTACATAGACAAAGAATAGGACAGAATCTCTAGGACCAGAAACAGGTAATATTAACTGTACTATTACTAATATTGTTTGAATGCTCTTGGTTCCAACGGATGATGAGGTATCGGTGCTTGGATCAGTCAGACAACATCCATGGAAGCTTTGAGGGATTGGGGTTACCTGCTGTCCCATGAGTGCTGTAGCAGCATCTATGGGTGTAAGGGGTAAGAATGGGTTAACAGGCACCTGTAGGTATTCTTATAGTGTCTGTGGTTATTAGGAGGGAGGGCTTAAATGCTCTTCCATAGATTCTGGGACAGCTCAGGATACAATAGTACTGGGCTCCTCTGTGGTTAACTGAGAAGAGAGTCAGCCTGTATGAGAAACACCAGGACATTGGGAACACTGCCACCCTGACAAGTTCTCTCTTTGCATGGCAATGGCTATTACCAAGGGGTCTCCCAGACTTCTCTTACCTAAGGTTTCCATGGCCTCTTGCCAACCAATTCAGTGGCATCACACTGTGAGCGATCCATTACCACTTTTCACAGGTGCACATAGGCCTCACTAGAGCGCTGATCAATATACACACTGCTCACACAAAGGCTTTGCTAAAGCATTGGCCAGAGCAGGCCTGACCAGCAAACCTGACCAATGTATGAACTCCTTATATAAAGGAAACTTGGTACGTGGGCCCAGGTATGTGGCGATACTAAAACTGCCAGGAGATGGGGAAAAGATGGCTGTACATGGTATAAGATAAGCTTGGAGTGGGAACACCCAGGTTAGGTTGCAAAACAAGTGTATGGTACAGGGTGGTTTAAGATCTTAAAAAAAAGTTGTACTACATAATTTGTTTTGATCACCGTATCAAAGGAGAATTGGAAAGTACGGGAACTTTGTATTGGCCTAGGAGAGCCTGTGGTGTGCCAATGTCACGGCATTGTCCTGTGTATACCTTGTCCCAGGCATATGTGCGTTAACACCCCATCTGTCAGATCATGACAGCATTAGTACCATGCCTTATAGACAATAAACATGGCTAAGCCTTTGCCATATTTAGCCTGCAGTCGTTCTTTAAAACAAGATTGGTGTTGGGATCTCCTGGCTGAGACTTACCAGCATTGCAGTTCCTGAGACTTCAGGATTGACCACAATTCAATAACACCTAACAAGGACACTGCCATTGGATTAGGCTCACTTCGGAGCCTCTAGAAGAGGTATGACCTGTGCATTCAGTGCAATAAGCTATATATCGGTTTACACAAGGTCCAGTTGTTTTATCAACCCCCAACGCTACCCAAATCCTGCTGGGCATAATGTTCTGCCCCCAGAGAGGTAAGGAGCAGAGACAGCACTGAACCAATGGAGTCTTTATGGTCTTTTCTGAAGGGGCCTGATAAGGAAGTGGCAGTTTACGTCAAAAGTGCCTTGTTACAGTTTGGTTTTAATAGACTGAGCCTGAGCGACTGCTGACATAAGCAGTGCTGATATGAACTTAGTGCATGCAGAGCTTTGAATACACATTGTTGTGAAAGTGCCAATTATCAGTATGGCAGGACTTTGATCCAGGCACGTTTTGCCCGGTTTCAGGTTTCATTTTGCATTCCCAAGCCAGGGACATGTTGGCAAGCTCAGGCCACATTTCAAGTGGCCCTGATCCCAGTTACTGTTTCCAATGGAAACCAGGCAAAACTTGGTGGTTTCCATGGTGTCAACCCAGAACTGTTTCAGCCAATCTTGGCATGAGAGAGGGTGGTGGTAGGAGTTCAAACAGAGAAGAAAGCAAAACTCAACCCCACGCAAAGCAGAAGCAGGAAAAAAAAGTGGCCAGAAAAAAAAAACAAAACAAAAAACCCATGAATCAATGACAAAGTTCCACGATTTGAAAAAAAATAGCTGCATACCTTAAGGGACCTTAACACAGACAGGGTGGGTTTCTCGCCACTCCTAACTGCCACCTGAAGTAATAATTAGCAACAAAGATCTTAATGGAATTCAAAATGCAGCATTACGGAGGCCTTCACATCTCTAAGATGATTGGTAGCGACTCTTGACTATTTATGCTCCTTACAGACCTTAACACGTTAAGCTTCTCAACACTCCTGGAGGGTACTCCTTTTTTCAGGCAAACAGGAAAGTACACAGAAGTATAGCAACTTTCCTGAGGTCAGAGAGGAATTCCTGGAGACAGTCAGGACCAAAACAAGCTTTTGAGATCTGTATCTCCCCCTAACGGACTTTCTTCTCAATGAAATGACAAAACAGCCTGATCCGAAACTCAGAGGTCAGCAGAACTCTTTCCATCAGGGATGAGCCAAAACCGGATGAAACTAAGTGTTTAACATACAAGCACCAATTTGGTGGCCCACATGAGCTTGGTGGGTCTCATAATAGCTCCAAGTGGAAAGCAGTCCTCTTCACAAAAGCTACTGCTATATTCACTGCTGAGTGGACCTTGCTATGCTTTCAACAGAAAAGCCAATGTCTGTGTGGATATTAGAATTTAAGCGACTATAATCAAGGTTAGTGCTGGGGCATATTAACCCCACGAGGGATCTTACCTCTTACAATCCATCTCCTCTGTGGATTGCTTAATGGAAAACACTTCCCTGAGAGCCACAAAAGCAAATCCACCCATCGGTTGGAACCAAATTGCTGATGTAGGCAAGCACACAATACTTTGCACTGCTGAATGGCTCTGTGATATCCAGTTACTGTAGCACAGCCCAGAAGGGTACGAAATAATTCACAGAACACCTTTGGTAACAAAGGCACATCCTCCTCACCCAGCAAGTGAAAGAGGTGCCCTCCCTTCTTTCCCCTGGCTTACTTGCTCCCAGCTCTGACAAAGCAGTCGCCATCCTTTCTGGCAGGCAAGACTCCCATCATCGGGTCTGGGGACACAGAGGAAAGGGGTCAGGCTGCAAACAGCTCTTGCTGCACTCCTCACTGGTGTTGGGCACGAGCAAGCTCTACTGGAAGGGCAGCTCTCACACTGAGTGCAGGGAGCAGAGAGCTGGTGGGAACATGAGCAGGTGTTTCCTGCTGCACTGCCACCTGCTCCCCCTCAGGCCTTCCCCCTCCAATAAACACAACCTGGCCCTGACTCATGCACTCTGAACAGCCCTGCCTCTGACAGGGAATGCTGCAAAATGCTGGACTTAAGCAGATCCTTCTTGGTCAAGGTCCTTGAAGGAAATTGCTGCCTCATTGCAGGGCACGTGCCCTTCCCCTCCTGCCCCCCACTACTTCCTCAGGAAGGTTTAACCCCCACCTCTAAGAACACCCAAGCCCAGAATTTTTGCCCCGCTCTTTAGTAAGATGTTAACCTGCCTCAGTTTGAAAGGTACAGCATAGCTATTCATTTTCCATAGCATTTGGGATATGTCTACACCTGGCTCAGGAGAGTTCATCCTGGGGCAGACAGGGCTTATCTCTTGGCAGCCTGCCTAGGGGCTCTCAGAGCACAGCACAGACTCAGATTCTGGAGGCCTCTTCTGGTTGTGTAGTCAACTTAGGTGATATCCTGTGGGGTCCCCAGATTCATCTTAGTGTCCATACACCATCCCCTGGCTTGTACCCTCCTCCCCATCTTTGCCAAGGAACCCCACTGGAGTTCTTCAGTGCTCTAGCGCTTTACAGCCACTGGACTGGCTGGGGGGAGAGTAGCCTGATGTTAAATAAAGCAGCATAAAAGGCTGGAGGTCCAGTGCCTTTTCATATTTGTTCTCTCTCCATGGCCAACAGAGCCTTGCTTTAAAAGGAGAAAGAGGGTCAAGTGGAGGAGCCTCAGAAACAATAAGGGAAAGGAAGAGTTGCCTCTTAGTGCCAGCCCTCATCCCACCACCCTAACGCTCTATTAAGTTGCTTCTTTGCTAGTCTAGTCTTAGGCCTCTCACTTTAAGGTGAGAAAGTCTTTCAGATTTAAATAGGGATGAAGCCGATAGGGTTCTAGATAGGACCATAAACACTGATGGGGCAGAACCTGGACCACATTAAATCTTATTTGCCCAGGGCTAGCTACCCAAAGCCAATTCTAAGCCTCACTAATATGCCTTCCTACTTCACAAAGTAGCAAATTTCTGAGGACCATCCTTGTACTTCAGAAGGTGAAGAGAGGTGGGACAGGGGGCATCTCCAGGGCCACCCACAATGTCAGCTCACCCACCTGCCTAGGGCAGTTTGCCCCAATTCACCCACCACACCTTGACTTATCAAAGAAAACAGTTGGAAAAAAGTGGCAGGCTGCCCATTTAATGCCCTGATCCAAAGGGCCCAATACAAGGCTCTGACCTCTCCTTTACCATGCCCCATGCCTTGGCAAACGGCATCCAAAAATCTCTTCCACTATTACTCCCCTGGCCCCATTGCTGGACTGCACTCTCCCTCTGGCCCAGCTTGGCCTCAGGCATCCTTAGACATGCCGGGGTCACGTGCCTCCTCACTGGGGCCTCTACTCCCACACGCACTCTGGGCTCCTTGCCCCTCCTTAGGCTCTTGGCCCATCACCCCACCCCCACACTAGAGCTCCAGGGCATCACACCCCTTGGGCCTCGGGTGTCTGTCGACACGTCTGGACCCCACTCTTGACCTATCGCCCACTCAGGCCTCAGTGGATGTACCTGGACCCTACTCTCCCTCTTACCAGGCCTTGGGCCTCCTGGCCCCTGTGCTGTGGCCCAAGCCTGGTGCTTTTCTGTCAGGATATGCTCCCTTAGCCATTGCCCTCCACAGGTTCACCCACAACGCAGTGGGGGCTGAGGCTTTTCAACGTCCCATGCTCGCCTTTCACCGGGGAGGCACTGGTGTGGCATTTCCTGGAGACTGCCCCACCACACCATCCAACACCAACCGGGTGTAGTTTTAGGTCACTGCCCAGGACCAGTGTGAGCCCGTCCACCCTGGCCTTTTGTTACCTCAATGCTCTTCCTTCGGGGCTGCTCATTCCTGGGCACTATTACAGCCTTCACCACATCACCCGATTCTCCGCTGCTGGCCTCTTCTCTGCCTCAGGCCCCTTGCAGGACACCTCCCATCATCAGGAGGCTGAGCCTCAACCTCCGTCATACCAGCATGACCATTTATTCTCTTTTGGCAGTGATGCCGCATGCCCAATTAAGGGGATCTTCAGCCTCTTTTAGGCTTTGGCCCTGCCTCCGGGCCAGTCAGAGTAGCTCTCCACAGCCATGGCCTGCCCCTCATGGTGGGATTCGGCCTATCGGCCATGGCTCCCTTGCTTTGGCCAGCTGAGGCTCAAAGGGTCAGTCTGGCAGCTGCTGTCTTTCCTACTCAGCTCCCTCCTGGGCCCCTCCATGCAGCCATCAGCCCACACCGGGCTTGCCTAGAGCCCCAGAAATCTTATACCCGGCAGCCTATTACTCCATTGGGCTCATCCAAGCCCCTGACCCAAGTCACCGCCAGTTCTAATCAGGGGCTTGCCTAGCCCCTCTGCAGGCCCACACTCTCCAAGCCCCCTTCCCAGGCAGACCTGTGCCTCCTCTAAGCCTAGGTGCACACGGCTTCTCCTCAGCCCCAACCCTACCGCCACTTCCTTGGGGCTTGGGACCCCACTGGGTCCCAGGAACCTCCTGCTTCCCCACAGATCCTACCCTTGCCCTTCAGAAGGGTCCTGGGAACAGCTGGGCGATGTTATCTCGGCAGCATCCTTGCAGCAACTGCCCACCCTGCTCCTCAAGGCTTGCTCTTATACTGAGGTTGCTCAGCCCTGCTCCAATCAAGTGGCCTCCTGGCTGTCATGTGACCACCTGATTGGCTCTGCAGTCACCTGCAGGCTGCCACACAGCCTGCTCAAGTCCTTAAGGTGGCAAGCACCCAAAGGTGCGCCGCCACAAGGGGGCTATACCGAACAGAGCAGTCGCTCCTGCTAAGTGTCAACAGCTAGCTTTGGCTGTCCCTGACCCTATGAGAACCCCAGAAAAATTAAACTAAAACTTCTGTAGTAGAGAGAAACATTATGTCCAACAGATGGGTGTGGGTGAGCAAGGTTCTCATTTTATCTGACCCTTCGTTCACCTGACTGACTTCACCTTCCTTCACGCCCCCTACTTTTGTGTGGCTCCGCACTTCCTGGACCATGCTGGGAAGAGGAAGTTCTGAAGTACTGTGAGAAAGTTTAGGATTAATGTACTGTACAATCTCTTCCAAGTTTGCTTTTGTCAAGGTGACTTTCCATTGTCTGGGCCCTCTGTAGCAGAGAAAAATCCAATTTATCACTCCAATGGTAATTTAAGGATCATAGCCCTAGTATAGCTCATGCCCAGAGCATTATGGGAATATTTGGTTAGCGTGATAGAGGTGGAGATACTGTATGTGTTGTGAGGGGAAGAGGTTAGAATTAATTGCCAGATAAGCACTACCAGACAGCACTAGGAAAACCATCCTCTTACTATTATTTGGTACGGACAGGAGAGGCAGAAGATGAAATGGCAGCAGACACAAGTGGTCCTACACTTGTGCTCCCTCCTATTACTCTACAGGGCATTGTCTACAAGTGGAAAGCCTATGTACATAGGCTTTTAGAGGCAAGCTGCAGAGATGACCAAGGTTTAAAGCAAGCCAGATGGACCCAAAGAGGGACCATGCAAAGGTAGTCACATATATACAGATGCTCTCTATGGTTTAATTTTCTTTTCTCCACAAGTACTCCTCATGTTTTGTAGCGTGCTTTCCTGAGACTTCTGTACAAAAAGATTAAATAAAACAAAAAAAACCCCAAGAGTATAATGTCTTTGGAATAAGACAAGTGCAACTAAATGCTTAACCTTCCTGTACAGGAGGCAACCTACAATCCACTATTTCATCCAATGGCATGTTAATAAACTATACTGAACATAATGATATACACCCGTGTCTCCTATTCGTTCCCCAGAATGATTTAGAGGGCAGAGGGAAACCAAATTATTTCATGAAGGTCAGAGACAAACTTCTAACAATATTAAGATAAATGGATATGCCTCTCCAAACACAGGGCAAGGAAAGAAATTACTAAGCCAGAAAAGAGAACAGTTAACAGTATGCACAGAACAGGACTCCCCATGTATAAAACTTGCCCATACTGTAGATAGAAGATATAAACAGATTTTGGTGACCATCACAGGGAAGTGCCCCCATTAGAGACGAGAGAACATGCAATCCTTCAGGGAAAGTTTTACAAGCTCCATTAGATCTAGAATCCAGAGCTTGGCTGAATGTTTAAATAGCCTTTATCCCAGTGCTTCTCTTCTGGACTGGGCATCCCCAGGAAAATGCCAGCTCTTGGCTTTCACTCATTTTCTTACTAAATGATAGAGCAATATTTTTGTTGCAAAGACTTCAGACAGACCATTAGAGAAAGTGATGTTTTCACCACTCTGGAATCTTATTTGAAATCTCTGGGTTTATCTTGTGGATCATATGTAGGTGTTTGCACACCTAATAGTGCTAATATTGTGTGCTACCCCATGGCACCCTTCCAAGAACCTCCTGGCACCCCATCTTATCCTCTCATTTGCTCCCTGGTGAGAGGCCTTATCCTTTTGCACTCCTTTACCCTGCATTTCAGGAAATATTTCAACTGGTCAGTTACCAACAGGTGTTTGAAACTGCTGGAGCATGCTCCAACCCCCATGTGAACCCTACTCAGGAAGTCTAATAAGATTCCTTCCAACCACTATGGAGCTAGACATGTATAAAACATAAGAAAAAACACACTCCCCTAATTTCCTTGAGTAGTTTTATTCTTGGATATTGATTCAAGCTCTCCTTACTGACCGTCTCTAAAGGGATGCAGAAATAATAAAAATTAACTAACTTTTTGACCAAGTGAAATAGTTTCTGATATAAGAGCACAAGCACCTCATTTTATCAGACCTTTCACCAGCTGTTCATTGGGCCTACTCTATCCAGTTTAGAACAAGGACTTGAGCAAAGTTCTGCTATGTATAATAAGCAAGTGCCGTAGTTACTGGACTATTAGAGCAACAGCAGAATAGCCATCTCCTTGTATAATCCTCCTGGGCCCAAGGAACCTTCCTAATGAAAGTGTCTAAGTTTATACTAAGTTTGTATAGCTGTTGCATGCTTATTTGACTGTGTTGCTGGAGGACCTAATGGGTCCTTAGAGACAACAACACTAAGTAGCAAATTATGGAATACCCTGGAGCAAAAGTTTTACTTCCAATGGTTTCATCAAAGATTCCTAGTTATAAACAAGTGGCTATTTTAACCAATTAAGGAGCATAAACCTCCTGAAGACACACAAGGAGCAAACTTGTCCTTCACATGGCAACAAAATTTCATTCAGACTTTATCTCCAGGGCTCAGTCAAGAGATAACAAATTTTGTGTATGCATCTCATTTTGTATTGATTTTTTTTTTTTTACCCATGAAGAAAGGGAAGGAGACAGGTGCTGCAGCTTCCAAACCACCATTGGCACAGTCACTTGTTCTTCCAAAGTCAAACCAGGCAAAGGAATTAGCATGCATCCCAGAGCTACTGCATTAATTAAATCATTTGCTCCTTGATAGAATTGTTGTTGGGTTCCTCCAAGGTCTCCTGTCTCCTCTACCTTGATCTGATCATCCTTGGTGTTCAATCAGCAAAAGAGCCAGTTCAGCATTCTAATTAGCTTTGCATTGGGTAGCAATGGTCTGGGAGTCAAAGTTGTCACATGGTGTCTAAAACAGGTGGCTTAGGACCATTCTGCTGGAAAGCAAAGTCAGGTGTGATCAGAGATGGACACAGTAGGACAAGCTTGTTTGCTGCCAAGTGTCATATGGGGAGGTAAATAACACTGAGAAGCAAAGAGACTCAACACAAATGGAAAGTTGCTTGTTAATTTGGTTGAAAGTGAGCAATGCTTGTAGGAGTTTTCAGTTTGGTTCTCAAGAATAGCCTTGGCCTTAAGCCGAACTCCCAGCGGTTCAGCGGTAGAATTCTTGTCTGCCACGCAGGAGACCTGGATTCAATTCCTGGATGCTCAGACAACTACAGCCATGGAGGCACCAAGTCTCTGGACTCAGATCTGGCCTTTGGACTCTCTCTCAGCGGCCTTCAAGGGTGGATGGAAAGTCTGGGCAGGCTCTCCTCCTCCATGATCCTGTCTAGGCATATGCCTCAAAGGTTTGGGTGACCTCTAATGCATCCTTCCAAATCATGGTGCATCAATGGTTGCCAAGACGACCATGTGCCTCCAAGCACCTGGCTAGTACCGGGTTCAGCCCGCTACAGGCTTTCTGCGTGGCCTTGGGCAGGACACCAGGGAACAGATTCCCATTTGTCCTGTGCCTTGGTAGGCCACTAAGGCAGGTATTAATTGTTATATGTTAGCAATTACACAAGGAGCAGGGTACTGAAGAGTCTGACATGTACCCTCCATAAGAATTACCATCCCCCCAGGTCTATTTCAGCCTTCTAGATTGCAGGCTGTGGAGCAGGGACTCTCTCGCACTACATTTGTTAAGTCCCCAAGGTTGACTACAACAACCCAATATGTTTTAGCCATCACTTGTCACACTACACAATTCATCTTCATTAAAAAAAAACAAACCCCTACATCAGTAACCCGTGTCCTAAATGCAACCTATTTTCCTTGTCAAGGAACAGCCTGAGCTACAAGCAATGCCTTGGTCCTCGACGTGCAAACTAGAAGCAACAGCTTCTCCCTCCTGCCTGCCTAGAGTCATTAACGTCAGGTCACTGCACAAGGCCATGCTGAATCCAGCTGTGACAAAACCCTGGGGTGTCAGGGTGTACCCAAAGATGTGCCCTGGGTGTGTATAAGCTTACTGGCCCTCCTCTCTGCTGAATGGGTATGATCAGGTTGTCAAATTTGCCCAGAAATCACAATGTACCACAAACACTTCAGTAAAGTAACAGAAAAATGGAAGATTTTATTAAAATAAATTCATAGACATTAGGGGCTGGAAGGGACCTCAAGAGATTGAGTCTAGCCCCCTGCCTTAAAAGGAACGATAAGTGGTCTAAAACAGAAAGTGATCAAATGCTTTGACCACAAATCATGATAAAACAAAACTGACAAAATCGTTGCTCTGAATTCAGACCACTACCTCTAGCCCTCACAAAAATTCTTGTGGAAACTAGCGTGTGAGAGTCAAACTCCCTCAACTGGGCACCGCCATTCCCCCTCCTCTCACCAGGAGCCCCCTTTCTAATGGTCACTACTTCCAGAACAGCTCACAGAGCCTTCCCCATCAACCCGCCTTCAGAGAGTCCTCCTGCCTGTGGATCTGTGACACCAGTCACAACCAAAAACTTGTACTGGGCCAGATTGCTGCCCCCAAGACCATCACATCATTTTACCAACTCCTGGGGGCAGGACTGGGGTAAATCCTACCTGCACTGTTATCTTAGAGGAAAAGGCACCAGTTAAACATAAAAGCTTGAAGCTTTTTATTAGGTTTTACCTCTAAAGAAGTTCAAGGCAAGTCTTTACAGCATGTTTTATATAGCTGCAAACTTCCCCTAGACTAAGTCTCTCTCCTCAGCCCCAGTATCAGTATCAGAGAGGGAGACACCATTGGGGTGGCTTGTTATTTGGAACACCTTATCCATTCTTAAGACAAGACAGGTGAAGCCAAGCTCTATATTTTCTAATTTGTGACCATTCTCTTGCCCTGCTTACCTGCGAGTTGAAGGGAAAAGATGATTCAGTCTGTTTATATCCTACATAATGAAAGAGATGAATGGAAAAAAACAAGGAGGGAGCCGAGGAGGGTGAAACAGTTGATTTAAAGCAAGTAATTTTCTTAATTAAATGCAGGCATTTTGAGCAGAAAGTGCTGAACTCCGAAACGGGTGAAAAGATCTGACGCAACTCCTCTCACCCCAGTCCACGTAAGTGGGCAGCAGCGTAACCTTACCCTGGTCTAACTCGCAATCCTGACATGTTCTTGTGCAACTGAATGGGCCCCGGGAGGGCAGGCTGGGAAGGGAATGGGCAGCGTTGGCTGACTTCATGCAGTTCTGACCGAGCCGCTCGACTTCCTAGTGCACAGATTCCCCATCCGTAAGAGACTAGTGCTACTTGATGAACTTTTTAAAGCTCTTTGAAATCTAAGATGTTAAATAAGAACTAGGCACTGTTAAAGAAACAGCCAGAGTGGATTAATCCACAAAGACACATTTCATTTACATAAAAGAGGCTCAAAAAATTAACATTGGACAATTACACAGACAAGGACAATTGTGGAACCAACACAGCAATTGCTTTCCCAACTTTGGTGCCGTCTCTGGAGCAGGGAAGCGAGGCACAAGCATGGCCCCTTCCCCTCAGGAATCTCTGCCACTGTAGGGGCAACCACTGCCTGGCCCTAGGAACCCTGCACAGTCCCATGCTCCATAATCTATCTGGGAAGCTGGGGGAGTTGAATGACACCCCCCTAGGAGGCTTTGTATGGGAGTCACAGCCCTGCCCCCAGGGATGGGGGGGGGCAGCAAACAGGACACAGGAAGCAGTTCTCAGAGCTCATACCACTCACTGCCTCTGTTGCAGTAGCACAAGCTTGTGCTGTCACAGTAGCAGCAGCTGCTGTTCGAGTTAAGAGAGTGAACACCCCCAGGATGCAAGAATCCTCTTTCTCTCCCCAGGAGTCAGCATTCCCTGCCTCCCCTTCCACCCCCCACTCCTTCCACACACACCAGAGGTGCTGAAAAAAGCAAACCCCATTAACCTCTACAGAGGTTACACCACATTGTACACTGCCATTTCCCCTACTCTGCATCTGGTCTCTCCCAGTGGGGCCACCAGTCACCTCTGTGCCCCCCCAGACTTGTGCAGGCATGGGGCTGCAGCCTGCCTGGACCAGCACAGGTAGGAGCCACGTCCCTGGCTCAGCAGGTGGGTCCCACCATGGGAGGATGGAGCAGGGTAGCCAGACTAGTTGCCTGCAGCTGGGCCATGGCAGCAGGGAATTTGCAGCCCACCCTGCAAGCAGCTGGCAGTGGAAGAAGGGCAGAATAGGTCTCGCCCCCCCC
>JAGPOW010001166.1:521444-604849 GCA_030014935.1 Caiman crocodilus | reverse complement strand
CCCCCCCCCCCCCCCCCCCCGCGATCTCATTACTGCCCTCCTGAGTCTCAGAATGCTTTATACATCTCAACCCTCTGCAGAAGGGTTGGTGCCCTCTGCCCCAGACTCATTCAGCCCCCACTGATACCCTCCCACCCTCAACAATACTTTGAGGAACATCACCTTACATACACAAGGAAGTGTCCCCTACCCAGTGCTCACCCCTCCAGCACAGAGTACCTCCCCTTACTTGCCCCTTATGACTGTCCAGATGCCCAGGGCCGCCTTTGAACTCCTTGCCATGGGGAGGGGAGCAGGGTGCCCTGAGCCTCCCAAAGTGTGTGGGGGAGGTGGTCAGAGGGGGATGCTGCTTCCTGAGATTGTCAGAGTCTCTAACATGGGGCCTTGGTAATGGAGAGGGAGATCCTGGGGTCTCATGCTATGCTGCTCTGACCCAAGGAGAGCTGTGCCCGCATCCTCCTGTACCGTGGGGCCAACAAGGAAATCAAGAACAACAGTGGACAGACACCCTTTCAGGTGTGGGGGGAGCACCCTTTCAGGTGTGGGGGGAGTGACATGACATGGTGGGGGAAATCTCTGGGCTGAGGGGTTGGGGAGCAGAGTGGCTGTTTGGAGATGCAGGGGGGCATCTTTGATGTGGGGATGGGGGCACGGGGTAGCTGGGAGTGTGATGGGAGGTGCTGGGGACACAGAGTGTCTGCAGGGGTATGTGTGGTCCCTGGGGTGGATTCGAGGTACAGGTGTCTGGGAAGGTGCAGGGGGTCCCTGGGGGTTGGATCATAAGGGGTGTCTGTGGGAGTGTGGTGGAAGTCTGGGGAAATGCGGGTGCACAGGGGATATCTGTGGGGGTGCCAGGATATTCAGAAGTTATGGGGGTGGGGGCTACTGGACAGGGGTACCTTGGATGTAGGAGAGGTCTGGGGACCTTAGGGCATTGTGGAGGTGGGGGGTGGGCATGTGGGGGGTTAAGGAGCTTTGGGGATCCCCCTGCCTCTGACACTTCCTGCCCCCTTCCCTACCCAGGTGGCTGTAATTGCTGGGAACTTTGAGCTGGGGGAGCTGATCAAGAGCCATCGAGATTCAGATGTGGGTGAGTCGGAGCCCAGCAGCTGTGGGACCAGGGGCCTCACGTACAGGATGGGGGTGCCCAGCTTGTGGGGAACCACCTAGCTATGCCTCTTAATAACCCAAACACACAAGAGGACCCTGACCCTGACCACACCCACATAGACCTCCTTGGGACTGTCCACTCACCGATCAGCCTGATAATAGGCCATGCTCCCTGGACTGGATAGGGAACCCAACCCCTTTGGCCATGCCCAGATGCCTATCCACTGCTGGGGGATGTGGTTCAGAGACCAGTTCCTTTGGGAGCATCTCTTGTGGTCCCTGGATTCAGGATCCCTAGAGGCCCCGCCTTGGTGTCCCCCCCCCCACTGCCTCCCCCAACAACCTTGTGTTGCCTGTTGCCCCCTCTGCCCACCCCCAGTGTCCCCAGTTACCTCCTTCTTTCCATGACCCCTGTGCCTCCCTTCCCCTCGTCTTCCAACCCTCGCTGATGCTGTGCCCTGCAGCCCCTCCCCGCCCACCCTGTGCCCCCTGCTGATGCCATGCCCTGCAGTCCCGTTCCAGGAGACCCCACAGTTCGCCAGCCGGCGCCGGGATGGGGGCCGCAGCCTGGCAGTGCCCCATATCCTACTCCGGGCCAACAGTGATACCAGCATGAACGTGCCTGACTGGATGCTGTATGGGCCTGGGGGCTCACCCGCCCCCCCCACTGTAGCGGTGCAGACCCCTAAGATCACCGGGACCCTGCGCAGTGCCAGCTCCCCCCGTGGTGCCCGCACCCGCTCCCCCTCCCGTGGGCGGCACCCTGAGGATGTCAAGAGACAGCAACGGGGGCGCCCCAGGTATCTGGACCCTGGGTTTTCTGCCTGGCACTGGGTGGCAGAGTGGGTCTTCGAGACAGAGTGGGAACCAGGGCACCAGGGTTCTGTCCCAGTTTTGGGAAGGGAGTGGGGTCTAGTAAGTTAGAGCAGGGTACATTGGGAACCAGGATGCTTGGGTTCTACCTGGCTCTAGGATGAGAGGATGGAGTATGTTGAGTTAGAGCAGGGGAGGCTGGGAACTAGGACACCTGGGTTCTATCCAGCTGTGGGAGTTGGTGGGTTATGAGTGCAGGCCTGACAGTCAGGATGCCTGGGTTCTCTGGCATCTCCCTGTCTGCCTGCAGCTCCAGCGGCTTTTCCAAGGACACGGGGCCAGGGGGGACGCTGAACAGCCGGGGGGTGAAGCGGAAACTGTACTCGGCTGTGCCTGGGCGCACCTTCATGGCCGTGAAGCCCTACCAGGCACAGGCTGAGGGCGAACTCTCTCTCAGCAAGGGCGAGAAGATCAAGGGTAGGACACTCAGACATCTGGCTTCTGATGGGAGGGTAGCAGGCTGGTATTTTTGAGTGCTAGGACTCCTGGGTTCCATCCCCTGCTCTGTGAGCGCAGTAGGTGGGTGGGACAGTCTGGGCCTCCTGAGTTGTGTGCCTGACCCTGCATGGGACAGTGGTATACATGTGTGTGCTGGTGCTGATGTCATTAGGGTGTGTGTATACAGTTCTGTGTGTGCATGTGAGGGGGCACTGTAGCATGTATGCATGCACTGGTGTTACAGGTTTGAGTGCACTGTAGTACCTAGGCATGTATGCATGTGTGTGTGCTTGTGTGTGTTTGCATGTATACAAGCTGCAGGGGGGGCGCTGTGGGAGAAACTTGTAATGGGCTATTGCATGGGACTAAGGCAAAGATGCTGCAAGCGTGGGTGTTACAGCCCTCAGTGGATTGGGATGGTGTGTGCGCGCATGCATGCTAATGAAGGGGTCTCTAGGGGATGTGCACACCAACATGCCAGGTTGGAACGGTCCCAGGGTCACCTTGATCTGACCATGCTCTTCTTTCTGGTGTCATCTGGAGAAGCTACTGGGTTGTGGGAGGGGGTGTTGGTGGCTTTAGGGTCATGGAGTGGAGGTGGAGTGTGAATGGGGGTGTAGGGTTGGGTAGGTATGTCAGATTCGGAGTATAAGTGGGTGAGCTGTTTTGGGTGTCCAGGAGTGCAAAATATTTGGGGGTGTAAATTGTGTTGAATTAGGTGGGTGTGTCTGGAAGAGCAGAGTTTGTAGGATGTTTCTAGGTATGCAGGTTGTGTGGGTATGAGTTAAGTACAGGGTACAGGTTGTGGATGCTTTTGGGGAGCAGGACAGGTGTGGGGTTGTAGGTTGTCTCTGGGGGGGGTGTGGGCTGCATGTTTGGGGGAGGCATGGGCTCTATGTCTTGGTGTGTAAGGTGGGGTTCAAACTGAGTCTGGATGTATTTGGGGGTTCAGACTATCTGGGTGGGTATGGTGGCTCAGACTGCATGTCTGAATGAGTGGAAGGTATGGGCTGTGTGTCTGGGTATGTGCAGGTTTGGACCGTGTGTAGGGGTTCAGGCTGTGGTGTGTGTGTGTGTGTGTGTGTGGTAGCTCAGGCTATGTGACTGGCAGGCAGTATGGGCTATGTGTATGTGATGGTGGGGTTCAGGCTGTGTCTCTGTGGCAGGGGGCTATGGGCTGTGTGTGTAGGTATATGTGTCGGGGGTCCAGGCTTTGTGCGTGTTGAGATGATATGGGCTGTGCATCTGTATTGGGGGGCTCCAGGCTGTGTGTATGGCGGAGGGTGCAAGCTCTGTGTGATATGGGGATATGGGGATTCAAGCTGTGGGTATGGGAGATATGGGCTGTATGTCTTTGTGTGTGTGGTAGTTCAGGCTGTGTGCATTGGGGGTTGGGTACAAATTGTGTGTGTGGGGAGGTGGAGGTGGTACGGGCTATGTGTCTGGGTATGGGGGTTCAGGCTGTGTGCATGTGTGGGGTGGGGGTAGGTATGGGCTATGTGACTGTGTGTGTGTGTGTGTGTGTTGGGGGTGGGGTTCAGGCTGTGTCTGCATGTTGGGGGTGGTATGAGCTGTGTGTCTGGGTGGAGGGTGGGTATGCCTCCCCAGCCTGACGGTACTCTCTCCTGCAGTGCTGAGTGTGGGCGAAGGCGGGTTCTGGGAGGGGCAAGTGAAGGGCCGCATCGGCTGGTTCCCCTCGGACTGCGTGGAGGAGGTACCCAACAAGTCCCAGGAGGGCAAGTCAGGTACTGGGCTCCCACTGCCCCTGCCTTGGCAACAGACCCTCAGTCCCCAGTGCCCCATCCTTCCCCTACTGCTGTCTCCCCCCCAGGATGCCCCTGACCCTCCCCAACTGCCTCCACCCCACAGCCCTGCCAGTTTCTCCTATGCCCTCCCAGACCCCTCACTTCTGTCCCTCCCTGAGTCACCCCACCCTGTGCTGCCTCAGTCCCATTCTCCACCTTGGCCCCTGCAGTCTAGGCCCCTCAGAGACCCCAGGGTGAGTCCTCCACAGCCTGCCTGTGCCAGGTCACTGGTGGCACTGGGTCTGACCCAGAGGCAGGGCAGGGGGTCATGGGAGGGGCACTCCCAGCACCTGGAGTACCTCCTATTCTATGGGGCTGAGCCAGCTGCCCAGAACGCATCAGGGAACATAGCCCTACATATCCGCGCTCTGTACAACAAGGTGGGTGACCCCCTCTGCCCTTCCTCCAAAATCCCTACACAGCTGCACCCCCTGCCCCAACATGCTTTCCAGAGCCTACTCTGTAGCCCCAACTTACTCCTTTCAACCTGGAGCACCTCGGCACATGTGAACAGGGCAGAAACACATGACCACAAGTCGTGTTGTGCCCCTTGTACCCAAGGCCAGGGTAGATGGGGACAAGTAGTGGCATGGAGGGCAAAGGGGGTGTCTGCTCCTCTCCCTCTGTGCTGATGCCCCTTGTTCCCCCACAGAGAGCCGCAGCGACAAGGCGAAGCGTCTCTTCAGGCACTACACGGTGGGATCCTATGACAGCTTTGATGCCCCCAGGTGAGAATGGCCTTCCTCCACCACGGTGACCCTACCTCTCCCCTCCACCTCACCCTCATACCCCCTGCAGGGCCAGGGCTGTGGGGATACAGGATGAGGAGGTGTTGTCAGAGATGGGGAAGGTCCCTCATTCTGGGGTCCCTATGAGTGGGAGGAGTGTCAGTGCTGGGGATGTTTGGCTGAGGGGCAGGAGTTGTGAAGGGGGGGATCAACCCTGTGGGAGGGTCTCTGGTTTAGGGGGGAAGGAGGGGTTGGCTGTGGGGCTCCATCAGGGTAGGACACAGTGATAGGGAGGGGAGGAATGGGTTCTGACAGCACAGCTAGATGCATTAGCACCATGAGGCAGCCCTGAGCCCTGTCCCCACATCCCCCCCTCCCCATAAACCCAAGGGGCCCGGGGCTCAAAGCCAGAACTGGGGGGCCCAGACACTACGACCCGTCCCCTCCCACTCCCCCAAAGCAGCAGCCTCCTTCCCTTCCCCACCAACTCCCCCTCGTTGTCCTGCATACAGAACCCAGGTGTCCAAGTGCATGCCAGTTAGTGAGGCCCTGCTGGACAGGGGGTGCATGGGAGGCACAGGACTCCTGGGCTCTTTCACTAATCTCACTGATCCCACAGGCAAGTTGTGTGTTGTACCCCACTTCCCAGAGATTGAGTTGGGGGAGCTGTCCTGCTGTGTCCCCTGCATAGAGGGCATCGAGGACATCCCAGCCTCTCCCTGGCAGTGCCCAGAGGCTGTGTGCCATCTGCTGGCACAGATTGGGCATGACAGAGAGCCCCTGCCTGCCCTGAGCTCAGGTGTCTGGAGGGAGGAGAAAGCAGGGAACACTATCCCTCCCACCCCCAGTCTTGCCAGTGCCCCTCACTCCCAAGCTGTAGTTCTTTCTCAGCCTAGTCCCAAGTTCCCCATAGCCCTGCCACTGCCCCTTGCTCCAGACCTGCCGCCCCTGCGATCTCAGCCACCTCCCCCACTGCTGGGTTGTGTGTTTGGTAGGATATGTGCCGCTCTCCACCCCCCACCCCCCATGGACTCAGTACATCCTGGCCCAGCGTTTCTGGAGCAGGCGGTGGCTCTGAGTGTGTTGCTGCGTCCTGGGCTGCCGGCACACATCCTTGAGTGCAGCTAGTGTGCAGCACAGGGGCCAGGGTTGGAGGAGGGGGGGGCATCCCCAGGCCTCTCTGGTGGGGGTCAGGGGCCTCCCAGGCACCCTCCCCCTCTGGCTGCTGGGGGCCTGGGTGGATCTCCTTGCCTAGACACCTCCCTCCCTCCCCTTGCACGCGCACGTGCGACACTCCATGCACCACGGGGCTGGTGACCCAGTTTGTGCTGGTGAGACTGGTGCAAAGGGTTTTCCGCCACAATCCACGGACCAGGCCAAACTCCTCACTCTGAGGGGACCATGGCCTCAGAGGCCTCCTCACCTGGTGCTGCGGGGGGTGTCATGCCTCAGGGCACTGAACTGTGATGGAGGCCTGGGACCAGGGTGCAGCTGGGTACCAATCCGTGGCCAGGCCAGCAGCCCTATGAGTCAGGCAGGCGGCGAGATGGGCCCGGAGGAGGCTGGGTGAGTGGGGCTGTGGGGGTGGGAGGATGGAACTTGCGGGTTGTAGGGAATGGAGCTGGAGGGGAATGGAGGAGTGGAGTTGTGTGTGACTATGAAGGACTGGGAGAGTGGGAACTGGGAGGTTGTGGGTAGTGGGGCGTGGGGGAGTGGGGCTGGCGGGGGTTGAAAGATGGGTGAGAGTGGATCAGACATGCACTTGTGGAGTTCTGGGTCCATGGTTTTTGAGTCATGGGTGATAGGTGGCAGGGAGTGCATGGGGGAAGTACTGAGGGCATGCTCCCGTAGGCACCTGGGTGGGGGCTGGGTCTGTCTGGGACATGGGGTGGGGATGGGGTGCTCCTCTCCCTTGGATGACCCAGTTTCCATCCCTCCCCCTTGCTGACCCAGTTCTGCCAGAAGAGGGGAGTTGGGTGGGGGAGTCTCTCTCAGTGTTAGGGGCTCTGTGGGCAGGGGGAGAGTTTCAATGTCAGGGGGCTTTGTGAATAGGGGAAGGAGGTCCTTCTGTTGGGGCGGGGGTGGGGGCTCTGCGGGCAGGAGTTGGGGCATCCCTCTGTTGGGAGATCCTGTGGGAAGGAGTTGGGAGTGGGGGGTTCCATGGGTTTAGCTTTGCGGGGAATGAGAGAATTACAAAGGGAGTAAAATAGACCCAGTCGATACACAGGAGGCGGCAAGTGCTTGGGAGTGTATGTAAGACTGAGTGTGAGCCTTGGCTGCTGCTGCCAGGCATGCAACCGTATGTGATAGTGAGTGTAAGCAAGTTGGAGCAAATGTGACTCAGTGTGTAAGTGTGTCTGTCTGAGTGTGCTGTGTGTCTGTGTGACTGTGCTTGTAAGGGGCACAGCATGTATGTCCAGTTGTGACACTGTTATGGTACTTGTAAATGTGCTGCCACATACATTTCTCTGGTTGACACTGTCACCTTACCTGTTAGCATATCAGCACATGCATGTCCTAGTTATGGCACTGTCAGCTTCTGTGTGTTTGTGTGTGAGAGAGAGAGACAGACAGACACAATTGCATGTCCAGGTATGATAGTGTGTCTGAATGAGGTTGCACGTATCTCCGTAATGCTGTGTGAGACATTATACACATATTCAGGCATGACTGTCTGAATGCAACCACATGCATCTCCCTGTGTGTGTGTGTGTGTGTGTGTGTGTGTGTGTGTGTGTGTGAGCGAGAGAGAGAGTCTGTACATATCCAGGTGTGACACTGTCAGTGTATCAATGTGACAGTATGTGTGTCATGTGACAAAGTGAGTGATAACACTCATATCCCAGTGTTGTAAAATTGACTCTTGAGTATGTGTGTGTATGTGGAATACTGAGCGTGTGACCACATGTCACTTAAGTGTGTGTGGTGGTGAGTGTGACACTATGTCTGTCAGTCTGATGCTGTGCTTGCAGGGGTGTGATACTGTGAGGGTGGCCAGGTGTGAGTGTGATGCTGTGTGTGGCTAGGTGTCTAGCAGTGAGTGCGGTGTGATGTTGCCTGTGGAAGTTTTGCGCTTTATGGTGGCCAGGGGGAGGCATGCAGGGGCAGTAGGGAGCTCTACTGTACCTTGGGTGCCTATGAGTGCCCAGCTAGGGGACCAGTGGCACAAGCTGGATCAGCTCTATGGGGGAGAACCCCATAGCTCCCTACCCCTATTGCAAAGTGTGGAAATGCAGCTGCCTTTGGGGTGTGCTGCTCTGTGGGGAATGTTTATACAAGATTCCCTCACCTGGTACTGTGATGCAGCTGCTTCTGGGACATGTTGGAGGGGCTGTTTATATAAGTACTCACCCCCTGCAGGCTCTGGGGTGAAGCCTTTTTTGGGGCTGGTGGGGTTGGGACCCCTCACCTGGTGCTGAAATGTGATTGGGTCTCAGGTGGGTGCACTGGGAGTGGTGTTTATACAGGGACCCCTTGTCTGGAATTGAGATGCAGCTCTGGGCTGCATGGGAGGGGGTGCTTGTTACACAGGGCCCTCAGCCAGTGTGTAATGCAGCTGCCTTTGGGGTGGGTGCATAGGGAAAGGGAAGTTTCTGTATAAACTTAATACCTAGCACTGAGATGCAGCTGTTTTTGGGGTGCATTGTGAGGTGGGGGCTGGTTATACAGGGCCTCCTCACCTAGTGCTTGGATACAGCTGGTTCTGAGGTGGGTGCATTGGTGGTGGCTTTTATATAAAAGACTCCATTGCACTTGGCACTGAGATGCAGCTGGTTCTGGGTATGTTGGGGGGGGGGCTTTATACACCTGGTGCTGAGATGTGGCTGGGCTTGGGGTGCTTTGTAGGGGGTGGCTTGTTGTACAGATACCTCTCACCTGGTGCTGGGATGCAGTTGGCTCTGCAGTTGGCTCTGGGGTGAGGCGTGCTGGGGAGAGGTGTTTATTCAAGGACCCCTTGCTTGGCACTGAGATGCAGCTGGCTCTGGGGTTGGGGTGGGTGGTGATACAGGCCCCTTCACCTAGTGCTGGGATGCAGCTGGCTCTGAGGTGAGGCATTTGTACAGGTACTGCTTACTTGGCATTGAGATGTGATGGCTCTGGGGTACTGGGTGAGGTGGGCACGCTGGAGGGGAGGGACAGAGTCCAGCTAGATCTAGATAGGTTACAGAGGTGGACGGTTGAGAATAAGATGGAATTCAACACAGACAAGTGCAGGGTACTGCATCTAGGGAGAAGGAACCAGCAACACGCTTATAGGCTGGGGAGCACCCTTCTTGTCAACATAGTGGCAGAAAGGGATCTTGGAGTCATTGTTGATTCCAGGATGAACATGAGCCGCCAATGTGAGGAAGCAGTCAGTAAGGCTAATCGCACCTTGTTGTGCATCTACAGATGCATCACAAGCAGGTCCAGGGAGGTGATTCTTCCCTTCTATGTGGCATTGGTCAGGACACCATTGGAGTACTGCGTCCAGTTCTAGGCGCTGCACTTGAAGAGGGATGCTAGCATTGAGAGGGTCCAGAGGAGGGCCACTCGCTTGGTCAAGAGGCAGCGGGTCAGGTCCTATGAAGAGAGGCTGAAGGGCCTGAATTTATTTAACTAAAAGCAATTTATTTAACTAAGCAAGAGAAGACTGAGAGGGGATCTGGTGGCCGTTTACAAACTCACCGGGGGACCAGCAGGAATTGGGTGAGGCTCTGTTCCTGCAGGCACCACCGAGGGTTACTAGGAATAACGGCCACAAATTGTTAGAGGGAAGGTTCAGACTGGACATCAGGAGACATTACTTGATAGTTAGGGCTGTCAGGCTCTGGAATGGAGGTGGTAGTCTCTCTTAACTGGGGGGTCTTCAGGAGGAGGCTGGACAGATATTTGGCTGGGGTGTTATTTCCCCACACTTGTCCCTGCCCAGGGCAGGGGGTTGGACCTGATAATCTGTTTACTTCCCTTCCGACCCTAAGCACTATGAAACTATTGAGTGACAGGGGAGGGCTGGGGATGCAGGGCCTTCTCCAATGCTGGCACGTAGGGCTTTGAGCTGAGGTGGTTTGGAGGGAGGCATTTATATAGGGTTCCATCACTTGAAACTGAGCTGTGGCTGGCTCTGGGGGGTGTTGGCAGGGCACAGGGGCCCCTCACCCCATGAGGAGATGTGGCTGGCTCTGGGGTGGGTGCATTGTGTGGAGATACTTATACAGGGCTCCCTTGCCTGGCACTGAGATGCAGTTGGCTCTTGTTGCATGCCTTTGGTCGGTGCATTATGGGGGAGAGGTGTGTATACAAGGGTCTCTCACTTGATGCTGAGATGCATCTACCCTAAAGCCAGCTGCATTTGGTGGGCATAGTGGTGGGGGGGGGGATGGGGACAGGGAGGGTTTAGACAGGGATCTTTCTCTTGGTGCTGGGATGCAGCTACTCTGAGATGAAGCACAGGTTGGGGTAGTAATACAGGGTCTCCTTGAATGCTGGGATGAGCTGACTCTGGGGAGAGGTGTCTCTACAGGGCCTCCATCACCTGGCCCTGAGGTACAACTGGTTTTAGGGTGGGTGCCTGTGGTGGGCACAGTGGGAGAGGGTGTTTATGTAGGGCCCCCATCACTTGGCACTGAGATGCAGCTGCTTCTTGGGGGAGGTGCACTGAGGGGAGTATTTCTACAGGCGCCTGGGATGCAGGTAGTTTGGGAGTCAGTGCATTTGATGGATGCACTGGAGAGGTGTTTCTACAGGGCCCCCTTGCCTGGCACTGATATGTAGCTGGCTCTGGGATGGGTGCCTTTGCAGGGCTGGTTATCCAGGGCTCCCTAACCTGGTGCTGGGATGCAGGTGGTTCTAGGGTGGGTTTCTTTGGTGGGTGCACTGGGGGGGTGATGTTTATGCAGGACCTCCATTACCTGGTACTGAGATGCAGCTGCCTCTTGGGGCTGGCATACTGTAGGAAGTGTTTCTGTAGGAGCCTGGGATGCAGTTTGCTCTGGGGTTGGTGCATTTGATGGATGCACTGGAGAGGTGTTTCTACAGGACCTCCTCACCTGGCTCTGAGATGCAGCTGGCTCTGGGTTGGGTCCCTTTTGGGGAGGTGGGTTATCTAGGGCCCCCTCACCTGGTGCTGGGAGGCAGCTGGCTCTGCGATGAGGCACGTGGGTGTGGGGGTGGTTATTAATAAAGTCCCTCCAATGCTGGCATGCAGCTGCCTGTGGATAGGGGGTTATTCTCACCCTGCTGAGCTTCCCCTTTCCGTCCCCAGCTGTATGGAGGGGAGTGTGTGTGTGGGGGGGGTTCTCTAGGGCTTCTCTCCCCCAGGTTCCAGCCGCCGCCTCCTTCCCTCCCTCCCTCTGTGGTTCGGCGGCACGGGGCCGAAGGGGTTAACGGCGGCGGTGGCTGCGCGTCCCGCCGGCCCGGCGCCGCCCGCCCCTTGCTCCGCTCCGCTCCGCTCCGCTCTGCTCTGCTCCGCGCGCCGGTGCCGGGCCGGGCCGGCGGGGAGGGAGGGACGCTGGCGCCCGCCCCGACCGTGGCCCTAGGATGCGGATCGCGCCGCGGGGATGGCGCGGTGCGAGGCAGGCGGCGGCAGCGCCCCGCTCTCCGCCAGCTGGCCCGCTCTGGGCCCCCGCCGCCGCAGCGTCTGGTACATCTACAGGTACGACCCGCACCGCACCGCAGCGCGCGCGCGCGCGTGTGTGTGTGTGTGTGTGTGTGTGTGCGCGCGCGTCTGCCTGCCTGCCTGCCTGCCGCGGGGGGGGGGGGGGGGGGGGGGGTGCGCGTGTGTGGGCGTGTAGCATACGGTGCTTTGGGGATGAGTGCCTGGGGATCCAGTCCCGTGTGCGTGTGTATGTGCGTGTGTGCATGGAAGGGGTGCGGACGTGCACATGTGTGTTTGGGTGGGGGTGGCAGGGTACACACGTGTGCTTCTGGCTGTGTGTGTGTGTGTGCGTGTGTGCAGGTGCATCTGTATATATATGCCTCTGGAGGGTGGGAGTGTATGTGGGGGAGGGCTTGTGTACATTCAGCCCTGGGACTGTGTGCAGATGTGCACGTGTGTGTCTGAGGGGGGAGGTGTTTGCTTCCTGCCCTGTGTTCGGTTTTGTGTGTGTATACACATGTGCCTCCAGCTGTGTGTTTCTGTTTGTGTGCATGGAGCCAGGTGTGTGTACGCCTGCCCCTGTGCCTCCAGCCCCCACCTCCTGCATTGTGCATGTACTGCATTTGTGTATGTGTGCCTTCAGCTGTGTGTGCGTGCATATCCAGCCATATTTGTATATGCACGTGTGCCTCCAGCTGTATATTTATGTGTGTGTGTATATTCAGCCTTCTGTGTGTCTGCATGCATCCAGTCTTGTGCATGTGGGGATCCAGCCCCATGCGTGTATGTGTGTGTATGCACATGTATGTACACATCCATGTAGCCCTGTGTATCTGTATACATATGTGCACCCAGCCCTTTGTGTGTGTGCATTCAGCACTGTGGACGTATGTACGTGCACTGGTTCATTCAGCCCTTCTGTGTGTATGTGTACATACATTTATGTTCACCCTTGTGTGTGGGCACACATCAGGTCCCAGATAAGCATGTTTGTAAGTATGCTTCATGTGCATCTGGTTTCATGTGCATCTGTGTTTCTGTACGTGTATATCGGGTCTTACATATGTGCATATGCCTCTGGTTCTTCGTGCCCTCATGCGTATGTATGTACACATATGCATGCATGTCCATGTGCATCTGGTCCTTTGTGTGTGTGTATATATATATGTGTGTGCGCTCATCTGGCCCTTGGCATGTTCTACACATGTGCATGTATGTCCATTTGCATCTGGTCCTTTGTGTATGTATATATATGTGCGCTCATCCAGCCCTTGGGATGTGTGTGCCTATATGTGTGTGCATCCTGCCTGTGTGTATTTGGCTCTATGTGTATTGAATGTTCATTTAGTTGTGTGCATGTGTAGCAAGCCTCTTGAGTATATGTGTGTCGGGGGGTGCGCCTGCATATATAGACCCATCTGTGTATTTCCTGTATGTGTGCATGCATTCAGCCTTATGTATATGCGTGTGTGTATATGCATCCAGCCCCACATCTTGTGTGTATCTACCTACTTGTGTGTTCATTCCCAGCCTTGTCTGTGTGCTTACATGGGTCTGTGCACGTGCACGTACATCCAGTTTGTGTGTCTGCATGTGTATATACAGGTGTGTGTGCATCCAGCACCGTGAGTGTACATGTGCGTGCACACATCTAACCCTGTGTATATGTACCTCCAGACCTGTGCGCATATGCTTTAGGAAAGGCTGTGGTGGCTGGGCCCACCTTGGGGATATGGCTGTAGTTTGGGCTCCTCTGTTCTGCTGCTGCTAACCATGGTTTCTGTTTCATGCTTTGATTTTGGGTAGAGGGCTTGGGGGCTGGCTTGTGTGCATGCCACACTAATACATGTGGATTTCCCTGCGTACACAACAGAGCATGAATGTGAATGCTTCTCTGGCATGTACATTTGTGCATGTCCATATGTGCATGACATGCAGGAGTCTATGTACATTCTTGGGCAGCCCTGTCTGAGTGTTGCCCTGCTGGGAGTTGCCCTGGTATGCTACACTTCTATGTGCCTTTGGCTGGGTCTCCTGTGTACATGTGTGCACACACACTTGACTGGGGGTGATACCAGATTTGCACATTCTGCTCAGGTCTGAGGTGAGCAGAACTGCAGAGGGGTTGGGCTTCTGGTGCTTGAGTGCTGTGTGTGTCTGTCTCCCCCATGGCATGTGCACAGTACAGGGCAAGGGACATGTTTGTGCATGGGCTGTGCAGGAGTTATGTAGGCGTGTGCATTTCATGCAAGTGTATGAAGTGTAGGGGGTCCCCTGGAGGGGATCACAAGTTTTAAGCTGGTCTGAAGTGGTGCGTGTCACATATGAAGGGCAGATTGTCTCACTAGTGAAAACTGCAGGGGCTTGATGGTGTCATATGCGTGCATGGGCTGTGAATGTGTCTTGCAAGTGCAATATGTTTGGTCTGGGACATGTGCTACACATATGGGCAGCGTGCAGAGGCTGGGATGTGTGATGTCTGTAGGGACCAGGATGTCGTGTACAGTGTGGAGACCGGGGTGTGTATCATACACATATGCAGTGTGCAGAAGCTGGGATGTGTAACACATATGTTGGGACCAGGATGACGTACAGCATGGAGATTGGGGTGTGCATCATACACATATGCAGTGTGCAGAAGCTGGGATGTGTGACACGTATGCAGGGACTGTGATGTGTGCAGTGTGGGGATGTGTGCGTATACCACACGTGTACAGCATGCAGGAGCCAGGTTGTGTGGTTCTCGTGTGGGGGGCTAGGTTGTGTGTCAGGGTCAGCATACAGTCAAGCATGCATCAGTCACTGCACTTGGTGTCTTAGGTGGCTGTTGGTGCTGTGGAAGCAGGGAGTGGGTCTCCTAGAGACTCTGCTAGTCAGGGGACAAGCAGGAGTGCCCAGGGGAAGCTCTGCCAGTGGGGACACAGGAAAGGGCATTGCTTATTAGAACATTTCAGGGATATGGTACAGTGGACAGCCAGGGTGTGCAGTGTATGCCTGTTGGCTTGTGCAGTGTAAACACAATGCAGTGGGCAGCCTTCTATTGTGTAAGTCCAGAGTGCAGTATGGGGTCTGTGCTTACTGGACATTGTACAGTGGTGGGGTCTGCATGCAGTTTGAGGGCACTGTGTAGTAGGGGCATCAGTATGTGCCTTGTTCAGTGTGCAGGGTTGTGGTGTACAGTATGAGTACACTGTACAGTGGGGGTATGAGTGCACAATGCAATGTGGAAGATTGCAGTATGTGTGCATTGAGCAGTGGGGGCAGCAATTTGCATGCACAGTGTGAGCATACTTGTAGGGCTTCTTAGACCATACTGCAGTGGGGGGTGTCTCTGTACAGTTCAGGCTCACTGTACAGTGTGTGATCCTGTCCACTGAACAACAAGCAAATGAAACATGTTGTTCAGTGAACAGTATACAGTGGGAGTGTATTGAAAGTGAACTGTGGAGTAGGAATCTGTGAGTACAGGATCCAACGAGTGGTTTGTGCAGTGTAAGCACATTGCAGTGGTAGAATCTCTGCACATAAGTGCAGTGTTAGGTCTGTGTCCATTGTGCACATGTAGTTTACTGGAGAAGGATTACATATGTGCAGTGTGAGAACTGTATGTAGTTCACTGAAGGGCTCTTTGAGGTGGGGAACATGGCTTGAGCAGTGAGAGTGCAGTGACATTGGGGTCTGCAGTGGGAGACCACTGTAGTGGGGAGGGTCTCTCTGTAGGGTAAAGACACTGCAATGAGGGGGATGGTCTATGTATGCAGTGATTACACTGCCTGTGGTGTCAGTCTGATCACAGTGGAACAACACTGCATTGCCAGCACTGCATTGCTGCTTGCATGCAGTGTCTCCAAGGATATCACACATTTGCAGAAGGGTGCAGTGTGAAATCACTGTATCAGAGTGGATTGTGCTTTGGACATGTATGCAGTGTGATCCTGCTGGCCTTGATTTTAACATGAACATCTACGACTGCTTTGAGGCATCAGGTCACTGCATGCCTTGGGATCTGAGAAGGCAGTGTGAGAGCAATTTACACATTGGCTGGGTTCCCTTGGATGGCAGCATGAAAGACTGCACACACTGGAAGGCTGCAAGGGCACTGCATTTCGTGGGGGTGGTAGTGGTGGCAGTGCAAGGAAACTGCTTGCACTGAAAGTTGGGGGTTGCGATGGCTACATGAGGGCATTGTGTGCCCTGAGGGACTATGGTGGCAGTGTGAGGGCACTTCATATACTAGTGGGGGGCACGCTGTGACTGCCTTTGCAAGGCTGTGTGTGCTCTGGGAACCTATGGTGGCAGCGCAAGGACACTGCACATTTTAGGGGCTGTGGTAGCTCTGTGAGAGCACTACATACCCTGGGGGATGTGGTAGCTGTGTGAGGGCATTGCTTGCCCCAGGATGCTATGGTGGCTGTGTGAGGATCTTGTGTCCTGGAGGGTTGTGGTAACAGTGTGAGAGCACTGCTTGCCTCAGGGGGCTATGGGAACAGTTTAAGGGCACTGCACAACATAGGAGACTGTGGTAGCAGTGTGAGGACAGTGCTTGCTCTAAAGGGGGCTGTGGAGGGCAGTGTAAGGGCACTGAACACCCTGGAGGGGGAGGGGGGACTGTGGTAACAGTATGAGTACACTCTGGCCCCAGAGGGGGCTGTGGTGGCAGCGCGAGGGCACTGCATTGCCCTGGCAAGCTGTGATGGCAGTGTAAGGTACTACACAGCCCGGGTGAGCTGTGGTAGCTGCATAAGGGCACTGCACCTTGCAAGGCTGCAGTAGCTGTGTCAGGGCCTTGCACCACAGGGCACTGTGGTGGCAATGTGAGGACACGGCTTGCCTCTGGGGGGTCTGTGGGCAGTGTGAGGGCAATGTACTGCAGGGGGGCTGTGGTGGTAGTGCTCTCATATGCAGTGTACAGTGCAAGTGCCATGCTCTGGGGCCAGTTCTGCCACCCCCCACCCTCAACCTGGCCCTTGTCTCTTGCAGTGACTACATCATCAAGGAGAAGACGGTTTTGCTGCAGAAGAAGGATAACGAGGGCTTTGGCTTCGTGCTGCGTGGTGCCAAGGGTGAGGCCCCCCGTGCCAGAGGAGAGCTGAGATGGAGGAGAGGGAGCTGTATATTATGGTTGGGAGGCCATGTCCAGGCAGCTTCCATATGGTGCTACTTAGCCAGGAGCTGTGGGGTGCCCCATGTCAGGGAGGCTGCCCCCCCCCACTCCTGACCCCGCTCTCTCCCCACAGCGCAGACCCCCATTGAGGAGTTCACACCCACCCCGGCCTTCCCTGCCCTGCAGTACCTGGAGTCAGTGGATGAGGGTGGTGTGGCCTGGCGTGCCGGGCTCCGCATGGGGGATTTCCTCATTGAGGTAATGGGGAGCTCCAGGGAGTGTGTGTGTGTGTGTATGTGTGTGGTTGGGTGTGTGTGGATGTTACTGCCCTGCCTCCTCTGGTTGGGAAAAAGGACGAGGGCAGGGCTAGTGGGGGGCAGGCGGGGGCTGCAGGTTGGGAATGAGGAGCACTGGCAAGGCTGGGGGAGCAGGGGGCTGAGGGTCGGGAGTGAGGGGCACTGGCAGGGATGGGGGAGTCGGGGAGCTGTAGGTCGGTTATTGTGGGGGCTAGGGATTGTAGATCAGGAGCAGGTGGTGCTGCTTCTGACCCCCTTTCCCACTGCCCCAGGTCAATGGGCAGAATGTGGTGAAAGTCGGGCATCGCCAGGTGGTGAACATGATTCGCCAGGGGGGCAACAACCTGATGGTGAAGGTTGTCATGGTGACCAGGAACCCTGAAATGGAGGAGGCCATGAGGAAGAAAGGTACTATCACAACCCCTAAGTCTGGCAGGGGCTGGGTGCCAAGATGCCTGGGTTTTTTCTCTGGCAGTGGGAGGGGAGTGAGGATGAATGGGCTAGGGCAGGGGAAGGGCTGGGAACTAAGATGCCTGAGTTCTGTTCCTAGCTCTGGGAGAGGCATGGTGATGGGTGGGTTAGAGCAAGGGGGTTAGGAGGCCGAACTCATGGGTTCCGTCCCTGGCCCCATAGGGAGAGGTGGTCGCATTTTTGGAGGGATGGGGGTCTCATTTGCATGTCTGTCCCCCAGCGGCCCCGCAGCAGACGAAACGCCTGCCTCCCCCAGCCATCTCACTGCGGTCCAAATCCATGACCTCTGAGCTGGAGGAGATGGGTAAGGGGGGCTCAGGGAAGGAGAAGGATGGTGTGGGGGAGAGGTGGAGGGTCCCAGGGTGGCTGAGATGGTGTGTGTGTGGGGGGGAAGCATCTGGGCTCTCACACTTTCTCTCCTTCTGCCCTCTGGCACCTGGGACCCCACTGCAACCCCTTGCAGTAGAAAAGGGTAAGTGCCATGCCCCTTGGGCTTAGCAACCCTTCCCCCCAGCCCCTCCTTGCCCCATTCTGGGTGGGGACTGTTTGCACCAGTGCCACCTCAGTTGGGTACAGGGAAGCTCATAGATGGGTGGGAAACTGCCCAGGGACCCCAGCCTCTTTCCTCACAAGGGTTTTCACCTCAGCCCCCTGGGCTTGCTGGGCTGTGGCCTGGCACCTCACTGATGCCGTCTTCTCACTCTTTCCCCAGTCTCCCCCTGGAAGAAGAGGAATGGTGAGTGCTGGCTTTCTCTTATCACCACCTGCCCCCTGTGGCCCTTTCCCTACACACCAGGACCCTTCCATGCCCCCCCAGTTCCCACCATGCCTGTTCCTTAGTTCTTGTCTTTTCCCTGGGTCACCGCTTTCACCTTCTGTCCCTGCAGAGTATGAGCCAACCCTGGCCACTGAGAAGAAGAGGACAGTCTATCAGATGGCGCTGAGTACGGCATGTGGGAGGGGGTTGGGGACCTGGGAGCCCCGATGCCTGGATTCTGTCTCATGCCTGGGAGTGGGGTGGGGTCCAGTGGATTGGACAGAGGGGTAGGTGGGATCCCAGATGCCTGGTTTTGGCCTTGCTGCTGGGAGGGGAATGGGTGGGAGACAGGGACTAGGAGCCAGGATGCCTGGGTTCTATCCCCAGCTCAGTGTCACAGTTGCAGGGACAGATTGCCCATGGGGCTGGTTGCCACCACTCAGTCTTGCACATGGGTGGTGGGAGCATAGTCTCCCTGACCTTGATCTGATAAGGGTTGCGGTCTCCCTGCTTCCATTCATCCACTGCCTCTTTTTCCAGACAAACTGGATGAAATCCTGGCTGCAGCTCAGCAGACTATCAGCGTGGGCGAGGGGTCTGGGTCTGGGGGGCTCCCCTCCCTTGGGAAGGCCCGGGGAGCTAAGGGCTACTTCACCCCTGAGGTAGGATGGGTGTTGTCCCTACTCCCATAGCTACATGGGGAGTCAGGATGTCTGGGAGAGGAGTTGGGGGGCTGGTGGATTAGAGCAGTGGGGTGGGAGCCAAGACACCTGGTTTCTATGTCAGCTCTGGGAGGGAGTTGGGCTCTGATGGGTTAGAGAAATGTGGGGGCTGGGAGCCAGGAAACCGGGTTCTCTCCAAAGGAAGTGGGGCCTGGTGGATCCCAGGGAATTTGCTAACCAAGCCTAATAGCTCCTGTTGCCTTTGAAACGGGGTGGAGAAGGGGAGCAGGGTATCAGCCCTGACCGGCCCTTTGAAGAGGCATCTCACCTGAGCTTGTCTTACTGCCCTCACCAACTCCAGACCAGGCTGAGTCTGATTTCCCTTTGTCTCTTGCGCTAGCAGGACACTGGCAAGTGGGGAAACTGAGTCAGGCCTGGGATGTCTCCCAAGTACTTTTTCCCCGGGGTAGAACAATTGCTATGATGCCAGCTGACCCTGTCCCCTGCTGTTTCTGCAGCCAAACTTCGAGCCTCACCGCATGGGCCCACCTGGCTATGATCGCCCATCATACCTGCCCCCTGGCACTCCCCAGGGCATCGTGCTGCGCCAGAAATCCATTGGTGAGGCAGGCAAGCTTGCTACCAGGGGGGTAGGGCCCGGATGTCTGGGTTCTCTGGGAGGGGAGAGGGGTCTGATGGGTTAGAGCAGGGAGGGCAGGGGGCCAGGATACTTGGGTTCTTTTCTGAATTTGGGAGGGGAATTGGGGGCTGGTGGGTTAGGGAAGAGGGAGCCTGGATGCCTGGGGTTCTACCTTCATTTAGGGAGAGGACTGGGGTTAGTGTCTGAGTGGCGGAGAAAGTGGGAGTCAGAACACCTGGGTTCTTTTCCTAGGTCAGGAGGCCACGTAGTGGGGGCACGTGGGATGGTTTGGTGAAGAGGGCAGGGGGAGACCAGGCCAACTGGGTCCCCAGTTGACCACCCCTGTGCTGTCTGCCTGCCCACCTCCCCATCCATCTACAGGGGCGGCTGAGGACGAGAAGCCCTACTTGACGCCACCGGCCATGAAGTTCAGCCGCAGCCTATCGGTGCCGGGTTCAGAGGACATCCCGCCCCCACCCACCACATCCCCACCCGAGCCCCCATACAGTACCCCACCCTCTGCCACGGGCCGCCTCACACCTTCTGTGCGCTCCACCTTCAACCCCAGTGCTGAGGCGAAGCTGTACCCAGGCTCCCTGCACCCTGAGCCACCTACCTTTGACAGCCAGGCCCGGCGGGATCGCCTCTCCCTCTTTCGCCAGGAATCGGAGCAGGTGGGTGAGGGGCTGCGGGGCTGGCGTGGGCACCATACACCCTCTGAGCTGCGCTACTACAACCTGCCGGCCCGATCTGCCAGCACCGCCATGTATGTGCCAGCCAAGCCTCTACGCCGCAAGGGTCCCCTGGTCAAGCAAACGAAGGTGGAGGATGAACACCGCCAGCAGGGCGCTGCCTCCCAGAGCCAGCCACCAGGGCCGGTCCCACCACCAGGCCCCTTGACCACCCCACCTGTCCCGGAGAAGAGCTCCATCGCCATCCCCACCATTGTCATCAAGGCGCCCTC
This sequence comes from Caiman crocodilus, assembly GCA_030014935.1. Taxonomy (NCBI): domain Eukaryota; kingdom Metazoa; phylum Chordata; order Crocodylia; family Alligatoridae; genus Caiman; species Caiman crocodilus. The sequence continues at coordinate 584,424 of JAGPOW010001166.1, read as the reverse complement.
CACCAGCAGCAGTGGGCGCAGCAGCCAGGGTAGCAGCATGGAGGCCGAGGGGCAGCCCGAGCCAGCACCTGTGCCCGCCTTGCCCCTACACAACAGCATGGACTTCACCAGCCAGTTTGGGGCAGCACTGGTGGGTGCAGCCCGGCGGGACCGTGAGTGGCACAGTGAAGCCCGGCGTCGCTCTGCCCTCTTTCTCTCCACTGAGACCCCCGAGGATGAAGTGCCTGAGCCGGCACCTGCTCCTCGCCTCCGCCACTCCAAGAGCATCGATGAGGGCATGTTCTCAGCTGAGCCCTACCTGCAGCTCAGCTATGGCCAGCCCCTGCCGCCAGGCACCTACTACCAGCCCCGGGCCACCAAGGCTTATGGCGGTAGCCCCAGCACCACTAGCGCCTTCACTACCATCTGCTCCAGCTTTCTGCCTCAGCTGCAAGCTCGGCCAGGTGGGGGCCCCTCACAGCCCCTGGTCCATCCCTTGACAGGAAAGATCCTGGATCCCGGCTCACCCTTGGGGCTAGCGTTGGTGGCACGGGAGCGGGCACTGCAGGAGTCCCAGTCCCAGCAGCAGCAACAGAATCAGGGGCGGACAGAGGCTGAGGAGCGGAGGTCTCGACCTGCCTCTCCACGGTTCAGTGAGGTGGTGCCTGAATCTCCCCGAGACAGTGGTTCTGTGCTGCGCCTCTGGGGGACGCCAGTGGGTGAACAGGGCAAGGTGGAACCCGAGAGCCCACGGTGTGGCCCTGTGGCAGGTGAGGCCAAGGGTGGGGCAACCACATGGGGGGCTGACAAACGAGCAGCAGAGGACAGTGGGGAGAAGCTAGAGCTTCACGTCCGCTTTGTAGAGAACTGCCGGCCACCAGAAGATGGTGAGGGGCCAGGCCAGAGCCCCCCAGGCCGCACTGAAGAGAACGGGCTGCCCCTACTTGTTCTGCCCCCACCTGCCCCCTCCATTGATGTGGACGACGAGTTCCTGTTCACTGAGCCGCTGCCGCCACCCCTGGAGTTCTCCAACAGCTTTGAGAAGCCTGATTCACCCAAGACGGGTGGTGAGGCCCCACTGCTGCCCACCACCTCGGAGCCGGCGCCGGCCGCCGCCCCAGTGGCACCGCCACCACCGCCGCCAGCTACTACAACAGCACTGGACTCCACCACATCCAGCCTGACATCCTATGACAGCGAGGTAGCCACGCTGACCCAAGGTGGGGCCCCTGAGGCTCGCGAGCCTCCTCATGTCAACTTCTCCTCGGTGGTGTCATCCATCCAGATCCCGGCACCCGAGGCCCCTGAGGCTGTGACTGATTCAGGAATTGAGGAGATTGACAGCCGCAGCAGCAGTGACCATCACCTGGAGACCATCAGTTCCGTCTCCACTCTGTCCAGTATGTCAGGCCTATCCAGCGAGGGGGCTGAGTTGCTGGACACCTACATCACCTACCTGGATGGGCAGGCCTTTGGGGGTGCTGCTGAGAAGGGCCCCCTGCCTGGCAAGTTGCGGTCCCGGCCCTTCCCTGCCCGTCGTGACCCCGCTACGCCCACCAGCTCCACCATCTCAGTGGCGGCCTGCGCCGAGAATGTTTTTGCCCTCACGCCAGCACCCGCCAAGGAGGTGCCTGCTCCACAGCGCCGCTCGCCCACCCTGCCCTGGGAGGAGACTACCTCCACTGCCAAGACCTCCCCTGTGTCAGCTATGAAGGCCAGCATCATCAGTGAGCTCAGCTCCAAGCTGCAGCAGATGACTGGGGTGTCCTGGGCCCGCCCCCCCGACAGCGCGGGCTCCTTCGGCACTGAGCGGCCTAGCTCCCTGCAGAGGCCAAGGTAGTAGTGGGCGTGAGGAGGAGGAGGAAGGAAGGAAGGAAGGAAGGAAGGAAGGACCTGCTGCCCCATGCATGTCCCTCACAGCATCACCACGCATGCTCGCTTTTTGGGTTTGTTTCCAGTCTCATTCTCCAGCTGGCTCTGTGCCTGTCATGCCTGGGGGAGGTTCACAGAGCACAGGGAGGGGCTTTCCTATGCCCAGAGGCTCCAGGTTTGGGAGTGGGCAGCCAGCTAAGCCCTACCAGGCAAGAGGAATGCCCAATATCATCTCTGCAATTGGAGGTGTTATGGTCCAGGGAGCATATGGGGGTGATGGTGGGACAGGGAGCCTTGTGGCTTTGGTCCCCCCTCCGTGCTGGGCATTGCTCCCCTTCCCTCCCCGCTCCCCGTGAGATCCTTGCTCCCAACTCCCCTCCATCTGTCACTGCTGTGTCCTGTGTTTATGTTGCTCCATGTTGCTGTTCCTTCTGGGGGCTCATCTGTGCTGGGAGAATTTGCCTTGGGACCTCCCCCTCTCCTCTGTGGGGTGATAGGCTTTAGGGAACTTAGGCTTCACTACCCAAGGGAGTGCAGGGAATTGTGGGGAGTGAGGTATGCAAATGAGCTGATTTGTATTCCTCAAATCAGGAGATCCTGCCCCCCCACGTGCATACTACTGTAATCACTAGACCTCGCTCCCATATAATCCCCAGCCACGTACACACATACCTGTAGTCACTAGAGCTCAATTATAGATTCCTCCCCCTGCCCCAACACACACGCACACAGAACTACAATCACTAGACCTCATTCATAGAGTCCAGGAGTCCTGGCTCCCAGCCCTGCTGTACTGCCCCATTAGACCCCCTTGCTCCCCTTCCAGATCCCAGAGCAGGAGACCCCTGGTTGCTGGTTGTGGACAGCTAAGACGTGGAGCCCCTGGACTCTGTCATAGGTGCATTGAACTGTGTGTGAGAGGTGAATTCTGAGTGTGCAGATGTGTCCCTTTGCAGGCATCCCCCTGCCTGGCACCGGGATGTTGTCATAGATTCATACATGTTAGGGTCTGTTGGTTATAGCCATTCACACTCACTTCCTCAGGCAAGATTAAGATCAGGGCTGGTGTTCATCATTTTTGCAGGGCAAAAGCTGGCTGTGTGGAAGGAGGAGACCTCTCTTAGCTGGGGGGGGCCTGTGGGATGGGTACTAGCTCTAGGGTGGTCCTGGCTATTCCAGCAGGGGCCATGGTGGGGCAGGATCTGGGGGAGTCCTGGCTGCTTCAGCTCCAGCTCCAACAGTGGGTGCTGTGCAGCAGAAGCTGGCATGGGGTGAGGCTCCTGGATGGTCTAGTCCCAATAGGGACATTCTGGGGGTGCTATAGGGCAGGGGCTTATATTAGTGGAGGGGGGGCTCCTGGCTGCATGAGCCCCAGGAGGAGATGCTGTGGAGTGGCCAAGGCAGCAGCAGCTGGCTGAGGGTGAGGGCTTCTGGCTGGGGGCTTGTGTGCCAGGAGGGTTTGGGCACAATAGGTATTGCGGGGGTTCTAGGCCTAGGTAGCTGGCACATCTCCCCTCTGATCCTATCTTCCTCTCCTGCCTCGCCCCTCCAGGCTCCCTGAGGACCCATCAGCCCCGTTGGTGCCCGCCAAGCCGTCCAGCAGCCTCTTTCACAACTGGCCCAAGGCAGGACCGGGCAGCAAGGCGCCCAAGAGTGTGGAGTTTGACATCCGACCGGCGCTGCGGCGTGCACCCAGCCCTGCCACTCTGCCCACGGAGCACAAGATCAGCCCGGCACCTCGGCCCTCCTCCCTGCCCATCTTGCCCTCGGTGCCGCTCTATGGGGGGGTCTTTGACCTGCGCGGCTCCCCCACCTCTGGGCATCCCTTCCCTGACTTCCCCTCAGGCAGCCGCTCCCTCTCACCCACCCACTTCCTGCCCCCGCCCACGGACAAGCCCTTCGGCGCCAAGCCCGTGCCCTTCTGGACCAAATTCGACGTGGCTGACTGGTTGGACTATCTCAACCTCGGGGAGCACCGCGACCGCTTCCTGGACAACGAGATTGATGGGTCCCATCTGCCGTCCCTCACCAAGGAGGATTACATCGACCTGGGCGTCACCCGCGTTGGCCACCGCATGAACATCGATCGTGCCCTCAAGTTCTTCCTGGAGAGGTGATGAGAGAAACCCACTCCCCCACCCCTTTCCTCCCCCTGGCCCTGCCTCTCCTCCCCACAGTGTCCTGCCCAGCGTGAGGGGATGATCCTTCCTCCACTGATACACGTGCGCACACACATGTGCGCGTGCACACACACCCTGCCAGGGCACAGATGCCTGAATGTAGCTGATTCCCCATTGCTGGGAGAGATTTGTGGGTGCCTGGAGGGGGCATTGGGGAATGCGTGGGACTGGTAGCTAGGCTGGGTTCCTGATAGTACCCCTTGTCCCCCACCATAGAGATGGGCCCCACATAAAGACCCTCCTCTGTCATGGAAAGATGGGCCTCTGAATCCATGGGGGCAGCCAGGAGGCTGAGGCCACACTGTGGGGTGCAGCAATGAAGCCTCAATGTGTATGTGCTCAGCTGTACGTTGGCTCCCATAGGTACATACACGTGCACACATGGCTTCACGCTGTTGTGTGCCTAACCCTGCGCTGTTGTCAGACCCCACGCTATTGCCTGAGCCCATGTGCACACCCCCTCTTCCCCCATTGTCCGTGCCTGCTCACCACTGCCTGCAGATGCATGCGTGCTTCACTCTGCTGTACCTTGAGCTATTGCAAGTTGTTCACTGCCCCCTCCCCCTGCTTTATTACGCCGCTCTTCACATGGGCACCCTCAGCCACTGATTACTGCAGGGGCATGTGCCCTTAGGTATATCATTTTCCCTTGTGTGCCTGCTGCTATGTCATTTATGAATGCACAGTCAGCTGCCCCCCTGCTTGCACCAGGGCTCATGAGTGGACACTCGGCTGCCTCCCTACTTGTACAAGGGCTCACGAGTGCACACTTGGCCTGCCTCTTCCCCCCCCCCCCGCTTGTACCAGGGCTCTCATGTGTGCTTGCTGCACACAGGCTCATACTAGTGCTGGCATACATAGCATGTCTGCCCATTGCTTAAGCTGAACTTATGTCATTCATGTGCACACTTGTGTACACAGACATGCTCTGTTCCGCATTGTCTTTTGTAGGCACACTTATGCTTGTACCTACCTGCTTGCTTGTGTTGCTCTGCTCTGCTGGCTTGGTATCCACTTCTCCTTCCCCCCCCAAGATGCCGCTCATACTGCTTTTACCACCCCTCACACTGTATGCTTTTGCACATGCTTGCTTGGCTTTGCCGCTCTCATTGGATGCTGGGATGGGGGGCTGGGGGGACTACCCCACAGTTTGGGATGACTCCACACCAACAGAAAGTGATGGGGGAGGGATTTCCCCCCTAGTGGGGCAGCAGGATTGGCAGGGGGGCATCAGGTGTGAGGTGCAGAGGGCAGGTGCCTCCAACCCCTGCAGCAGGCAGGGGCTGTTACTTTGGGGGCCTCTCTACCCTGTCCCCCACTCCCTCCTCTGTTCTCTCCCTGCAAAGTTCTGGCTCGGGGTGGGGGGGACCCTGCGCCAGGGGCTCTCCTCTTCCCCCCCACGCCCATGCTCAGCTGCCAAAGAACAGGGGAGTTGCAGGAGGGGGTCTGGCCCTTCCTCCCTTACCCCCCAACCTGCAGATCAGTGCCGCTGTGACGGACTCAGCTCTGGACCGTGGTGCCCTGGGGCCAGGGGGCACTCAGCTGCTCAGGGGCAACCTCTTTCCTCCCCGTTTCGCTGTGAACCCCAGTGTGAAGCTCCGTCCAGGGGTGGTGGTGGTGGGGAAATCCCCCCTCCTCTTGCCCCCAACACACTCACTGCGTCAGGGACTGTGTGATACTGTGTGTCTGGGAACGGTATGCCCACCCCTCCCATGCTGTGGCCATGTACCCCACTCCCTACCCCTTCTCCCGTGCCTGCCCTGTGGCCACATGAGCTCCCCCTATTTCTGTGTTCCACGGCCACCTGCCCCCATTCTCCCCATTGTGGTCACAGGGCCACTCCATGCCACCTTGTCATGGCTCATATGGCCTCTTCCCCCTGCCCCCCCACACGGCATGGCTGTGGCTCCCTTGTTCCTCTCCCTGCGCTGTGGCCGCGTGGCCATCTCTAAGGGCTCTCGTCTCGTCTCATCTCGTCGGACCGTCCACGCCGGCCCCCCCTCCGCGAGGGAGCGAAACGACTAACACTAGAATGTCTTCCAGATGCATCTGAACCCCCCCCCCTTTGCCCTTCCCAAGAAAAGCACCCCTAACCCTGTCCAACCTAGCACTGCAACTCTCAGCCTCCTCCCTACAGTGCCACAGGACACCTGGCTTCCATCCCAGCTCCAGGAGGGAAGTGGGGCTCTGGTGCATTAAGAGCAGGGAGTATTGGGCAGGCTGGATACTTGGAATCAATCCCAGTTCTGGAAAGGGAGTGGGGTCTTGGAAGAGGTCAGAGCAGAGAGCAGTGGGAGCCTGGAGCTCCATGGCCTGGAGCAGCTGGGGCTGAGAGCTGCAGGTGCAAATCTGGCTCCTCCTGTCCCTGTTGGTTTAGTGTGTTAGGGATAGGGGGGGAGCTCTTTCTCCAGGATTGGGTGTGGGGGCAGCAGAGCTGATTGTGATGGGGGCTGTTTGGACTGATCCCTGGCTTGGGGAGGGGGCTGGACCTACACTGGAAGGCCCTTCCCCTTTAGTCCATTCTCCTATGGGCAGTAGGGCTGGGGGCAACCCAAATCCCAGTAACAGCCCAAGCACCTGTGCTGTAGCATCCGGGTGACAGGCACAGTCCACCCTACCCTACCCTACCCTACCTCTGAGCTGCTTCTCCCCTATGGGAGACATCCATGCTCAGGCACAAACTCCTGTGGGAACCCAGGTTTCTTGGCTCCCAGCTCTCCCTACCCTCATCATGGGGCTGTGCTTCACTTTGGGCCCACCCAAAGTCAGGGGTAGAACCCAGGTATCTGGACTCCTACTCCTTCTGCTCTAATCCACCAGAACCAACATCCCTCCCAGAGCTGGGGTAGAACCCATGCATCTGGGCTCTCACCCCTGCTGCTATAACTCAGCAATCCACCCATCCCTCTCAGAGCCAGGGGAAGAACCCAGGCATCCAGGCTCCTTGCTTCCCCTTGACCCCAGCAGAGACTCAGAGATTGAATGTAATAAAATTTGTGCCAATTTTGAGATGGGCGTGGCTGCCTAAGCTACCCCCCCACGTCCCTTCTGTCTGGCCCTCCTTCTTCTTCTAGCCCCTGAGACTACCCTGGTCCTGGCTCTAACTGCTAAATTGACCCAGCTGCCAGCCCTGCCCCTGTGCCTCCCATCCACCTCCTTGTACTGCTCCCTCCACCCTGCCAGTCCCCGTCCGTTCCCCTGCTGCGTCCCCTCCACCACCCGTGACTGGCGGCCCTGTCTCCAACTCTGACCCGTGTATAGAGGAACCAATGTAATTTACTGATTTTATTTGCAAATATAAACTCTATGGGATACAGCAGTTGTTGGGGGTGAGTTTGTGTGTGTACATGCATGTGCCAGGAGGCTGTGGGGATGTGTGGGCCTGAGAGTGTGAGTTGTGGGTGAGTGTATGTGCGCATGTGCTGGGAGGCTGTGGGGATATGTGTGCCTGGGAGCATGATCATGTGTGAGCCCTATAGGCACTGTCATGCAGCTGGACCTAGGGCAGGGTTTGTTGGTGCTACACCATCCCAGGCTGGTGCTATGTGTGTCTGAGCATGTACAGACATATATGCATCTGGGCCTGGCAGAAATGTGTGTGCACATCTGTTGTGAAGCAGTGTGCCTACATGTGGGTGAGGCTGTATGTGCACATGTACGCTAGGAGATGGAATAAGTGCCCATGCCCCCTGGGTGAAGATGGGTGGTGTACAGGCCTGGCTGGCAAGCAGGCTGTGCGCGCCAGGTGCCTGTTTTCCCCCTTGAGGGGTGCAGTGGGTTGAGGGTGCACGGGGAATGCAGCACCCTGGTGTCCTGTGCCCCTGGGATCCCCACATTCCTGCCTGCCCACCTAGGGAATCGGCAGGGGTCAAGTGCTTGCTACTGCTGTCCCTGGCAGCCCTTCCCCCTCCCCATTCATACCTTTCCATGTGGAGGGATTTTTGGGGGGGGGGGAGTAAACCATCCAATCAGCAGGGGATAGGGCTGAGGCAGGGTGGCTCATCCAGCCAATCGTGGTGGACATCCGGATGCAGGCGTGGTCGTGTAAAGTAACTTGAAGGGGCGATTCCCCACTCAGCCCTGCCACTTGTCACGCTCCCGCTCCATCTTCAACTAGAAGCCCAGCGCACTGAAACCCGCTCCTGCAAGCCACGCCTCCCCATCTAAGGACCCGCCCCTTTCTCGCAGCCACGCCCGCCTCTCCACCGCCCTCCCCATGCTCTGGGGCCCCGCCCCCAGCTCCCGTCAAGCTCTGTCCCTTTATTTAGCCTCGTCCTCCCTATTGCTGCACGGCTTCCTGGTTTAGCCTCGTTTCCCAGGTGTGCAGGATTCATCCTTGGATGACGCGCCCCTTAAACGGTGCTTGTAGGTGCACGCGTGTTCTCCCTTCTATGGTATCTTATATGGGGTGAGCATGGGTGGTAGGGGCTGGGAGTGGTGGGGGCGTCCCATGTGGGGTGGAGTCTGACCCACGGATGACCAAGATCGGGGGCTGCACCTGCATCCTTTCCACTTTCGCGCACAGGGGCTGCAGATCCTCCGGCGGGGAGGGGTGGGAGCGACTGGGAAGAGGCACGACTAGGGCAGAGGCGGCTGGGACCGATATGTAGGGGGGGATTAGGGCTGGGCCCCCACTCCCCAAGCAGGGCGCCCAAGCCCAAGCTACTGCAGTGATCCAGGGATAACGCCCCCGTGCCCTGCACCACACCTCGGGAAATTCAGAATGGATCCCAGGCGTCCTGGATCCCCGTGCCCGCCCCCTGTTCCCCGCCCCAAACCTGGGGAAAAAGCCCAGGAATCCTGGCTCCAGCCCAGAGGGTCCTACGCCCTTCCTAGAGGCAGGAGAGCACCCAGGAGTCCGGGCTCCCCAAATCCCCCGTCCTGGAGCCGGCTAGAACCCAGGTGCCCCAGCTCCCCGCCCCCCACTCCCAGTTTCCTGCCTCTCCTAGAATACCCCCCTTCCGAGTCGCACTCGTTTTCACAGCTGGGTAATTAGTGCAGGCGCCTACCGCTAATGATCCTGGCTGAGGAAGGGGGAGGGGGCTCCTGCTTCTAGCCCAGCGATCAGGAGGCAACTGGAGGGCCCCCCTGTCTGTACCCTGCTGCAGGCAAGTCCCTGCTCCCACCCCACTGGTGGCTCCAGGAGATCTGGCCACCCTGTGTTCCTGCGGACCCCCGACTGCTACAGCACCACCCAAACTGGAAGGGACCCTAGGCTACAGCCTCCTGCCCCCCCACTCCAGGGACTGTGGCACATCCCTGCAGCCTGCTGCAGCAGCCCCCGTCCTGGGTAGCGGGTCACTGTCTCTGCTCCCTTGCTCTAATCATCAGGGCCCTGCACCCTGATCCACAGCCCTCAGTCTTCCACACTGGCAGCGATCCCACTCAAGCTTCCCCTCCCCAAGCCTTCTCTCCTCTCCCCTAGATCCACAGACTCTCCTACCCCCACTCACAGCCCCACCCCACCTTGATCTATACATCCAAGACCCTCAGTCCCCTTCTAGTGCCCTGCAAAACCATCCTCCAGCTTGACCCCCATCCCTATACCCCCTGGAAGCCCGAGCCCAAGCCCCTTCCCCTCCCTCCCCATCTCATTAATTCCCTGCGTATCTCAGGAGATTAATTGGCCACTGAGATAATTAAGTTAAAAGCCAAAGCCAGAGACAGAACCGCAGAGTTGCTGGCACTGCGCCAGGGGGATGGGGAGCCAGGGCTGGGGAGAAGTGGGGGAGGCTGATTGGGGTTGCACACCCTGAAGGGGAAAGATGCCTGCTCCTTTCCCCCCCCATCTCAGCCAGTGGCCCCAGGGGCAGCACCTTCAGGAGAGCACAGATCTCTGCCTGTTCCCCATGTCTTATGCTAGGCAGTGGGCCCAGCCCCTGCCCACTGCCTTAGCCAGTGTGGCATGGGAGCAGCAGAGTCCGGTGGGCCCCCATGGCCTGGCAGCCCTGGTGCTGTGCTGTGGCGGGCTCTAATGAAATGGGCTTTCTGGCAGCAGGCCAGGGAAGTGGGGCATCTCACCCCCTGTTAATGCATTGCTGGGGACTGCTGCCAGGAGTCTGCGGGTGTGGGAGGGGCTGGGGGAGGGTGGGTCCCCTTGGGCATTGAATCCTGTGCCCCTGGTTCCCTGGTGCTGGGTGGGAGTCCCTGCCTCCCCTTTGCACTGCAAACCCACAGTTCCCTGCTCCTTCTGGCCGCATCTTCCTGCTTTTCCCCTCTTTTCCCCATCGCTGACCTGCCTATCCCACTCCTGACCTCCTCACTTCCTTCCTGACTACCAGCCTGGCCTGTTCCCTAGCCTGAATGGGGGGAAAGATGCTGAATAGGCCCGTTGCCATGGAGGCTGTTTCTATGGAGACCGCCAGTCCTCACCCCCTGCTGCCATTATTCCTTCAGGAGCTTCCGGATGCATTGGAGGTGGAGGAGAGGAGAAGGGGGGGGGCGGGGACTGGGAGGTGAGCACTCCTGGATTCTATCCCCAGCTCTGGGATGGGATGGGATGGGATGGGATGGGGGATCTGGTGGGTTAGAGTGGGAGGGTGGTGAAAGCAGCTGGGAGTTAGAATCCTAGCTTGGGGAGGGGAGGGGAGGGGAGGGGAAGAGGGGGTCATTTGGTGAGTGAGAGCAGTGAGGGCTGTAAGCCAGGATGCCTGGGGTCTGCCCCAGCTCTAGGTTGGGAACCAGGGGTCAGGTGTGTTAGAGAAAGGGGTATGGGAGCCAGGACTCCTGGGTTCAAGCCACACCTGTACTGGGGGCAGGAGGAGGAGGGCAGCTGGGAGCCAGGATACCTGCATTATTTCCTTGCCTGGTGGAAAAAGGGGCATGGTTTGGTTAGTCTGGCCCTGGCTGTCAGGCTGTGGCTCCCCCTCACTTCTGAGTAATTGCTCTTTCCTATCCTGGCCAGCCCCTGGGCCTGGCTGTCACTCAGTATCAGTGTCAGGTACAGACAGAGATGGGCAGAGACATAAGTGACAGCCCTCTGCCAGTGCCAGAGCTAACCCACCCCTAGCATAGGGAGGGCATATCCACACCATGAGGGGGCTGGGACATGCATGTATGCACATGGGGGGCGGGGACGAGACTCAAGTAGGCTGTGGGTGTTTCTGAGTACTGACATATGCACATGGGATCATGTAGGTGTGTGCACATTCTGGCCTGTGTATATGGTGCTTGTTCAATGGTGAACCACACAGGTACATCACTCGCACATGCGCAAGCATGCTTGCATGCACACTGACATGTACACACTCACCCAGTCCCTTTCTCATGAGTTCCCCTGAGCCCCCTTTCCGTCTGTCTGTCTGTCTGTTAGTGACCAGCAGGACCCACCTTGCCTGCTTCCCACTGGCTTCGGCACTTCCCTCTCACCCCCCACAACATCTGCTCTGGTTTCCTCTCCCCCCACATCCCCTGACTCCTGCCCTGGCCTTGAGGGCTCCTGGAAGCAAGGTCCCCTGCTGAGACCCAACATCACCTGTAAGGCTGGGGGTACCCAAGTGCAAGTGTACGTGTGTGTGAAGAGAACATCTTGTGTGTGTGTGTGCATGCACATGTGTTAGTGTTTGTGGGAAGTAGCATGGGTGGATGAAAGAGTATACGTGTGTGTGTGTGTGTGTGTGCATGTATACATGTTTGTTTGCAGAGAACATATCTCACACACACACACACTTTGTGTGAGCGGTTTCATGTCAGTGTCCTTGGGAAGTTAGGTGGATGCATGCAACAGAGAGTGTGTATGTGTATGTATCACTGCCCATATGTATATGTACACAACTCTGTGTGTGAGTGGAGATGTGTTAGTGTCTGTGAGAAGTAGTGTGGGTGTGAATGAGAGTGAGTGTACATGTGTGCATGTGTTTGTGTCACCATGAGTGTGTATTAGTGTGCATGTGTGCACAACTGTGCAGATACCCACTTACACACACATGTGCAGTGTTATATGTTAGTGTCCATGGGAAGCAGTGTGGGTACATGCAAGAGAGTGTATACATGTGTATGTGTGTGATCACCAGGGTGTATTGTGCATGTATGCACAATTGTGTTTGTGTACAAGAACACTCCCGGTGTGTGTGTGTGTAGATGTTAGTGTCTGTGGGAAGTAGTGTGGGTATACATAAGAATGAGTATATGTGTATGTGTGTGTGTATGTTTCACCACAGTGTGTATGTGTATGAGTGTGTGCTGGGCTCAAGAATGTTGCAGGGACTCATGCAGTCGCACGAGATACCCCTCCCTCAGTTGATGCCCAACATATCCAGACCCCAGCCTCCGTGTGTCACAGTGTGCTCTTCACTCTGTGGTTGTGTACTTGCTAGTAGGAGGGGGCCAGGTGTGGCCATGTGTGACACAAGCACAGGCACTGACATGTGTGAGAGGGGAGGAGTAACCATGTGTGATACAGGGCAGGGCTGGGTATTACTGCGAGTGGCACTAGCTTGAGGAATTGCGTGTGAGCAGGTGTGCAAGGCCTTGTACACACATTGTCTTCAGCCACTTCTTCCTGCCCCTTTGGATTCCCTTGTCCTGCACTGAGATGCAGTTGGTTCTAGGGTGAAGCATGTCTGTGGGGCTCCTACAGTGCCCCTCCCTTGGGTGCTGCCCAGGCTAAGGGGGTCCCTGTCTCTGGTGGTGGTAGGCCCTGGCCATGGCAGGGAACCTGTGCCATGATAATGGACCCTCAGTGCACTTCACTCCAGACACAGCTGCATTTCAGCTCCAGTATAAGCAACCCCTGTGCCCCACCCTAGAGGTGGCTGCATCTCAGCACTAAGTGAGGCGTGGCTGGAAAACTGCCCCCCACCAAAACTCCCACCGCAGTCACTTGAGCTGTACGGGTCAAGGGGGATGCATGGGGGTCCCCAAGGACCTGAATGTGAGAGTGTGTGCATGTGAGAATGAGTGTGTGCACACGTGTGAGCCAGGGATCCTCATACGTAGTCACATCTACAGGCACAAAGAAGGATGGGTGATTGCCGGGGGGGTGGGGGTTATGGGTTATACCGGGACCCTCTTATCCAGCACCGAAATGCAGCCACCTCTGGGGTGGGACACCAGCAAGGGGGCTACATCTACAGGGACTGCCTGGCTCCTGCATTGAAATGCAGCTGGCTCTGGGGCGGGGGGAGAGAGAGAGAGAGAGAGAGAGTGTGTGTGTGTGTGTGTGTGTGTGTGTGTGTGTGTGCGTGCGCGCGCGCGCACATCTCTGCATGCATGTGTCTGCGTGTCTATGTGCATGCGCCTGGTGCTGAGATGTAGCCACCTCTGGGGTGGGTTAATTACCCTGCCCCCTCACGTGTTCAGATGTGCATTCACCTATGTATCCCACAATACATCGGGGGATGGGTGGGGGTGCAATGCCCTGGGGTGAATGGATCTGCCCCCCACAACCAACTCCACCCCCTAGCATCGACGGCGGGCGCGGGCGCCCCCTGGCGGGCGCCGCGGTCGCGGCGTGGGGAGCCCGGCACCTGCTCAGCTCCGAGTTGTAGCGGGGGAGGCGGGTGAAGCGCAGCGGCCCCGCGCACCGGGCCGGCGCGGCGCGGCGCGGCGCGGCTCGGCTCGGCGCGGCTCGGGCGGCATTGCAGGTAGGGGCCGCGAGGCGGGGGATCCGGCTGTGACAGCGGGGGCTGGGAGTGGATGCAGGGGTAGGTGCCAGGGGGGTCTTCCTGGGAGGCAGAGGGGCTGAGCTGGGGCATCCAGGTGGGGTCTGTTCTGCAGCAGGGAGTACATGAGAGGTGACCTGTGCGGGGGCAATGGAGGGGGCAGAGGGGTGCAGTGAGGTCTGTGCCAGGGGGCTGAGGCAGAGGGCACCAGGGGAGGCTGCAGACCTGGGTGGGGAAGGGGGCTGCAGGGCTCCCAGCCTGGGGGGAGGTGTCCTGATAGGAGGGCCAGTGTTGCGGGGAGGGGCTGGCGAGGTATGGGGGGGGCCACACATGGAAGGGGGTGCCATGGGTGGGGGGAAGGGGGCTGCAGGGGGAGGGGGCATCTGTCTGCTGGGGGAGGGAGGTCCATATCCTGGCAGGGGGCTGCTGCCTCCTGTCTTGGGGGGCACCAGGGTGTGGGGGCTGCTCCCACTGCAGCTGCATGCAAGGGGCTCCCGCCTCTATTCTCCCCTTCCCCCCCTGCACGGCGCAGGGTGTAATTAGGAGGCTGCAGGCTGTCAGCGGGGGTGGGGGGCTCCGCCAGCGGAGCAGCCTCCCGGCGGCTGTTGTGCCAACACGGCACTAATGTGATTAGGAGCGAGCTGGAGCCAGCCCCGGCATAAGTGAGTGTGTGACTGCGACCCTGCTGGGCGGGAGCGAGTGTGCACAGCCCCTGTGCCCCAGCGTGCAACAGAAGGTGGCATGTAACACCTGTGCTGCTCACACCATGGGCCTTGGATGGTGAATGTGTGACAGATGTAAGTGACAGATGTGTGTGAGGGATAGTAACTGTGCAACAGTGTGATGGATGGTAAGTGTGCACATGTGATGCCCATGCTACCTGTGCCACAAACTGTGTGTGATAGTTGGTGTGTGTGCAACACTGTGAGTGTCTGTGTGATGCCCATGCTGCCTGTGTCATAGACTATGTGTGTGTACTGGATGGTGAGTGTGCAACACCGTGTGCGCATGCACGACACCTGTGCTGCTCATGCCATGGGCCACGGACAGTGAGTGTGTGATGGATGATGAGTGTGCAGCGCTGTGTGTGTGACACCTATGCTTATACCATGATGGGCCACAGATGAGCATGTGATGGATGGTGAGTGTGCAACAGTGTGTGTACTTGTGTATGTGTGACATCTGTGCTGCTCACACTGCAACAGGTTATGAGTGTGTAATGGATGGTGAGTATTCAACAATGTGTGCCTATGTGTGACACCCATGCTGCTCGTGCCACATGCCATGGATGGTGAGTGTATGACAAACATGTGTAATATATAGTAAGTGTGCAACACGGTGCATGTCTGTGTGTGTGTGTACATGAGAGAGAGAGACTCAGGCTACTAACATTGCGTGTGATGGATGAGCATGCAATGCTGTGTGTGTGTGACACCAGTGCTGTTCACGTTGGATGCAAGAGACCATAAGTGTACAACAAACCTGGCATATGCCAGATAGCAAACATGCCACACTGCAGGCGTGACCCCAGCCTGGTTCACGCCATATGTGCAACTAAGCATGAGCGCAGTAGTCTGGGTGTGCAACAGACTGAGTGTGACCCCAGCGCCTCTTTCATTATGTGTGACAGACCATGATGGTGCAAGGGTATAACATCAGTTCTGCTCATGCTGGGAGCAATGGATAGCAAGTGTGCATCTACCTGTGTGTGTGACAAACATGCTCACACTGCCCATACCAGACCACAGGTGTGTGACAGATCTTGTGTGGAATTGACTGTAAGTGCATAGCAGGTGTTGGGGGTTATGCCACTGCCCCTTGTGCTGTGCGTATTATCAGACTATGAGTATGCAACAGGTTACGTGCATATTATGTCATTGCCACTCCCACATTGTGCAAGTGTGCACCAGCTGGGATGTGCAAACCTGTCATACTGAGTGTGACTATGTGCATGTGCGACAGCCTGCATATGCATCACCTTTGGCACTCATGCTGGGTGTGCAACAGCCAGTGAGTGTGATGTCAACATTGCTGCTCACACTGTGTGACAGGCTGTGTGTGTGACACCATGGCTGTGTGTGTGTGTGTTTGTGTACAGGGGAGACTGTCCCAGCTGAAGACAGGTAAAGCCTGTGCAATGTGAGTGAGTGTGACCGTGTGTGTGTACACCTTGTCGTACCAGCTCATGGTGGCATCCCACGGGCTCCTCTTTCTGGCCTGGCTGGGCTGCAGGGTGGTGAGGGACCCCTCTGGTCAGCAGCTGTATACATGTGTATGTGTGTGATCACCAGAATGTATTGTGCATGTGTGCACAATTGTGTTTGTGTGCAAGAACACTCCCAGTGTGTGTGTATGTGTGTGTACATGTTAGTGTCTGTGGGAAGTAGTGTGGGTACAAGAGCACAGTGTGCTCTTCACTCTGTGGTTGTGTGCTTGCTAGTAGGCCCACAGTGCAGGGGTTGAGGCCTTACTGGAGTGTGGTGACCTGTTGGCAAGGGTGTCCTAGTACCTGGGGTAGGGAGATAAGAAGCATCCCCCCCAAGCTGGGATAGAACCCAGGTGTCTGGGCTCCCAGTCCCCTCACTGTTGCCCACTAGTCCCCACCCCCCTCCCAGGAGTCCTAGCTCCCACCCCCCTCCTCCCTCCAGACCCAGTTCTAGCAGAGACCCCAAGAATCCTGGTTCCCACCTCCGTCCCTCTTGCTCCAATCCACCAGCAGTGAACCCTCTAGCAGTGAACCTAGGAGTCCTGGCTCCCAGCCCCCACCCAGACCTGGCTCTGTGACACTGACTGACTTGACTGGATGGAGTGAAGTCAGCTCCCAGGCCTGGTAGCGCAGAAGCTGCTGGGTCGGGGCCAGCCTGGCTACTGCAGGGGCGTATGGGGGGTCAGGCTGTGCCCTGAGCTGCCTGGACTGTGACAAGGCCCCCCCACCCATGGCACTGGGCTGGAGGGGATCTCCTGGCACAGAGGTGGCAGGGGGGTGGGAATCCCAGCTCCTGGCAGCGACATGCGCCATATCGACCTGGCATGGCTGTGTGAGTAGTACAGGAGGCTCAGGTTACCTGAGAGGGGCTGGTGGGTCAGAGGGGGAGGAATTGGGAGGCCTGGGTTCCCTGCCAGCTTTGGGAGGGAAGTGGGATTTGATGGATTATAGCAGGGTGGGGACTGGGACCCTCTACACCTGGGTTCTATCAGGGCTTCAGGATGGGAGCAGGGTCTAGTGGGTTAGTGCAGGGGACTACATCTAGAACAGAGAGGACAAAGATTTAGTGGGTAGTGGTGGCAGAAGGATACAGGCACCAAGAACTCCTGGGTTCCCTCCAGCTTTGAAATGGGAGTGGGGGATGACACAGACTCCTCCACCTTGCTTTCTGTTTTGTTCCATTGCTATCTGGCAACCCTGTCCCACTATCTGGCTGTGGGGCCCTGGGGCAACCCCCACTGCCAGGGGAGAGCACTGCCTGGCATTTCCTATTCAGACTTTGGGTGGGCCCAGCCCTGCTTAGGGGTTGGATGTTAGCCTTCTGCTGGGGCTGGTACTTGCTGAGCTTCCAGCCCCCATCTCAGCCCCAGGCTGTCTGTGGCAGGGGCTGTCTGGCTGGTATGTGGGCAGTCCTGCCCGCTGGGGGGATTCCCTGGCCGAGCCCCTCCCTCCCCCCCATGCCTATGTAGCGCTAGTGCAGTGACTCACCGTGTGGGGGTGGGGAGCAAAGCCAGCATCGCTGTGGGTGCTGTGGGCGTCAGCACAGAGGAAGCCCTGCTTGGCGCGGTGTGTGCTGACAAGGGTGCTACCTGCTGGTGTGACAGGCGTGTGCATCCACGTGTGTATCATGTGCGTGCTTGTGTGTTTGTATGAAGTGCTGGCTGACAGGTGTGCCTACAGGCCTGCCAGTGTGATGGGTGTGTGCATGTGCAAGCTGTTCCGCAGGTGTTCACAGGCATAAAATGCTTGTTCACGTGTGTACATGCTGTGCTATGGGTGTTCACAGGCATGTGGGGTGTGTTCACATGTTTGTACATGCTGTGCCACAGGCTTTCACAAGCATGCAGTGTGTGTTTACGTGTGTGTACATACCGTGCCATGGGTGTTCATGGGCATGAGGGACTCATTCACATATGTGCATGGGAGGGTCTTGTTCATGTCTGTGAAATGCTGTGTAGTTGGTGTCCATGTGCATGTGACTGCATGTTGACATGGGTGGGTGAATTGCAAGACTGCAGGTTTGTAAGTGTTCGCCTACATATCAGCACAATTGGTATGTATGTGCACATGCCTGTATTCATGCCTGTGGGGTGTGCATGCAGTGCCTGTGTGCAGGCCAATGTGATGGGTGTGTGCATGTTCATGTGTGCATACATGCTTTGCAGTTGGATGTTTGTGTGTGTATGTATGTGGTGCTGGCATACTCACAAGCATGCATGTGTATATTCATGTGTCTGAAGTGTAGTGTATGCAAAGCATTTTACAATAAGCATGGCCTTGTGAGCATCAGTTCAATGGCTGTGTGCATATTCACATTTGCACATGAAAAGCTGTTCTTAGATGACTGAGGGATGGATGTCCATGTACTTGTGTGTAGGTGCACACGTATGAAGTGCAGGATGTGTCTGTTTGCATGTATGGGAGGTACTGTGTGACAAGTGTCTCCATGCACAACATTGTGTTCATATGTGGGTGAGGTGGTGTGTAATAACATGTGTCTGGTCACATGCTTGTGAGGTGCAGAGCAGTGGGTGTGTGTCTGTTCACATCTGTGCTGATTGTTATGGGGATGCATGTTTGCACAGAGGTATTCATATGTGTGAAACGTGGAGCATGTGAAATACGGTAGGATGGATGTACCCACATGTATTCTAGGGCAGTGGTTATGTGCCTGATCACGTGTGCTGTGTAGTGAGTGTTCATATGTTTGCAGAATGCATGTTCAGCCATGTTGGTATGGGTGCAGGATGCCTCCGTTCACATGTGTATGAGGTGCAGTGTGCATCTGAAGTGCTGTATGCTGTGTGGGTCCACATGTGTGCTAGCATCATAGGTGCATGTGTTTACCTGTGTGAGGTGCTGTGGAGTGAATGTTCATGTACATGCATCAATCATGCCTGTGTGTGAGGCCCTGTGTGCATGTCCTCATGTTTCAAGGAGAGGTGAAGTATGTGCCAATGTTAGATACAATGGGGAAGGTGTTACTTGTGTGTGCTCATGTATGTAAAGCGCTGTGTAGTGATGGTGGTGGGCATATTTGCACATGCATGTGAGGGAAGTGCATGTGATGGGTCTTTTCTGTCTGTTCAGGTACTTTGTATAGGTGTTCTCATATGCCTATGTTAGGTGTGTATGTGTGGTGCTGTGCAATGAGTATGCACACGTGAGCTGCAGTGTGCTCAGCATGTCAGAGGCTTCCTGTACCTTCTGTGTGCATGTGTCCCTGGCATGTTATGTGCTGCTGTTGCAGCCATTTATGTGGCTCATGTGTAGGGGTGTGAAGACACAAGCGTGCACGCTTGAGTGTGCATTCTCAGCCATATGTCAGCATGTAGGCAGGAAACCCTGTTGCCTGGGTTACAGGAGAGAGTGCAGCACCTGGAAATACCTGCTACTGGCATGTGAGTTTGCACGCGTGTGCTTGTGAAAATACTCATGAGTCCATGTAAGAACATGTGTGCATTGAACAGACTTTCCTATGTGCTATCTGTGATTGCCCTCTTTGTATTTCTGTCGGGGTTCAGGAGCACACACATGTTTATACATGTGCAAGTGCTCACAAGTTGGTAAGCATGTGTGTGCACTATCCTCTTTATTCACACAATGCTCCTGTATGAGCATTATGTGCATGTATGTGGGGTCATGCCCAGGTACCTTTGCACACATTTGTGCTTGTGCTTGCTAATGCACAGGCATGTGTGTGCTCACACAGCTACATGTGCATGCCTGGGCACCTGCTGCCTGTGGGAAGGGTGGTGTGCACCCATTTGAGTGACCTTGGCATGCAAGCATTAGCAAGTGCACATGGGTGTGGTTTTCCGTGTGTGCATATTATCATGCATGGGCTAAGGCAGCTTCCCGCCCCCTCTCCCCTCCCCAGTGGGTAGCAGAGGCCACAGCACCAGCAGGCAGGAGCATCTCTCCCTGTCTGCCCTAACTTGGAGTGGCAGGGACCAGCTGCCTGCCTGACGCCCGGGGCTGTGAGGCACTGGGCAGGCGGGGAGGGGGTTCTCCTGGCTGGTCTCCTCTCCCAGGCCAGGGACCAACCCCAACCCCTCCCATCTCGCTGCACCCCCTCTTCCAAAGCCAACCCCTCCCAAGCCTCCATATTCTCAACTCCCATCCTGTGCTGCTTCCTCCTCTTCCCTGCAAGTCAGTGTCCCCTCCACACAGCTGGGGCACCCCTGCCCCCTCTGGGGGCTGGCGCTGGCTAGGAGGGGGGCAGGGAGCTGGCTGGGTACTTGGTATTCAGAGCAGACAGGAGCCTCAGTGGCTCTGACAGAGGCCGATGCAGTTGCAGCACCAGCTCTGGTATCTGGGCCAGGCCAAGCCAGGCAGCCAGACCTGGAGAGTGAGTGGCTCCCCCAGCCATGCTGTGTGCACCCCCCCACCACACTGTCACTGCAGGGAGCCAGGGGCAGGGAGAAGCTCCCTCTCCTCTTGGAAGAAGAGGTAGCAACCACTCCCCCACAAGGATGGCAGGCTGGAAC
The DNA here is from genome assembly GCA_030014935.1 of Caiman crocodilus. NCBI lineage: Eukaryota > Metazoa > Chordata > Crocodylia > Alligatoridae > Caiman > Caiman crocodilus. The sequence continues at coordinate 564,095 of JAGPOW010001166.1, read as the reverse complement.
CCAGGCATCCGGGCTCTGACCTCCCTTGTTCTAGCCCAGGAGGCTCCCACTCCTGTCCCAGAGCTGGACTGAACCCAGGAGGCCTGGCTTCCAGCCCCCTTCCTGCTCTAACCACTAGACTCTCCTCCCCGTCTGCTCTGGGGACAGAAGCCCAGAACATGGCTCCCAACTGCTACCCACTGCCCCACCCCATTAGACCCTACTCCCCTCCTTGAGACCCAAGTCAGATCTCTCTCATTCCCAGGGGCTCTGAGCTGTTGAATGAGTTTTGGGGAGGGAGAGCCAGGGACTGTGGCTGCTGTGGAGTGGTGGGACAAGGGTCGCAGGTGTGGGCAAAGGGATTTGAGGTGTCACAGGGTCTGGGGTGGAAAGGCAGGGAGGGGGGATTGGATGTGTGAGGGCATTGAGGTGAAAAGTCTCAGGTGAAGCAGAGATGATGGGGGTTGTGTCTCAGTGCTGGGTCCCAGGGCTGGGATATAGTTGGGGATGGGGCTGTATCTTGGTGCTGGGGTCCCCAGGTTGGGGTATAGTGGGAGACAGGGCCATGTCTCAGTGCTGGGTACCAGGGCTGGGATATAGTGGGGGACAAGGCCATGTCTTGGTTTGGTATCCCAGGCCTGGGATATAGTGGGGGAAGGAGCCATGTTTTGCTGCTTGGTCCCAGGGCTGGGATGTAGTGGGGCATGGGGTATATGGGAGTGGTGTGGGGCAGGGTCTGAAGGTCCTGGATCCTCCCTCTAATGGCCTTTCTCACCTGCAGGTACCTGGGGATCTGTGCCACGGGCACTGATGCATCCCCCTTCCCCCTCCAGCTGAGAGCCACTGGGTTCCCGCTGCTGCCTCCTGCAGTGAAGCGTTGGAGAGCTGCACCTCTTCCTTGGAGGGCCCCATCAACCCTGTCCCCAGCTGGGCCCCTGCCCCCTGACTCTGTGCCTTCCTCACGCCCATATTCACGCTTGGTCTGATCCTGGGGCTGCCTCTGGGGGGCGCCCTCCCCCACACCGCTGCACCGCATGGCTCTGGCCTTGCCCTGCCTGGGAGACTTGGGCCCTTGCATCCCCCTCATGTGGACACGGGCCACCTGGCCTTGGCAGTGATTCCCCCCTTCTGCCCCCCACACCACCCTGGACTCAGCTCTCTGGGAGCCCCTGCCTCCCCGTGGACCCTGCAGGTGACAGAGACTGGTGAGTGGGGCATGAATTTTGGGAGGGGGCAGGGGGGTGCTGGTGAGGGGCTCAGAGCAGGGGCTGGGGGGTTTATGAGGGCTGCATTAGAAGACCCTGGGGTGCATCATTAGGGTTTGGGGATGGAGCGGTGGGGGAGGGATCCCCAGGGGGCCTGGGTTGGGGGCTCCTGAAGACAGGCTGTGTTGGGAGCTGCTGGCTGGGTACATGGCCTGTGTGCTGCGGTGGTTGCTGTCAAGTTCAAGGGTGGTCACTATGCATTACCCCAAGGATGGGTGTGCTTATCTGAGGGGTGCAGGGGTGGGTTTGGTGTAGGGTGCGGTGTCTCACAGCGTGTGTTTGTGTGTTTGTTTGTGCATGTCCCCGCGGCGGCAGATGCAGTGGTGCCATGTCGGGCGACTACGAGGAGGATGTGTGCCGCAGTGCGCTTACCCTGGTCAAGGAGCTGTGCTTCAGCCTGCGGGCCCTGGAGCAGCATGAGAAGTGCCTCGAGTTCACCGACTTGCTGCGCAACCGTGGGCACCCCCGGCCCACTGATGCCGGTAAGGGGCCCCTATTACCACCCCCACTCTGGGCACTCCTGTCCCACTGACTCAGGGAAGGGAGCCTGCCTGCTCTGGGGGCAACCTCATCCCATTAACTTGGGTAAGGGCTTCTGCCGATTCCCTCTTCATGAGCACCTTGCTTCCCCCAGCTCAGGTTAGGGATGCCATCCTTCCCTGCCTTGATGCACACACCTGTTCCTGGGTAACCAATGACTTGCTGTGTCCCACGAGCTATTCCTTCCCCATAGACTTGAGTCAGGAATAGCAACCTCCATCTCTGCCCTGCAGGCACCACCAGCTTGTCAGGAGAGGTGCACCCACATTTTGCTGCACCCAAGATTTGGTTGGATGGCATGATATGCTGGGTCTGCGTGGGGGTGGGTGCGTATTCACCTTCTGTGGCATAGGAGGGGTGCTGTGGGAAGATGCAGGGATGTCCACTGTTGGTTGGGGTGTTGCTTAGGATGCGTCAGCATATCAGTGCAACTTGGCCACATCCATACTGTGGGGGACAAGGATGTGGAGGTTCTAGTCAGTGCCCACTTCCAGGAGGGCTTGGGGTAGGATGGGGCCACATCCATGGTCTGGGGAGCGTAGGGTCCTACTTGTGGAATGTAACATCAGCTACAGTTTGGGGCATCTAGGGTCCTGCTGGTGGAATGTGGCCATGTCCATCATCCACAGGGGTCATGTCCCCATCTAAGTGACTCTGGGGGCTGATGGGTGTGATCAGGGACAAATGCCCTCCCTGTGTCCAGCCTAGCCTCTCACTCCCGCAGACATCTCTGTCAGCCTGCTCTCTGTCATCGTCACCTTCTGCGGCATTGTGTTGTTGGGTGTCTCGCTCTTTGTGTCCTGGAAACTATGCTGGATCCCCTGGAGGGATAAAGGGGCCTCACAGACACCTCGCAAGGACCATGGCCACCTGCACCATTCACCCTTTGGGGACCTGCTGGCTGAGCGGGTCGAGCTAGGGCCTGAGATGCCTGAGCGCTCCTACCTCGACATGGACTCCTACCCCGAGGCAACACTTAAGCTGAGCCAGACCTCTCCTGACCTGCCCGTGGAGAAGGAGGGTGGTGGGGGCATCCCCAATGCCCACTCCCATCAGCAGGTGGCCAGCCTGGCACCTGCTCCCAGGTGAGCCATCAGTGAGGGACGGAGAACTCTAGATTTAGGTAGAGAAGCCACCCCAAGCAAGGGGAGTGGTGGCATGGGAAGGAGATGGGAGAAGGAGAATCATAGGGGGCAGGTGTAAGGTGGTGGGGCAGGGGGAGAGTGTGAGGGGCTGATGGGGTGGGAAGCGGGGGAGTGCAAGGGTGGGTGTGGGTTGGCAGGATGGAGGGAGAGGACAGGGGGCAGCTACATACCAGAGCAGCATCTCATGGGTGCTCTTTGGTTGGTTCTGTCCCCGGTTGCATCTGGGTGCTGGTCCCAACCCTGCCCTGCCCTTTCCCCTAGGTACAACACCTTGCCGCGCCCCATGACTCAGCAGCTGTCGAGCCCAGATGTGGGCAGCCATGGTGGGGAGGACAAGCCAGAGCAGGTCACCAGCATCGGGCAGATCAAGCCAGAGCTGTACCGGCAGCGCTCAGGGGAAGCAGAGCACCGCAAGGCAGAGGCTACCCCTTGCGGGCGTATCAGCTTTGCCCTGCGCTATGCCTATGCCTCAGAGCAGCTGGTGGTGAAGATCCTACGGGCCCTGGATCTGCCGGCCAAGGACGCCAATGGCTTCTCAGACCCCTATGTCAAGATGTACTTGCTGCCCGACCGCAAGAAGAAATTCCAGACCAAGGTGCATCGCAAGACACTCAACCCTGTCTTCAACGAGACCTTCAGCTTCAATGTGCCCTTTGCTGAGCTGCCCTCCCGCAAGCTGCACTTCAGTGTCTACGACTTTGACCGCTTCTCCCGCCATGACCTCATTGGGCAGGTGGTGCTGGACAACCTGCTGGAAATGGCTGAGCGTGATGATGAGGCGCCCATCTGGAGGGACATCTTGGAGGCCAGCTCCGTGAGTTGGGCTGGGGCGGAGAGGGTCTTTGTCATGGAAGGGTGGATAGCAATGGAGATTTGACTCCACCCATGGGCAGATTTATCATTTAGAAAAGGGGGTGAAATGGTGTGTGATTTATTACATATGAAACGACACATATTTTTGCCCATTAAAATATACTAGAAGCTTTGCTAATATGCTAGGGGCCCAGGGCTGTATTATGCAGTTTAAGGGTGAAGCAAAACAAAGGGTAACTTCATTGGAAAGAGTTAAAAACAATCTGCAGGGCTGTGAAATAGGAGCTTCATCACCAAGAGCAGAGAACACACAGCAGAACTGCAGAACAAAGGACAGCCTGATTGGTGGAACATTAAGACTATTAAGAAAGAACATGGGTTGTTAACACCTGTGGTATGAAGTAGATTGATTGATTCAGTAGATAATGAGCTTTGAAGTCAAGTGAGTCCCTCAGCACTGCCTGGCTAGAAATGCTGCTGCCACTGCCAGGGAGTTGGTTGAAAACTTGGGATGGAGCAGGATTCAAAAGAGGTGATGCAAGTGCACTAGCGCCACCCCCCGCCAAATCTGCCTGTGACCCAACTTGGTGCCACCCTCCCCTAACACAGGTTGAATCTGATTTGATCAACCCCAACCACCAGATCTCAAATGCCATTCAACTTCACTGGGCATGAAGTCACTCTAGCTGTCTAACCTGAACCCAAGCCCAGTCACCAAACTCTATTCATATATCCACCCAAATCCAGTGAACTCTAAACCTCAACTCAGTCACCAAGCTCAACTCAACCCAACCAAACCCAATTGTATCTCAGTTCAGTCCAACCCAACCCAACCCAGTCACCAAACTCTGTTCTCAAAGCCACCCAACTCCATCCCAAAACTCAACACCAGTCACCATACAACTCAGCTCAACCCTGACTCATCTCAGCTCAACCTCAAAGCTCAACCTCCAGACTGAATCAGTCCCCCTTTTGAACCCAGTCTATCCCTGACTCACCCCAACTCTAGCCACAGTCATGTACCTCTTCCCACCAATAGAATATAGAGCAGTGGCTTGAAGTTGCAGCAAAGCAGGTTTAAGCTGGATATTAGGAAAAACTTTTTCACTGTTAGAGCAGTGAGGCAGTGGAATAGACTATCTAGGGAGCTCTGTGCACTCTCCATCACTGGAGGGATTCAAGGAGAGGGTGGACAGGCACTGGTCAGGGATGATTTAAGTGTAGTTATGCCCATGTTCTACTAGGGGGATTTCCTATGCTTCTGGGCTTTGCTAGTTGCTCCCTTCCCTCCTTTTCTGCTATATGTGTCAGCCTGTTTTAAACTTTTCTCAGAGGCATTGGGTGTTGGCTATAGTCCAGGCTGGGGATTGGGATTGGGCTATGCCAGTGCTTCTGCTGGGACTTAAAACTGGAGATTCCTGACTAAAGGGTCTTGCCCCTCCACTCAGGGTCAGACTGATTACCATGTTTGAAGTTGGGAAGGAATTTTACTCTGTGGTCAGATTGATGTAGACTGTGGGGATTTTTGCCCTCCTCTTTAGTGGGGGTATAGCCTCTACCTGGGATCTCTTGAACATATATGAACAACTTTTACAGCAGCAGGATGTTGGCTGCTGCGATACCCCTGCTTCACCTGTGGCAGGTTTGGGTATGATGTCTGTATTGTGTCTGGGTGGGTGGTAGCTTTGCTAAGAGGTTAGAGTAGACGATGGATTGGAGGGGAGGGGATGGAGATCACTTGTATCCTCCATGCTCAGACAGCCATTGGTGCAGGCTGCTGCACCCGTTGCTACCGGTCCCCCCTGGGGCTGCCTGCACCTGCGTTCCCTCCCTCCAGGGCTGTGTCCCCAGGGGCTGTGACCAGCAGCCTCCCTGCAGCAAAGGTCTTTTGCTCAGTGGGAGAACTGGGCACCAGGGAAGGGCTGCTACTCTCTTGATTGGGGAGGTCCAGTAAACACCCCCAGACCATGGGGGCATCTAACCCCAGGGACATGTGTGGGGCAATACCTGCCCCTAACTTAGCCCCTGAAGGGTAGGGGAGGGGGAAGGAGGTGCCTGTGAGGTCTCAGTGTGTTTGGTGGGGGGGGGGTGGACACGGGCCAGGGCAGGTCCCAAGACATGTTGCCTATGGTAGGTGGTCTGTGGGGGACCTGGGATCTCAGCTGATACCCTCTTCCCACCCCATCTCCTTCCCTACCTGCCAAGATCCTTACCCCTCCCCCTACTGCCCTCCCCTCCAGGCCCTGGTGCCTTGAGACACAATTGTAAATTCATTGCCAGCCTCTTTTCTGTCCTTCAGAAGATTTGAGATGAATTTATTGTGTATGTAACTGGAGTGGAAATAGGACACATGGGTGGATGTGACCCCCCCTCTCCTCTCCTCCCACCCCAGCCCTGCTGATGCCCCTCACTCCTGACCTGCAGTCCTCTGCCCCCTCCAGCCCCATAGGTGCTCCTCACTCCCAACCTGCAGGCCCTTGTTCTTACTGCCAGTCTTGAACGCTGCTGGGAGCACAATGCAGTTCTCATTGATTGTGCAGTTGGGGTTTGGAGCTACTGGAAATCAGCTGATTTTCAGGTTGTTGGGGGAGGGGGTGCACCTGAAGACTTGGGCTTGTGCCTGTGAGTCTGTCTGTGTGAGCCTGTGGCCCTCCTAACTCCCCCCCACAACAGCTGTGACTCAGGGTTGTAGTACTGAGCCATTCCTGGTATGGGGGTGAAGAAGGGTACATTTCATACCAATTCCCCATGGCACCACAGGCTGTTTTTTTGCGGGGGAAGGGAGGGAGAACATGTGATGAGTGGTTGTTCATCAGCATCTGCATCCCTCCTTCTCCCTTAACCTGCAGCCCCCTCTTCCCCAACCCTGCGGGTGCCCCTCACCCTCGACCTACAGTTCTGTGCCCTGGGCGTCACTTTGCCTAGCTCACAAGGCACAGGCAACCTGGCCCAGAGTGGAGGGGACAGCTCCCCACTCCCCTGACCTTCCGTATTCCACATATGCCCCTGGATATTGCCCCATTGCACCCATGCCCTCCCCTTCACCGTGCCCAGCTGCCACAATGGAGGGGGCTCCTCTCCCTCCTAGTCCTCCCCACCATCCTCTCCCCACAGAGCCCCTGGACTACATGAGCACCCTTTGCTGCTCCCCTGGCTCTGGGGTCATGTTTCTTGCCCACCCCCAACCCCTGCCATCTCCAGCATGGTGCATCCCCTGGGGGGCAGCTGTGGCCACATGCCAGGGACTGTAACACATGGGCTGGGCTGGCGCCCGGGGCGGTGGCATTAATATTGATAGGCAGGAAATGGCTCCAGCCTGGTAAAGGGCATGAAATATTCAGCTCAGGAGCAGGCGGTGCCTGTGCGGCTCTCCCCCGCTCCACTATCTCAGCCCCCATCGCAGTATCCCTCCCCTGCCAGGGCCCTGGGGAGGGTCTTCCCTCCCCCCAGTCCTGCTCCCTAGACTGACTCCAGTCTCCCACACAGGAGAAAGCAGACCTGGGTGAGGTGAACTTCTCGTTGTGCTACCTGCCCACAGCTGGTCGCCTCACTGTCACCATCATTCGTGCCTCCAACCTCAAGGCCATGGACCTCACTGGCTTCTCAGGTCTGTCATGCAGGGGCAAGGAGGGGGATGCTGGGCAAGCTGCAGGGCTGGGTGTGGGGATGATGATTGGGGAAGGGGGGCAGTGCTAGGTTGAGGGGAGGGAGATATTGAAGGGGTGGGGAGGTGCATTTAGGCATGGGGGCAGGGTTGAGGGAGGGGTACAGCTGGTCGGGAGAGGGGGTGCAGCTGGGTGTGGAGGGGATTTGGCTTGGGTGGGAGGGTGGGGCCCCTTGGTAGGCCAGGGGCTGGGGGAGCTGACCTTCATGCCACCCCCAGACCCATATGTGAAGGCGTCACTGATGTGCGAGGGCCGGAGATTGAAGAAGAGGAAGACGTCCATCAAGAAGAACACGCTGAACCCCAGCTACAATGAGGCACTTGTCTTCGACATCCCCAATGAGAGCATGGAGCATGTCAGCCTCACCATCGCTGTCATGGACTACGACTGGTGTGTGGGGCTTGCCCGGAGGGTTCACCTATCCCTTGCTGCTTCCTGCTCAGCCTGCCAGGCCCCCTCTTGCTCTCCCAGCATGGGGCCAGAACCCTGGCATCTTACCCAGGGGGCTGGACTCCTGGGTCCCCTCCCAGCTCTGAAGGGAGGAAAGGCCTGATAGTCTAGAGCAGGTAGCACTGGGAGCTAGGATGTCTGGATTCAACCCCAGCTCTGGGAGAGGAAGGGGTAGGGGGCCTGGATGCCTGGGTTTTGCCCCAGCTCTGTTAGGGGAGGGCCTGATGGTTTAGAGCAGGGAGCAGTAGGAACCAGGTGGGTTCCCTCCAAGCAGTGGGAGGGGAGTGGGGTCTGGTGTGTTAGAGATGCAGTGGGACTAGGGGCCAGGATGTATGGGTTTTTGCTGGGCTGTGAGGGTAGGTCTCCACATGGGGCTGACCTGTGTGTCCCTGGCAGCATTGGGCACAATGAAGTGATTGGAATGTGCCGTGTGGGCAGTGATGCTGAGGGGCCTGGCCGGGAGCACTGGGCCGAGATGCTGGCCAACCCACGCAAGCCCATTGAGCACTGGCATCAGCTGGTGGAGGTATGGAGGGGGCAGGGGATGGGGACAGGTACCCCCACCCAAGCTCAGGGAGTTATTCTATGAGGAGCAGGGAGGGGAGGCTGTTTGTCGGGGAGGGTTATGGAGATTAGGAAGAGTATGGCTTTTGAGGGAGGGACTCTGCAGGTGAGGGAGGGCTGTGGGGGGTGGGGGGCTGGTCTCTGGGCCTAGTGCTGGGTTTCCTTTTCATGGACATCTCAAGCTAGGGAGAAGGCTGGTGTCCCCAGGGAAACAGGGCAGCCTGACACCTGGGTTCTCTCCCAGCATCAGGAGGGGTCTGGTGAGGGTAGAGCAAGTAGGGGTGGGGGTGGGAGTCAGGACACCTGGGTTCTGTCTGAGCACTGGGAGGGGTTTGGTGGAGTACAACAAGGGAGACTGGGATGTCTGGTTTCTGTCTGAGCTTTTGGAGGAGTCTGATAAGGTAGAGGAGTGGGAGCCAGGATGCCTGGGTTCTATCTAAGCTATGGGAAGGAAGTGGGGTCTGGTGGGGGAAGGGACCAGTGGTTGGAGCCTGAGGTGTAGCCTTGGGGATGAGGTGGGGGAAGGACAAGCTGGGGTCATGGTGTGTATGTGTGTGTGTGTGTGTGTGTTGGGGTGGGGGGACTGTTGCCATCTCTGACCCCCTACCCCCAGGAGAAGACCTTGAACAGCCAGATGTCCAAGAGCGCTCAGCGTGACAAGCCAACCATTGTGGTGGAGAGCATTCACTCGGACTAGCCCCTGCACCCGGCCCCCAGCTGTGAGTGGAGAAGAGGGAAGTGGCTGCCCCTGGGTGCATTGGGGTGGAGGCAGGGGGTGCTTATGGCAGGGCACAGTCCTAGCATTGGCATATTTCCCATAGTGCTGGGGAGGGGCAGGTGTTTCAGTGTTGGGGGGCCTTGCGCAGGGATGGGGGCTTCACAACTGGCCAAACCATGGCTCCCCTTGCCATTGCCCAGGGCATGTGGGCTGGGAGTGAGGGCTATCAGCAGGGCTGGGGGAGCAGGGGTCTGTGGGTTGGGAATGGGGGCATGGGCAGGGCTGGGGGGGCAAAGGGCTGCAGGCTTGGAGGAAAAGGACACTTGAGGGGGCAGGGGGTTGTGGGTCAGGGTTGGGCTTGCAGGGGCTAGACTGATGGGCATTGGTAGGGCAGGGGGTTGTGGGTCAGGAGTGAGGGGCACCTGCTGACTTGAGCCCATTCTCTCTCCTCCAGGATTGTGACTGCCTCCCGGCTTTGTGCTGTTCTGGCTGGGGAGGCTGGGGCGGGGGTGACCTTTCTCAAAGCCATAGGTAGAAGCCAGGATGGAGTCGTCCCCAGCCCCTCCTTGGCAGTGGCCAGGGGGTGGGATGCAGGTTGGGGGCCCCACTCCCACCTCCCCAGGACTTGCATGTAGAGGGACCTTGGTGCCCTCTGGCCCCTGGGGCAGGGCCATAATGCCTGGCTTCAGCTCCCCCCCACTGTGAACCCAGGAGTCCGGTTCAGCACTCTGCATCTTATCTGGAAGAGGGGGAGCCTCTTGACTGCGTGGAGTGGAGCCCACCCAGACTACCCCCTAGAACTGCCTGTCATGGGCACCATGCCCCCTCCTATGGGGCTTTTCTCTAGGGCTCATAGAGAGGACCCAGACTCCCCCTGTCTGCATGGACTCCAGGATGCCTCCACCCCGACCCCCACCCCCAGCCAGAAGGCCTGGAGGATTTGGGCCCCTGGGTGAGGGGCACTCTGTAGCAAGGACTGAGCTCTTTCGGGGGGAGGGGGAGAAGCTACAGAGATCCTGAGGGGGGAACCTAGCTTCAGCCCCTCCTCCCTGCTGGATCTAGACTTTAAGGAATGGGGGGCACAGTATGTGCCCCCTTTCCCACCCCTCATCTTGTTTCTCTGTGGTTTTGCATGAGTGTTTCCCCTTCCTGGTGTTCGGGGCTGGTGGGGGAAGGGAGAGGAGAATCGAGGCATCTGAGTCTCCTTTCCTCCCCACTTTTTAAGGGGGACAGGCTGTGGAAATCTTCCTCTTGGAGACCCCAGACATCCAGCTCACGTCTTTGTCCCCCCTCCTTGCCCCATTGTTCGGAATGTTGCCCCCCGTGATGCACGTCTGTCTGTCTCTGTTCGTCCGTCTGTGTCTGTCCTTCTGTCTGTTTTCCCTGTTTTCAAGTGTGTGAGGAGAAAAAAAAACAAAAAATCCAGAACAAAAAAACAAAACAAAACACAGAAGCAAAAGACCAAGGCGCAAGTGGAAACCAACACCTCTGCCTCCTGGAGAAGCCATAGATATCCCTTTCCCTCCCCCATGGACCATGGACCCCTGGTGTCCAGGGCCTAGGGGAGGGCAGGAGCTGGCGGGAGGGGTCCTGTCAATCCCATTCTGCAATACGATTGGAGCTCGGAGCTGCTGCTATTATGACCTTAACAATAAACCTGGTGAGAGGTGACTTGCTCTCAGCCTGGCCTGTCCCCTCTGGGGATTTGGGGAGAGGAGGAGCTCCTGGCATTGGGACAGCTGGGGGCACTGCCCTGGGAAAGAGTGTGGCCTCTGGGGTGTTGGGCGGTGGCACTGCTGGAGGGAATATCACACCACTTGGGGACCTGGTCTCTTTAATGGCTTTAGCTAGGAAGAAGGCTGGAACCCCCAGAAAGGTAGGGCAGCCAGATGCCTGGGTTCTGGCCCAGCTCCAGGAGGAGAGTGGGGTTTGGTGGGTTGGAGCAGAAAAGGGGCTGGGAGCCCGGATGCCTGGGTTATATCACAGCTCTGGATGAGGGGTGGGATCTGGTGATTTAGAGCATTGGGCCTGGGAGCTCAGATGCCTGGGTTCTCTCCAGCCCTCAGGTGTTGGGAGTTGCATTCAGGGTCCCGGTCCCCAAGGGGTGCTGAGCTGGGGGTAGGGTGGGTGCAGGTAGGGACATTAGGGTGCTTCCCTGCTGCACCTACCTGGGATGGGGGCGCCTAGTCTAACCCAGGGTGCTTACAGATGGGCTTCCATTGCCCCCTGGTGCTGAACAGTGGGCATGCAGCCCCCTTCCTGTGATGGAACTGAAGGTAGAGGAGGTCTGGGGTTGGGAGTGGGGGCAGCAGGGCAGGAAGCCAGCACTCCTGGGTTCTTCCAGCTCTGGGAGGGCAGTGGGAGCTGGTGGGTGGGAGCTGGGAGAGCTGGTGCTTGGATTCGGGAAGGGGAGTGGGGCCTGGTGGGTTAGAACAGGAGGCTGGGAGCCAGGATGCCTGGGTTCTCCCCAGCTCTGGGGACAAGTGAGTCCTTTGTGGCCCAGGCCAGAGGTAGTTGGGGAGGTTGGGGTTGAAGTGCTACCTGGGGTCCCCTTGTGGCAGGTCAGACCAGGCCATCACAATCGACCAAAGCAAGGTCATGCCCTGAGAGTGGATGCTAAGAGCATAATCACCCAGGGCACTGCGGGATGTCTTTGTTGGGGTCTGGGAAGCACCAGGTCAGTGCCCCCAGCCCTGCTGGTGTCCCTCACTTCTAAGCCCTGTAGCACGAATGGGGTGGCAAGAGCTGCCTGAGTCTGGAGGGGCTGGCAGCACTGCTGCCTGCCTGCATGGCAGGTATTTTTAGCTCCTGTGCCCCAGGCCCTGCTGTGGTGCCGGGGTGGGGGAGGGGGTGATGGGCTATTTTTAGCTGTTTGCATCTTGCCAGCCTGTGGTAGGATATGCATCCTACTCGCGTTCAGCCCTGCTGCCATGCAGGTGCCAATTCCCTCCCCCTAGCTATGCCAGTGCCCCTCACTCCTGACCCACAGGTCCCTGCCCTCCCCTCCCTACCCCAGCCAGTGCCCCTCACTCCCAACTAGCAGCCCCCTACTCCAACCCCCATGGGACTCCTCATGCCTGTCTTGCAAGCCCCTGGCCCATTTAGGCGTAGACAGGAGTGCTCCCTTCTCTGATGCCTTGGGGCCCTGATTGGGGGTGAGGGGCAGATCAAGACCCAAATGAGTGCCCCCTTCTGGGGAGTCCAGGGTCCCCCTCTTCCACGTGTGGCAGTGGGGGAGGTGCATATGAGTGAGGTTTAGCAGGAGTCTGTCCTCCTGTGCCAGCCAGTGTGGACAGGGGCTGAACGGACAGCCAGAAGGCCAGATAGACACATGGACACAATGGTGTGCATGGAGGGTGAGAGGGTTGAGGGATGGCAGAGAGTGTGTGTGTGTGTGTGTGTGTGTGTATGTGTATGTGTGGTCGGGGATACTGAACAGATGGACAAAAGGAGTGTGTGCAGGGACTGATGAACGCTGCAGGCTAATGAAAGATGCACTGGGGGGGCTGGCGCCCCCAGACCCATGGCCAGGCAGATGGCAGGAAACAGCCCACTCCACCCCTCCTCCCCCAACCTGTGCCCTATAGGTGAGCCCAGACCAGAAGCCCCCAAACCCTCTAGCTAGGGGGCTGCCTAGCATTCGGCTTGGCTTGGGGGACACAGTGGGGCTTGGGGCCAGGCAGGGCTGTGGGATAGGAGCACTGAGGGGCTGGTGGGGTCCTGTTCACTCCAGCTTGGCTTGTCTACAAGCCCAGGATGGACACGGCCCAGTGTGCCCCGCATCTCATCCAGGTTCCAGCCACAGCCTCCTTGGTTCCAGCTTCACCCCCAATAATGCTGGATCCTCCACCTGCTCTGCCCCCTGCTTTCCTTACCAACAGGCACAGTGCTATTTTCAAAGCTCCCCTCCGTCCCACGAGCGCAGGACAGCTGGGCTCAGAGCCTGCCCAGGTCCCGGTGAGAGGCCGGCTCCCAGAGGCTCCGTCCAGAGTCCTGAAAGCCTGGCGACTGAGCTGGATCAAGGCGGGCCCCCCCTTCTGAAAATGAGGTGCAGTGAATTTGCGCGGGAGACTTTCCTGTGCCGAAAGGGGGGGGCGGGGCCTGGGGGAAGGGGCCAGCTGAGATCCTGGAGCTAGGGGGCAGGGCCCCACCCCCTGGTTGGGGCACGGCTGAAAATAGCGTGCAACTGGAAAAACTTGGAAGTGCGGGAGAGGTTCAGCTCTGGGGCTCGGACCCGGGGTCTTTGCTGGGAGTGGGGTCAGGTCGGAGAAAAATCAAAGAGGCGCGGGGGAACACTGGTCCTTGCTGGGGCATAGGCAGGAGGAAGTGTTAAAGCCCATTTCTCTTGCTGTCCCAGTTCGAGTCCAGTCCGGGACTCCAACATGGGGGTGGTGACCCAGGCAGCAGCCCCCTCCTCCCCTATCTGCCCCCTGGGCGGGGGGAGTGGGGGTCGCGAGCCAAGCCGTCCAGATGCGCAGCTCCAGCGATGCCTTGTGCAGCCCCGGATGCTCTTTGGGGTAAGGGCTTTCTGCCACGGGCGGCGACAGACCCAGAAAGCCCAGACCGCAAAAAGACCCAGGGGAGACCTCTCCGCTACCACCGATGGGACCCTTGCCTCGAGATCCATCTTGCCCCCCACTCTCAGCCTCCTGCCCCAGGGCTCGCCATCATCAACTCCTCCCCATGGACCCCTCCCCCAGTCGCAACCCCCCACAAGAACCCTCTCTCCTCTTCTGCGTTGGGCCCCCCTTCCCTGAGCTCCCAGGGACCCCGATCGCTTGGGGAGGGAGGGGTCTCAGCCTGCACCCCGTAGGGAAAGTCTTGCGCCTTTCCCCTTCCTCCACACTCCCCTTCTTGGTGGGGCGGGGGCTGACTCTGCTCCCCTCCCCTCCCACCTAGGGAAGGATCCCCTACTCCTGCGCCCTGCCAGGTTGTGGGATTCCCTGCCCCCCCCCCCCCCCGCTCCTCTTTGGCTTTGTCTTGCATGGAGGCGTGGACAGAAACACGGACGTACACCCCCCCCCGGCTGGTTCCAGGGCTTTTAGGGAAGAGTGGACCCCCCCCGGAGCGAAGTGCCTTGGCGGGACCGAGCCTGAGCCACTGGGACAGACAGACAGATCCTCTTCACCCGTGGTGGACACACATACACACGCGGACAGTTTCGCCCTCTTCCCGTGAAGGACACACAAGGACAGGTCTTCTCTAAACACCCCTCGCCCTGCAACCCACTCTGAGAGGGGAGGGAGTACACGAACACAGTCACACAAGCTTCCACCATCACACTCACCATTCAAACTCTGACACTTCCCTCTCTCTCTTTCACACATACACAATCTCTCCCCCTCTAGAGCACCCAAAGTCACATTTATACAACTGTACACAGCCACACTCAGGCATGCACACACACAATTACCTCCGCAAACACATTGTCACAGCTATACACAATCACACACACCGTCTTTCTCTCTTTCACATATATGCACAATTACATTTGGACACACGCACACACAATTACCCCCAGTCACATTCATGCAGATATATACAGTCACACACAGTCTTTGTCACACATACATACACATTTTCCCAGTCTCTCCCTCTGTCTGTCTGTCTGTCATACACGCGCATGCGCATGCACACACGCGCGCGCACACACACACACACACACACACACGGTCATACTCCCCCACACACATCCAGTTATCCTCAGTCATACTCACATGTACGCAGTTACACATATATCAAATTACCCCATCACACCCACACAGATATACACAATCACAAAGTCTCTCTGTGTCACCCACAGAGGCACACAGCTCCCCAATCACACACACATCCAATCAACCCCTCACACAGATGTACAGTGAGACACACACATATGTCCAGTTATGCCCAGTCACACACACACGACCCAATTACCCTGTCACAGACACACACACTTACTTCCCATCACATTCCATTAATGCCGTCATACACCCCCATTACCTCCCAGTCACATGTACATCTCCTATACTCCTCAGTCACATTCTCACAGACACACACAATCAATGCCCCTAGTCACACAATCCAATTGCCCCAGTCACACTCCCACAGATATACATAATCAATGACATGCCCTTAGTCACACTCACATAGATACACACATACACACAACTACCCCAGTCTCTCTCTCTCTTCCTCTCTCACACACACACACTCAGCTACCCCCAATCACACATGCCTACCTCAATTACATTCACACACACAGCTGCGAGCCCCATCTGTCTCTCACATACAGACACCTACACACCTGCACATACATACATATACATATGCACACCCAACTACCTCCGTCTCTCGCTCTCACACACACACCTACACACACACACATATATATATATACACACACGCATACCCAACTATCCCCGTTTCTCTCTCACACGCACACACCCACACCCAACTACCCCCAGCCACACGCACCCATATCCCCCGGGCAGGATCGGGGCCGGTGGGGCCCCCGTGGCCGGGCTCGGGGCAGCCCTGGCCGGGCTTACCCACTGCAGCAGCGCCCAGGCCCGCGGGCGGGCAAAGCCGCCCGGCCTCTGCGCGGCGCGGAGCAGCCGCGGCGGCTCGTGATTCCGGCAGCGAGTCACGACTCGGAGCTGGGGAACTCCGGGCCTGAGCGTGACGCATCCCGGGAGGGGGAGGGGAGAGCGGGGGCGGGGGAGCTCCTAAGCTGGGGGGTGGAGGGCATCCCGGGAAAGAGGCTCTTCGTGGGGCTGAGGGGCTCCTCACGGGTCACCGTGCAGCGCCTGGCACCGCGGGCTCAGCTGGGCTACTCCCCCACCAACCATCTGGGTGCGTGCAGGGCTGGCAGGGCCCAGCCTCAGTCTAGGGGCTGACACGTCTCCGCTGAGCTTGGGGGGTGGGAGTCGAGGTACATCAGTGACTCCGAACCTGGAGGGGAGTCCTTCTGTGGCCAGAGGCCTAGCCCCTAAGGGCAGGTGGCTGTACTTCCCTGGCTGAGCCACTGATCACAGGGCTCACACCCAGGTGCCCCCGGGGCACCCATTACCACCCCCTCCCCTGCCCTCAGGCAGCTCGGCCAGCTCCCCTGACATCACAGCACAGTGAAGTTCCCTAGCAACACATCAACAGGATAGAAATAGGAGCAAAATAGTGCTGGGGGAGTGTGTGCACATGCACATGTACATTTGCATAGGCATGTGTATATGTGTGCATGTGTATGTATGTGTATAGTTGAGTGTGTGTATCTTGCAAAAGTGTGATGGTGTGTGTGTGAGACTGGGAATAGTTGTGCATGTATATTCTGTGTGTATGAGTGTGTATATGTATGTGTATGTGCACATGTGTGTATTTGTGCATGCATGTATATGTATTTGTATTGTATTTGTGTGTGTGTGTGATGGATAGAAAAACAGCCCTACCCCTTCCCTAATTACTTGAAGGTAAGTGGGCACACACATCTGATGTGTGCACCGCCATGATCACAAGCCCTGCTAACACTGAGATGTGCCAAGCCACATGTACAGCTGCATGTACACATGCAGTGAATGGAGCTGTGTGCATTGGATTAACACAACAGAGCTAGCTAGGGGAGCGTGGGATGGCTTGAGATGGCAAGAAAGAAGAGGTGTATGAGGATGATCACTTAGATGAAGGTATGAATGTGTGTGTAAGCATGAGATAGGATGGTATGTGCCTGTAATTTGTTTATATGGGAGTAGGGACTATGTGTGTGAGCAAGTAGTGAGCATAGCTTCCATGTGCCTAGGGTGTGAGAGGGTTGTGTGTGAATGAATGGCAAGCTGGGTTCATATGCGTACAGGATGTCTGCATGGAATGAGAAGCATGTGTGTGTGTATGAATGTGTGTATGCAGCGAGCAGGGTCTGGGTGTTTATGGGCCATGTGAATGAGTCATGGGCATGATCTGTGTGTGAGGGGCATGAGGTGTGAGAGTGAATGAGTAGCAAGCATGGGTTTGGTGCATGGGGTGTGTGTGTATGTAAATGAATGGTGAGTCCTGTGTATCTGTTATGGGGGGGGTGTGGGGGGGGGCGAGGTTCTGTGTATTTGACTGCCTCTGAATTGTGCCTTATCCCCAGCTCCCTGGCATTTGGAGAGAGAAATTGAGTTTGTACAGCACCTGACATGACAGGGTCCCAGTCTTGGGGTGTGTGCAGCTCCTGGCACATTGAGGCCCAGTTTTGGTGTAGTGGATCTGGGTGGTGCCTGGTGTGATGGGGCCCTGGTCTCAGCTGGAGTCTGGGCAACACCCAGGGTGATGCAGCCTCTGGTTTCACCTGCTCTCATGTATTGGACTTGCTGCCTGCTCCATCTCACCAGCACCCTGCAGCCTCTGGGTTATCTGTGGTCCTGCAGGGCCCCCTAGTGGCTGTGTTTAGCACAGGGCAGGGGGGCAGTGGGAGCCAGAACTCCTGGTTTCCCTCCCAAGGTCTGGGAGGTGTGTGGAGTAGAGCAGGTATGGGCAGGAGGAGTTGAGGAGGGGGTTAGGAACCGTGACTCCTAGCTTCTGTCTCTATCCCAAAGTCTGGGAGGGGTATGAAGTGAAGAAGGTTAGGGTGGGAAGGGGAGGGGATTCCTGGGCTCTCCTCCTGCTCCTGGAAGAAATGTGGGGAGTTAGAATGGGAGGGGCTTGAAGTCAGGATTTCTGCCTCTTATCCTTTTCTCTGGAAGGTGGTGATCCCTAGTGGTTAGAGCTGGGGTTGGGTAGGACTCCTGGGTTCTCTTTACAGCTCCAGGAAGGGGGTCTGGGGCTGACCTGGAAGATGAACCTGGAACCAGCTCCCAGGTTTCATGAAGGATACAGCCAGGACCTGGATCTTAACAAGTCTATGAAGGAGCAAAGTTAAAGTGTGGCTAGGGCCCTGGGAATGGGGAACCTTCCCCCCACTCTCCCTACTCTCTGGAAGGAAGGTGCAATGGCCTCATAAACCCTTTGGGATGAAGAAGGGCTGGGAGAGGCCCAGTGGTTGGTGTGGACTGAAGGTCCAAGGTGCAGGGAAAGCCCTTTTGGCTAAATTGGCCAGGGCATTGGGTCAGTGTTGTCTGCTGGGGGGAGCTCCCGGTACTGCCCTCACTGCCCCTTTCCCTGTAGTACAGTGCCCTCTAGCCCTGCAGTGAAGCTTTACAAGGCCACTGCACCTTGTAGTGGGTGTCTCTCCCCACCAGATGTCGCTGCCCTTCCAGCAGCGGGTTGAGGGGAAGCTGTGGCCTGAACAAGCGCCAGGCCAGTGCCTCTGGGAGCTGCGGTGTGAATGTGATCGTGCTCTTCTCCGGGGGGGTCCCTGGCTGGGCTGTCAACACCGCAGCCCATCTGAAGGTGCAGTGGTGGTGCCAGGGCAGCTTGGGCTGCTGCAGGGCCCCTGCATCCAGCGCAAAGGGACTGTAGGGTAGGGGGATGGAGGGCAACAGGGTAGAGACCTAGGTGGGAGTTTCACCATACCATAGCACTCACCCCCATGCCCTCAGGCTCTCACTGCATAGGCAAATCACTACTGCATCCCCATACACACTCAGCATACAGAAACTCACACGTAGCTCACCAGGGTGTGTGCTAGCACTCATGCATATGCTGTGTGATTGTACAGATGCATGTGGTAGCACACATATGTATGTTACATGCACACTATGTCTGTGTGTGTTTCCATGTGCACTGGAACACAAAGACAAACACACAGCTGTGTGCTAGTGCATGTGGAAACTGCCATACACCCAGACATGTGGAAACACACACCTCTGTGTGTTGATGCACATAGGAACATGCCCATGCCCTTCTCTGTGTCAGTGCACATGGAAACTCATGTGCACCTATCCCACCCACCCTTGTGCCACAGTGCAGGCAAGTGCACACATACACACAAAATGGGCATACATAGACACATACACCCTTCTCATCATTGTGCATGGTGGTGGATTCAGATGTGGACACCTCAGACCATGGTGTGCCTGTACACACAAAATACAGGCATATAGCACTCAGAATGGGCTTTGTGTGCACACTGACCCACCCACACACCACTGTTTGTGAATGCACACAGAAACACACACTCCCACACACACAATGGCCAGACACAAACACATGCATCTCATACAGAGCTTTGTGCTGGTGCACATGGAAATGTACACATGCATATTTGCACACACACAGAATGTGCAAGACACAAACAGACACACATATGCACACACCTGCCAGCATCATGTGCCAGTGACCACACACACACTGGCACTTCCTCCCAGGCTGCTGTATGTGTGCAATGCATACAGACAGGGTACATAGAAATACATCCACATATACAGTATAGAACAGGTCATGCACCCAGATACATGCCCATTGCACACTGTTCTGTGCTAGTACACATGGAAGCACACACATGTGCATGTAAATGTACATACACATGCACACATGCAGAATGGGTCACACACTCACACACCAGTCAACCTCCACAGTGTGCCAGTGCATACAGAAATACATGTGCGCACACACATAGCACCTTTTACTTCCACTCTATTGCCATGTGTTGACACACAGAACTACACACAGAGAACAGGCCACATAGATTTGCACATTCACACACATGCACACACATTCATTCACACACATTTATATACACACACAGAATAGGCCCCCCACTCACCTGCGTGTAAGAGGTGGAAGAGCTCAGGGAGAAAACACACAGCAGATCAAACTCACTCAGAGTGTACTATCATGGACACATGCCCAGCACCCTCCTCCACTTGCAGACAGTATGTGGACATGAGACCTACATGCCACAACCTGCAATGTGTACTCATACACACAGGATGCACACAGGACACAAGGCCGAGGCAATACCTGAATGCACAGGCTTGTACATGTGTTCACATGCATGCACACAGGCTGAGGATGTTGGCCTGAGGTAGCCAGCAGCAGTGCGGCTTCCAGCTGACCCTTTGCCTTGGTCCCTGTAGGTAGCACAGGTCCCCCTATTACCTCACCAGTGCAGCACTGGCTGCCAAGGCAGAGCGCCCCCTACTGAGCCCCATCCTGCTTCTTTCAGATCTCCTGGAGCTCCTTGCCCTTCAGGACCCACAGTTCCTGTCACCCTTGAGGCCTGCCTTAGTGCCAGGGTTTAGCCTGGTGTCACCCCTGCTGCCTCTGTGCTGGCTGCTCCCATTTCCATGGGGCTGTGCCAGGCCCTGCCACGGGACCTGAGCCTGCTAATTTATGCCCTGCGTCATTAGCAGTTTTGCCTCACACCTTGCATCGCGTGGCTCCTCTTTGCAATTTAGCTCGGGGCTGCGACAAGGACGTGGTTATATCTGGAGCAGCCGTGTCCCTGCAGCAGGGGCCCTCGAGTCGCACAGGGAAGAGTGTTACTGCAGCCCAGGAGGCTCTGGCTATCTGGGAATGGGTGCCCCAGAGAATTCTGGGTACTGGGTATGGGTACTCCCAGGGGATTCTGGGCAACTGGAGTGGGTGCCACAGAGTGGGCACTCCTGGAGGACGCTGGGTAACAAAGAATTGGGTGTCTTTGGGAAATTTGGAGAAGCAGGAATGATTACTCCCAGAGGATTCTGGGTAACAGAAAAGAGGCATCCCAGTGAATTTTGGATTGCAGGGAAGAGAACCCCTCTAGAAGACTGGATAACTAGAACTGGGGCCATGGCCCTGGGCCCCAAGGGGACTACGATTAGTAGTTAAGTGACCTCCCCAAGGGGTTCTGTGTAATAGGGAATGGGGCACTGGGGCCAGGCATGGGTGGTGGGTGCTCAGGCTGGTAGAGTGCAGCTGGGGGGGTGAGGAGTCAAGGGGATTCTGGGCAAGAGGGAATGGAACAGGCAAGATTCCCAGAGGCTTCTGGGTTATAAGGAATGGGTCCTGCTGCAGCTGAGTGGATCTCTTTGATTTGGGTAACAGGGAAGGAGAGCTGCAAGCTCAAGAGCATTTTGGGTAATAGGAGTGTAGGTTGTAAGGACATAAGCAGAGAAGGTTATTTGGGTAAATCTGATACCCTTTATTGGACCAACTTAAATAGTTTCCAACTATTTGAGTTGGTCTAATAAAGGATATTGGATTTTCCCAAAGAACCTTGTCTGACTTCTGGGTAACAGCAAATATGGCTCTGGGGGTGGGCGTTATTCCCAGGGGATTCTGGGAAGGGACCATCCAGGAGCAGCAAGGTAACAGGGAGTGCGGCATGGAGGCAGCATGCCAGGGGATTGTGGGTAACGGAATAGGCACTAGGGCAGGGGTCCAGGGGATCATGGATAACAGAAAGCAGGGTGCTGGGGCAGGGTCCCAGAGCCTTGTGGGTAGCAAGGAGTGGAGGGCTTGGGTAGGTGATTGTGGGCAGCAGGGCTGGAGTGACACAGTAGGGCCCCCTGGTTACTCTGGGTTAGGGGGCCATAGCAAGCTGCTGCCTGGAGTCCCCATGCTATAAGCCCCCAGCTGTGCCAGCATCTCCTTCCCAGCAGTGGTGTAAGCCCCAGGGCACAAGGTACAATACCCTTCCTTCTTGCCCCCTTGGGCCCTATTCTTCCAGCCCTGCCCACCCCTGCTCCTCCCTCCACTTGCTCACCCACCTCTCCCTGCCTCTCCCCTTTCAGCTCCATCCCTCTCTGTGCTCTCTCTCCCCTCCTTTGCTCAGTCTCTCTCTCTCTCTCTCTCTCTCTCTCCCCCTCCCTCTCTCTCCCCCCTCCCCCCAGCCCCCCCCCACTGCCTGCTGCCCCATTAGTATTCTGCTCTCGTCCCCGCTGGCCTCACAGACGCGCTACTGCACCATCAAACGTGCGGCGCGGAGTGGGGAATTGCTTCTGCTGTCTTCGGCCTGCGGCCCCCCCAACCGCCCTGCCAGCCAGCCGCACCCCAGGGCCCATGGCGAGCACCCAGTGAGGGGCTGGGGACTGGGGACCCCTGCCGCAGGAGCCAGGGCGAGGGGGGATGCTGCCCCCCCAGCGACCGCCCACCTTGGTGAGTGCCGCACCGCAGGGAGGATGACGAGGGGGCCACTGAGGGGAGGAGGCGGAGGAGGAGAAGGGGGACAGGGGTGCAATGTGGAGGGAAAGGTGGTGATGGGAGAATTGACCCAGGGGAAAGAGGATGGCTCTGGGTACCAGCTCAGAGAGGGGAAGCTGCCTGTCCCTCTAGCCAGCATCTCTGAGACTCCAGCCAGCCTCTGTGACCTCCTCCCGCCAGCATCTGTGACCCCCAGCCAGCCACCTACCCCCCAGCTGGCTTTTGTCTGACCTCCCTAGCCAGCATCTCTGCCCTGCAAACAGCCTCTTGCCCCCCCGCAATCCAGTATATTTGGGCCCCTGCAATCACCTATCACCAGACAGCATCCAGTATCCCTGCCCTCTCTTTCCCCCCCGTTCCCTCACATACACACTTTGGGCTCTGCTCCCCATCCCATCATCCCTGGGCCTCTCCCCAGTAACACCCTACTGTTACCCAAGCCCCTGCATGAGCTGAAGGGGGTGGTGTCTCTGTGCTTGGGACTGGGGGGGTGTCCAGAAGCTGATAAGGCAGGAGGTAGGAGGTTAGTTCCTCTCACTGGGGTGTGGGTGGGAAAGCATGGGGGGCTCAGAGCTGTGTGGGGTGGGGGCAGGTGCTGGTGACCTGGGCCTGCTCTGAGGTGAGGGTTGGGGGGACATTGGGTCACCTTGGAGGGTTGTAACCTGTTTGGGGTTGGGAAGGGATTATGCTTTTTTGGGGGACTGTGGGGCCTACTGGGGCAGGGCAACACACCATGGGGAGGTTGTGGGGGCAGTTGTGGGGTGGCCTCAGCTCAGGGGAGGGGATGAGGGAATGCATGGATGGAGAGACTGGTTCTTATAGAGCAGCTTTGTGGGGGGCAGGCTGTGGGTCAGTGCATGAATGGGGGGGATAGATGCCTTGTATCTAGCAAGGAGAGTTGGGGGTGCAGTTGGGGTTGCTGTCCCTGTGGGTGGAGAAGGTGGGCGAGGCCTGGAGCAGTAGCTGTGGGGCAGGCATGGAGGAGTGTGTGGGGTGCATTTCCACCACCAATGCCCCCTTCCCCTCAACCCACTGGGCTCACCAGTGGGGGCGGCAGGTGCGGAGTCAGGGTGGTTCCGGGGGGGTGGGTCACAAGCACGTGGGAGAAGGGCAGGGTGATGGGGTTGGAGGGTGCAGAGGATCGGGTCAGGGGGTCCCTGGGGGAGGGAGCATGTTGGAGGGGAATGGAGAAGCCACCACCGAAAAGACGACATGCTGCTGCTCGGCAGCTGTTGCCACGGCAACCAGAGCCCGTGGATACAGGGTTGGGAGGGAACTGGAAAGGCAGTGCAGACTTGGGGGGCTGCAGCAGGGCCTCTCCCCTCAGTGCTGGGCTCTAAGGCCTGCTTCTCTGGGTTGTGCAGGTGCAGAGTGAGATGGTTGCCACCCTCTCCAAGGTTGTGAAATTAAGCCCATTCCTCTACAGTCCTGGACCAAGCAGTAGGGCCCGTTATCCTGTCCTCCCCCTGCCTCCAGGCTGTCATTTGGGCCTATTTCCCCCTCCTCCCTTCCCCACCCCACCTTCATCACACTGATCCTCTCCCATTCTTGCTCTCTATCAGACTTCATTGCCTTCTGCCCCCCACTCCATGCAGCACATGCGCCCCCATGCTGATGGCTGCTGTGACACCTCAGCCCCCTCCCTTCCCCCAGGGCCTGGTTGCTCTGAGGTCCCCTCATATGTCCTTTTCTACTAACATCCCTGTGAAGCCCAGGGAGAGATCCCCAGGGAAGGTGAGACGACCCTCTCTTTCCTGATCCCACAGTGCTGGGGGAGACCCCAGAGCAGAGTCCAGGTTCCCTGACTGGGGCTATAGATTGAGGGGGAACCCTATGAGCTGCTGTAGGCTGGGAAGGGGAACATGTGTGTGTGTGCATATGCATGCTTACACCAACCCTGCCCTCCCTTCTAGGTGTGCATGTGTGTCCCTCCTTGATGTTTGTACTGGTGTGAGCACACTCTTTGTGTGTGTGTGTGTGTGTGCCTCCTCTAATCTGTGAGCACATACATACACATACATGTTTTTCTGATTCTTTTTGTGTGTGTGTTTCCCTGTTCCCCTGTGGTGTTTGTTTGTGTCTCTACTCCCTGTGTGTGTGTGTGTGTGGTATTTTGTGTGTGCATGTATGTGTGTCCCTACACCTTCTGGAGTGTGTGCCTGTGTCCTTCTGTTCCTTCTGTTATGTGTTTCCTAATGTGTGTCTGTTCCAGTGTGTGTGTGTGTGTGTGTGTGTCCCTCTATGGGTGACTGTTCCTCTCTGCAATGTGTGTGGCCCGCATGTGTCCTGCCCTGCTCCAAGCATGTTGGTGGCCATGTGTAACTACTCCATGGTGTGTGTGTCTTCTGTAGGTGACCCATGCAGGTGCATGTGTTGCTGCCCCCTCTCGTGCTGTGTGTGCATGTGTCAGAGGCCTGGTATATCTCTGCATCAGCAGGGTAGCTGTGTGGTGAGGGCTGTGGTGTGTGATGGGAGCTGGGGGCATTGTGATGGCATGGGGGGCAGTGGGGAAAGGGGCCTGTGCTTGTAGCAGCTGGCTGGCGGCTGGCGATTTGCTGGAGCTTGGATTTGCTGTCTCAGCCTCCGGCCCTGGAGCTCTGGATGCTGGGGGTCTCACTGTGCTTCTGGAGGGCATCGACTGAACACCTTGAGAGTCATGATAGGAGCCCTGATGCCTGAACCCCCAGCCCTTACAGAGCCCCGTCTGTTTCCCCTGACTAGTGCTGGGTGTTATGCTGCCAGGGTTGTCCATTCATGTAAGTGTAAGTAAGAGGTGGTGACTCAGTTGCCAAGAGGGCCCGGAGAGGATGGCAGGGCTGGGGGGGAAGGGGGGAGAGGCAGGGCTGGAGGGGCCAGGGGACTGTGGGTCAGAAGTGAGGGGCATCAGCAGGGCTGGGGGGCCATGGGGGATATAGGGCTGAGGGACTGTTCTTGTACCCTGTTCCCCTATGGTCCTGCCCATTAAATTCCTTTCCCTGGGGGTGGCTGGAGGGGATAGGTGAAGAGGGAGTTCCTGTTTATATGGGGAAAGCACAGTGAGGGGAAGGGGGAGTCCAAGCTGGGGCAGGGGGGCAGTGCAGGAAGGGGTGTGTGTGGGTGGAGGGCAGGATAGGTGTCTGTTGAGGGCAGGTCTTGGTGCCCAGGGTTGGCCGGGGGTGGGGATGGGGGCACTTTCCTCAAGTGTGTGTGGAGGCGTCCAGCAGGAAGGAGGCAGGGGTTGAACACAGGAGTCCTGCTCCCCTTTTGCCTGGTGGGGAGGAGGAGGGGCCTCAAGGAGGGAAAGCTCTCCGCATAGTGCCATCGGCAGGCTCCTCACGTCCCTTCCCTGGGCAGCCCCGCTCTAGCCGCTGACATTGAGGGAAGGGGCGGGAAATGGGCCTTGTCAGAGCACCCCCCTCCCCATTTAGTGGGGACCTTCTCCCCCCAGCCAGTGACCAATTCCACCTTTATTTCATTGTACATCCCCTTACCCGCTTTGTGATTCCCCCTTTCTCCATTCCCTTGGATTAGGCTGAAAGCCAGGATGCCTGGGTTCTAACCCAGCTATGGGAGGGGAGGGGTATCCAGTGGGTTAGAGCAGAGGGGTGTGAGCCAGGATGCCTGGGTTCTAAGCCAATCTTGGGTGTGCAGTGGGATGCAGAATGGGTAGAGCAAAGGGGACTGGGAATCAGGATGCCTGGGTTATTTACCTGGCTCTGTCATGGGCTCCCTGTGTGATCTGCTCCCCTCAGTAGCATGACTTGGGGTGGGGTAGGACCTAGGTTAACTCCGCATCCTCAGTTGAGAGCTCAGGCCTTCCCCGCAGATCACTGGGCCTTCCCTGGAGCATGTTTCCAGTCCTCCACTTTCTGATTGCTTTCCTTTCTGCTCCTCTCCCTCCCCAGTGTCCTTCTGTTCTCCCCACCTCTCCTCCAAGACTGTAATGTTCACACCTGGTTGGGGTTAATCTATTCATTGACCCAAATCACCTGATCCTCACAGCAGCCCCTCTTTCCTCAACTCCTCTCTCCCATTCCAACTCCAGAGGTGTTGCCTTTCCCCTGCACTCAGGCCGGAGGGGGATATGTTATACAGAGAGGAGATGGTGACCTGCCCCCAAGGTCACAGGGAGTTAGTGACAAAACAGGAGCGGGAACCCAGGCATCCTGGCTCCCAGCCCCTCTGCTCTATCAGCTGGACTGACTCCCACCCAGAGTTGGGAGAGAACCCAGGAGTCCTAACTCTCAGACCACACCCCTTGCTGTAACCCAGTACTTGCTGTTGGGTGGCTGGGCAAGGAATGGGCTGGGGATGTTTCTAGTTCACACATGGAGCCAAGTTCTTTGTACAGATCACACCTGTCTGCCATTGCCTGCTTGGAATCACAGTGCTGATGAGAGACATTTGCTGTTCCCCAGTGCAGAACAACTGTGTGGATAATTGAGCTTGGATGGCCTGTGTTTGCTAGGTCTCTGTATTCAGGAAACACAGGGTGGATTTATTGGGTAGACAACACGTGTCTGCTTTGGCTCCCTGTGTCATTACTATATAGATGGCCAGTGCTGACATCATTGCAGAGACCGGTGGCTTGGATCACAGTGCAGATAACATATGTCTGCATGACTAGCTATGTAATTTCTGTGTGGATAGCTATGGCTGGGATTGTGTGTGGATCAAAGAGGCTGTGATTACTGTGCAAATTACATGCACAGATACATGATGGGATTACTGCATGGATAACATGGGCTGGGATTACTGTTTGAATAATATGATCTGGGATTACTATGCAGGTAGCATGGGCTGGCATTACTGTGTGGATATCATGAGCTGGGATTACTGGGCAGATAGCATGGGTGGGGATTGCTGTGCAGTTAGGGACTGGGATTACTGTGTGGATAGCAAGGGCTGGTATTACTGTATAGACACCACGCGATGGAATCACTGTGCAGATAGCATGGCTCTGCTGTTGCTCAACATATCATTTCCATGAGGGTCACAGACGCTGAGATTCCTGTGCAAATGGTACAAGTCGACTGCTGTTCCCAGTGCATTTCTATGCAGATAACATACCCCAGGCTCCCTGGGCAGATAGCATGTGTTTGCTAGTGCTCCCCATGGAATTACAGTGTGGCTCACATGTACTTGGGTTACTGTGTACATAGCACATGTCTGCTAATGCTCCCTCTGGAATCCCTGTACAACAAGCATGTGCCAGGATCGCTGTGCAGATAACACCTGTCTGTCATTGATTGCAGTGAATTGCTGCATGGATTACAGATGCTGGGATCTCTTTGGAGAGTACGCATATTGGGATTACCATGGGGGTACCATGTGTTGGCCATGCATTTCTGTGCAGAAGAGACAGGATCCCTGTGTAAACACCATGTGTCTGCCATTATTTCTCATGCATTGCTGGCACACATTCCCTGTGGAGTTTGCATGCGTCTGAGTTCTCTGCCCCAGAATAGACATGCGAATGGTGTGTGCAGGGATCTGTGCAGATAATGTTTCTGGGGTCATAGTGTGAAGACATGTCCATTTTGCCCCCAGAGGTGAGAGCACATGCAGAGATCACTAGACAGAGGACATACAGTCCCCATCACTCCCTGTGTGCAGTGTATATAGGTTAGCACAGGCTGGGATTATTGTGGGCACAACCCATATCTATCAGTGCTTCAAATGGAATTACTGCCTAGATTGTGGGGGCCAGAGGTGAGAGGGAAGGGATTACTGGTAGGTAATGTGTATGGGGATTACTGTGCATATGATGTTTCTGCTATATCTCCCAGTGGAACTGCTGGGGAGATAACACATTCTTGGGTTACTGAATTGATAACATGTGTCTGCTGCTGTTAATCTCTGTGGGATTATTGTGCAGATAATATGTCCTAGGATTATTGTGCCAATAATGTGGTCTGGGATTACTGCATGGATCATATGGGCTGGAATTATTGTACAGATAATGCAGGTTGGGATTACTGTGTGGATAACATAAATTGGGATTACTCTGTGGATTACCACGTGGATAACACAAAATAGGAGTACTGTTTATATAGTGTGTGCCTGCTGTTGTTTACCATGACTTGCATTAGGGATTAAGTACTGTGCACACAATGCATTAGTCACAACTCTGTGTGGAATTGCCAGGTAGATACCATGCTTTGGTAATTAGCATGTAGCTAATGTGTCTGCTCCTGCTCCTCTGGAATTCACATGTAGATAGCAAGGGCTGGTATTACTACATGCCCAGCACGTTTCCATTGTTCTTCCCTGGGAATTGCTGTGCAGATACTGCAGGAAGGGATTATATGTATGTAATCTGTATTGGGATTACTGTACAGATTATGTTTGCCTCTGTTCTTGTGGAGTTCCTGGAAAGATAGTGTGTTTTTGGGATCACTGCACTGATAATAACACGTTTGTCATTAGCATCATGAAATTACTGTTAAGGTAGCATGTGCCAGATTTGCCATGTGGATAACAAAAGTAGGATTACCATGTGCACAGCATGGCTCTGTCTTTGTTCCCTGTGAATTACCATGCTGATATTGCAGGGGGAGATTATTTATAGTAATATCTGTTTTATAATGGTGTAGATAACACACTGGCTGTGGTTTTCTTTGGAACTGCTAGAGAGAGAACATTCTTGTGGTCACTGGACTGATGATGTGTTTCTCAGTAGTTGCCATGAAATTGCCATGCATATAACATGGGCTGGGATTCCTGTGTACATGGCACATGTCTGCCATTGTCCTGTAGGAATACCTGTGCAAGGGCTGGGCCAGGGCTGATGTGCTGGGTTGATTTATAAATTAATATGTATTGGGGTTTCTGTGCACATACCATTTTTGGTATGGAATTGCTGGGTTTTTGGGATTACTGCATAGATCATGTGCTGGGATTCCATGTGTAACATAGGCTGGGATTATGATGTGCACACCATGAGTCTGTCAGGGCTGCATCCAGAATTACCGCAGTGGAATTACTGGGTTTACTGTGTAGGTGATGTGGGTCTGTTGTGATTCCCAGTGGAATTACCATGTGGGTAGCATGTGTTGGTTTTATTTGTACTTCATGCAGCAGGATTACTGTGTAGATACCATGTCAGTGTGGCTCCCTGTGGAATGACAGTGCGGGGAACATGGGTCAGGCTGGCTTTGCAGATCCTAGGTGGTGGGTACCCCAGTACCATGCCATGTGGTTACCATTGCATTACCATGGGTGGGTGCTGCCTCTCTGTCCTGACAGGTTTGCTCGTGGGCAGTGTGTATTGGGCATTGCAGGTGCGAATTGGTGTCACCTGGGTTCTCATGGCATCTGCTCTTGGTGGCATCTGGTGTCCTCAGGCTGTCTCTTGCTTCAGGGAGACCACAGGACAGGACAGTTCTGGAGCAGGGGGTGCCAGTCTCTGCATAATCCTACAACCTGTGCCTGGTTTTGCTGTTCTCTTGCTGCTCCCAGTTCTGCCTTGCTGCACAGAGCACACAGCTGCATGCTGCCAGCCAGTAGGATAGGCACCCAAGCCTGATCTTATGGGTCCTTGCTACCTTTAAAGCTGAAACCTTTAACCCTCACTGCCCCCCACCCTGGACCTGAACCGTAACTCCCCAAAGCTCCCACCTGAATCTTCCAGCCTGGGCCTAACTCAACCTCCTGACCTTCCTGCTCGACTCCCCTGGCCTCTGACCCAACCCTGCAACCTGCTGAACCCCCTCCTCTACAAAGCTGGTGGCCTTGTTTACAGTTGCCATGTCTTTGGGGCTGGGTCACAGATTCACAGAAGTTTAGGGCTGAAAGGGACCTCATGAAATCATTGAGTCCAGCCCTCCTACTCTGGGCAGGAAAGATGGCTGGGGTCAAATAACCCCAACAAGGTGTGCATCCAGTTTCCTTTTGAAGATCTCCAGGGTAGGTGGCTGTACCTCCCCTGCTGGGAGTCTTTTCCAGCATCTGGTCACATGAACCATGAAGTTTTTCTGTAATGACTAACAGGAGCCCAGGCCCCCAAATTCCTGTGGACTGTGTCCCTACTCCTTAGCTCCACCTTGCAGGGCCAGAGGGTTCCCCTCAAGGCCAGGCCAGAGCCCCTTGTCAGGAAATGGCTGCAGGTCTGGGCAGTACTGCAAGGAAAGGGGCTGGACCATGCTGCCATGTCCAAGATGGTACCAAGTCACTGTAATGGCCATATGTTGAGCCTGCTGTGCCCCATACCATGTGCCTCCCAGGCTGCTGTGGGCATCTTGTAGCCTGCACTGTGCATAGCAGGGTGCAGGTGCTGTGCCATGCACTGCCCTGTGAGCCATGCAGTGCACTGTGCACCCCAGAGGCTATGCCATACATTGTACTATCCATGAGCTGTGTACTGTGCACCTGATGGGCTGTGCCATACATTGCACCATGAACCATGAGCTGTGCTGTGAACCATGAACCATACCACGCAACCCACAGGTTGCCATTCACTGCACCATGAGCCATTCACTGCACCATGAAGCCCACAGGCTGCATTGTGAGCCATACACTGCACTGTGAGCCACACACTGTACCGCTGGCTGTGCCTTACACTGTAACCAGAACCCTGCAGGCTGTGCTATTCACTCTTCCCTGAACCATGCCTTGTCCCACAGATGACACTGCATGTGGCAGTGCAAGCAGTACCCTGCACCCAGGGTTGTGTTGTGTGTTTTGCCAGCTTACACCTGAGTACCCTACCCTGAACTGTGTGCATTATAGGTTGCATCATTTACCATGCTGTGAACCATGTGCTGTGCTCTGTGACTGTGTTGTGCCCATACACCAGGCCTGATGCACCCTGTGACTCCAGCTGCCTGTCCTGCGCCTGAGCCTGCATCTTACATGCTTCTCACACACATTAGCCATGAACCCAGCCACACATTCTACATCTTGCTCCTTGGCCCAGGCCTGGCATCATGGGCTATGTGCTGTTGTTGGCCACAAATGTCCAACTCAGGATCCTTAAAATTCTAGTGTATTTTGCGGACTGAAACACTGTAATCATAAACCTTGGGGCTAGTCCCCACACACACATGCACACACATACACACACACAGTAGCAGGCTACAGAATCAGGTATACCTATCCTACAAGTGCTGGAGTCTGTCGTTGAGGCTTCTTTCAGCGTGGTGTTATCTTCCCGAAGGGGGGCGCCAGCTGGTCCTTCTGGCTGGACAGGTCTGGTCGAGTTGGAGATCAAGAGGATGCCACTGAAGGTCACTTTTCACTGCCTTTTATCTGTCCTTGGCAGACTTTGGTGACTCCCCAGTTTTCAGGTTTGCCCAATCCAGGGGTCATTGATCCTCGTGGGACTTCCCCCCCCTTGGTGGCTACTGGACGGCATCTGTGAGCCCTAGGGGTCATCCGCATATATGTACAGGTTTGGGAGTCCATTGATGAATTTTGAATAGGGCTTTGGGAGCAGTTGATCTGGAGATACTGGGGCCAAAAGTTGGTCCCCGGCATTGATTAACTCAGGCCAGGGCTTCTAGCACTTGATCAGTGACGTTTAGAGATTTCCTGGTTGTTACATTGTCTTCTGTTGAGTTCTTCCGTTGGTTGATCTGCAGCTTCCCAGGTGTTAATTGCTGTGTGCTACCTTGTTACACATTCAATCACTGATTCACTCGCTCTTTCAGGGGCCAGCCTGATACAGAGGACAGTTTGATTCCTGCCCTTGTTAACATTGTTACAATGTATAACTTACTAAAACACATTTAATTGGAAGTTGAAAGGTGAGGAGTGTAAAATATAAGATACAAATGCCATGGCACACAAATAGATAAAAATACCAAACTACAAGGGGAGATACAAAATGCACACATACAAATTTTAAAACACCATTCCTTACCTTAAAGTGAAAGAGAGAGGAAGGAAGAAAACGTAGAAAAAGAGAAACATATCCAAAGAGGGGAGAGCAAATGCAGGCAAGAGGAAAAGGGGGCTTTCTGCTACACTGTGTCTCAGGCGTTGCTTGGGATACTGCCCTGGGCACAGCATCATACATAGCATGCTGTGCATTGTATTTAAGAGCAAGCATCACCTCGCTCCCATACCCCCCCCAACAGATCAGATCCTCTGAGCACTGTGCAACCAAGGCGAGCCCAGACACTTTACATATGGTGCTCTCGGAGTGCTGCATGCATGAGCATGCTATGCTGTGCCTGTGTTCATGTTTCCCACCAGTGCTTCTGCACAGCATGTTCCTTGCTTGTGTGCTGCAGGCTTGCTGAGTGTGCCTTGCACACTGTGTGGTCCCTGGGCACTGCACATTGCTTGCATGCTGTTTGGGCTCTGCGTACACATTATGTGCTTCCTGAACTAATATTGCATGATTGCTGCACACTGCATGCTCCCGGTGTGGGCTGCGCTCTACATTGCATGCTTCTTGCATTGACACTGGATGGACATTGCATGGTCTCTGCATTTCCCCATTGTGGACTTTGCACTCACTCTGCATGTTTTTTGCACTGACACTGCTTGGTCATTGCATGATCTCTGCAAATTGCATGCTTCCAGCATGGACTCTGCAGTCACATCATCCTCTCCCTACACTGGCATTGCACAGTCACTGCACACTGTATACTCCTGACATTGGAACTCTATGTCACTGCATGGTCTTTGTATGCTTCTTGCTCCTGGTGTGGGCTCTGCATTTTCACTACATGCTTCCTATCCTGGCACTTCATGGTCACAGAATGGTCTTTGCACACTGCATGCTCCCGGCACTGACACCACATGTTCCTAGCACGGACTCTGCACTTACATTATGTGCTTCCTGCATTGGCACTGCATGGTCCTTGCACAAGGCATACTCCTGGCATTGACACTCCATGGTCCCTGCATGGTCTTTGCAGACTGCACACTGCCTATACGTGCACTGTGTGGCCAATGAATGGTCTCCGCATACTGCATGCTCCATGCAGGGTCTTCACACACACTGCATGCTCACATCACACTGTACATATACTGCATGTTTCTGCCCTAGGCCTTTCAATCCCCTGCCCCCCATCCCACCCTGGCCACAGTCCCCTCTTCCCTTCCAGTGATCAATTATTTTAGCATTGATTTCCCCCACAGCTTCCCTCTGGTTTACTTCCTGGCTCCAGAACCAATTGACTGGATAATTAATTGGATGCTTAATTAACTTGATTAAGTTTAGATCCCCCACAATTAGCTGAGTTTGTGCCCAGTTGATAGCAGATCCCTCCTGCCTGCCCCTCCCTTGCCCCACCGCAGTATCAGAAACTCCAACATGGCACACCAGACCCCAAGCATCCAATAGGGCTTCCCACTCTCTGTTTGGGTTGGTGGTGGGGTCTCTCTGCTTGTGTGCTCCACGCCCGTGCCCTGCCCCCCCTCTCCATTTGTGTTGGAGATGCCATGCAAAGTCCTGGCACCCTTTACAAAGGCTTCTGCTGCTAGTCTCTCATTAGAGATTGCAGCCAAGACTGGCAGATGCAGGTACTGCAGGGATCCCACCCTGCTGAGATCAGGGCTCCCCTGTTGTGCTTGGACCTTTGGCAGCTAAGATCAGAGGGATGCCTTGTTATGTTAGGTGGTACAGAGATCCCTTCCAACTGGCATGGGATGGATGGGGACTCTCCTGCTAGGCACAATAAAGACTCCCCTCCCCACCAGTGATGCCGAGGCCTCTGGTTTGTCAGGCACTGCACAGACACCGGAGGAGAGAAGGTCTTGCCCCACAGAGCCCTGACAGCAGAGCATGGAGAAGCACTGGGTGCAGCAGTGTTTATACTGGGGCCAGCATCTGCTGTGGGAGGGGGTGGCCAGGGTGCACTGTTCAGGAGCTATTCACTCCCCCCCTGGTGTCTATAGTGGATTGATCAGTGGCAGGGCTGGGGCACACTGCACATTGGGTATTCCCCATGGCCTGCAGCGCGTATAACATGGGGCCGCAACCCAGGGGAGGGTGGCAGAGCAGGAGACAGTGGTTGGCAGCTGAAGCTGACAAATCCCAGATAAGGCCCAGAGGCTCCCTGGCACCTCCCACCAGTTGCAACGGAGACTTCATCACCCCCAGGCTCCAAATCCATTTCAGGCCTTTTCTGTAAATGGCTCTTTCTCTGTATGAGTGCCTGGGCTGAGCATGGGAGCTGCTGGGAGCCTACAGAAGCCAGGAAAGCAGGCTGGATTGGATCAGTCCCTAAGACTTCACAAAGCAGGCCTGGGGAGTGATTCTCTGCTTCCCAGGCCCTTTGGGGGCAGTGGATGGGGCACACAAAACAGGACTGTCCTCTGTGGTGGAAGCCATCCTCAGTGGGGACTGTTCAAGTTTAGCATCAGGCTCAGAGGTGCTGGGACAGGGAGAGGACAGGTCTGAAAGTACAGAGCTAGGAAGCACTTTCAGCCTTTTCTTGTCGAGTGGTTCTTTTGTTGTCAGTGGTGGTTCTTTTCTTGTTGGCTTATAAAAAATCTCCCAAGCTTTGGAGGCTTCTGATCACTGGGGACTGATGCTCCTGGGAGGATGAATGAGGAAGACCCTGTGCATAAAGAGGGCTTGAGTGTGCACTTCCCTGACAGGATTGGGGGTGGTGAAGGAATTGGCCATGCAGGATGGGAAGGAGGAATCAGTTGTGCCAGACCAGGAGTATCAGACAGGGGGATCCAACATTGCCCAGCCTGGGAGAGCGGAGATTGTGGTTTTGAGTGTCTTTCTATTCGCTGTCAGGTTTCTGAGACTTCACATTCACTTGTGACACCTTCCCTCCACTGCCACATGGACTTGAAAATCTCCTTGGTTGCTTAGTTGCACTCTGATTTGCTCTTTCTCCACCAGCCGCATTTTGAGGAGTTGCCTTAGTTAATGGGAGCTGTGCCTTTAAGCACAGAACGTGATAGGCAGTGTGTGCCAGGTGGATGCAGTGTATGAGAGACTTGAAGCTTGTGCTCCAAGGAAGCAAAAGTGGTCCTCTAGGTCTGGGAGGACCAGGGCCTGAGCTAAGAAGAAGCTGGGATTCTTCTGACCTCACTGGTCTCCATCAGCTGGTGCTTTCCATATCTCCACAATACAGGTCCTCTGAGTCATGGAGAAAGAGCTGGCAACAGGGCAGCCAGCCTAACCATCCTCACGCTGTCCTCCCCTGTTGCTCTGTGCACCAAGAGTGAGCATTTGATTCTGGTTCTGTATCAGCCTCAAATTCCCAGTGCTCACTCCCCAGTTGCCCAGCTGGGCTGGGATTCTTTGTGGCTTGCTAGCTACAGCCCTGGCTTAGTCTGTATTGGTTGGTTATTATGCAGGTGATAGCGGGGGGCTCCCTCACACTGAGTGATGGTCAGAAACCTCCAACTCTAGTGATTCTACGACCCTGCCCAAGGTGATGGGTTTTGGCACTCCTGTGCCCAGCTGGGATATGATCCGCATTAGGCATGTAAAGTGGAATAGTGATTCTACCCTGCAAAGCCTGGTCCTGCGAGGTGGCTTTTCATCTATTAATGGCTGCATTTGCATGGATGGTGCCTTGTTAAAGAGAGCAGTGCCTTCAAAACAAGAGTGTGGCAGGCAGAGTGTGCAAGGTGCATATCAGTATGTGGGAGGTATTTTTTCTATGCATTTGGAGGAAGGAAGGTAGTAAAATCATTCTTCCAGAGGCAGCAGGGCACTTCTGGGGGGGCCTGACCTTGTAGTCAAGAAGATGGCTTCAGCCTGTGCCTTGGCTTCCCCTGCAGTACAGGCTGGAAGGTCTTTCCTCTGCCCAGAGGCCCTTCTCAGACCTGAGTATGGCTTGTCTAGTTTCCAGCTCCCTCAGCACAAACTCCTCAATCTGACTCATGGTATTAGCCCACCTGCTCTGGAGGGCAGTGGCTTGCTCTCTGCTAGATGTGACAGGGACCCTGCAGCTTTGCCTTCTTGGGGCAGGGATTCAAACAGTGCCCAGTGCAAGCATACCTTTCTGGCCAGGGTGGGGTCTATGCAGGACCCACCATGAACAGGGGCCCTGATCTTGGTTGGTAGGGGGGAACTTTGCAGCACCCAGAGCAAGACTGGCCCTCAGACGTAGTTGGAGATGGGATCGATGATCCTTGGGAAATCCTCCTGGGCTCCATGCTCCTTTTTCGGTGCCTGAACACCTTTGGAAAGGTGTCCCCAAGAGTGGTGGTTCTTTACAGGTGATCTGTGATGCTGGGGTGACTGGCCTACATTGCTCCACAAACAGCCCTGAGCCTCCTTTCAGTGTTTTCAGGCAACACTGAAGGTTGACATTGGCTTGAAGCCTTTGGGAACCTCTGGCCTAGCAGAGGATGTCTCCTTGATTCTCTATGCATGTCCCTGGGACAGTGAGTACTGTGGGTCAAAGGCTCACCCAAGTCTGGTGCACCTCACTGTAGTGTGGTTAAAGGCATGCCACTCTCTAAGGCCCATAGCACATGAGTGAGTGAAGTGGGGTCATATCTGGCTCCCCAGTCTCAATGACCAGATGCCTGTGTGTAGCTGGGGATACTCTTCATTGTGTGATTGGAACAAGGCTCAAGGTCACATCTGTGGAGTTGCAGCAAGATGTTTTTCCCTACTCTGCCCCTGGCATCAGATAGATACAAGCTCACCACATAGCAAGGTAACTGTACATGTGTCCGCATATGCCCTGTGGTAAGTGAGAGCAACACTGGGACGGCTTATCTCTGAGTGAAGAAGGGCTGAGCTTACTGTGAGGTAAGAACAGATGCATGGGCAACTGCCATGTAGGCTAGTCTGCTGTGTTCCTGTCTTCCATTTCCATCCAACTTACAGTACCTTGTTCCTTGGTAAATATTTGGCCCTTCTGGAAGTTTGTCTTCCCACAGTCACATCCTGTGCAAGGTGGCAAGGTGGAGATACCCTGACTTCTGCCTTCAGTGGGCCCACTTGTATCCCAGGGACTAGCTCAGGAGTTCTTAGCTGTGAAGTCACCATGGACAAGGTGTAGCTAAGGATGTAAGACCTTAGGGCCACAGCAGGGGATGGACTGTATCCCAGTGGCTCTCATATGTGACCTGCTTGAGTATAGCCACCTATACAGACAGCTGAGTCTTACCTGTAGTGTCTGAGGCATTGATGCCAGGGGAGACCATTTCAGATCACCCTGGGGTGTCTGGTATCCCCCACACAACTGAGGGGTGAGTGGGAGCTTAGCTTCAAGAGAGGTGCCCTCATGGACTGGGAAGCAGCTTGTGGCCTTTGTCTTGGGGACTAAGGGGAAGTTCCCAGGGAGGGAGGACAGGGGGCCTCCAGGCCTGGATTGACCTTGGAAAGCCCCTGGCTGCCTCTGCCTGCCTGTCTTGGATGAGGCAGGGGGGTTCTGGTCTCATCTTCTGCACTGTGGCAAGGAGAGGGGAGTGTGGGTGTGGGGTAACTAGGGGCTCAGGATTAACTAGGGATGCGACTGAGGTATAATTGGGTTCTAGGAGAAAGCACTAGGGAAGGGGCCCTGGCTACAGCATGGAGCTTTCCTGAGCACAAAGCAAGGAGGAGATACTTCAGCAGTCATATATTTTTTAGGTTTCATTTTTTTCAGCCTACCCTGAAGTTTCTTGAGATCTTTCTCATGGCTCTGAGGGCTCAAAGATCCCAAGAGTTCCAGCAGTGGGGCCCTGGCACTATGGGGGCTGGGATGGGCCCCTGCTTTGGTGTGGCTAGGAAATGGCCCCCATCTCTGTGCTAGCTGGCTTCCAGAAATGGGAGTCTCAGCCCAGATGATATTCCTCTGCCCCTTCCCATGGGCTCTGACCACTGGGATGGCAAAGATGCCAGGTGATGCCAGCTATACCTGGCCTTGTGGTAGCCAGCATCCTGGAGCTGGGGGGCTTTAGGGGTCAGGCAGTGTGGAGAGGTAGTAGGAAGCAGTGGAGCAGTGGATGGGGGTGCATCTCAGGCACAAAGCTGGGGTGCAGCAGAGATGGGGCAGGGGAGGGGTATTCCCGTGGAGCAGGTGGGGCTGGGGAGTAGCACACACAGTTTGGGGAAGAGGTGGGAGCCATACTTGGCAATGGGGTGGAGGTGTAGTGTAGGGAGAGAGGGGGAGGGAGGTGGTGGTGTGCGGGGGAGGTAGTGCAACTGGGGGGCTGGGGGGAAGAAGCTGGGTACTGTGGGGCAGGGAGGAGGGGGCTGTCAGGGGGGTAGGTGCAGACAGGGGGAAGAGACGGGGAGCCCTGAAGCAGGGGGAAGGGCTGGGGGTGGTTAGGAATAAGCAGGGGCAAAGGGACAGGAAGACCAGGGAGTGGGGAATCCACAAAGGTGGGGGATGCTCCAGGCAGGGGGATGCTACGGGCAGGGGGTGCAGGGGCCGGATCTCTGTCTGCACTGCTGTGTGCCTTGAAATCCTGATCAGCCACTGGGGGGTGGGGGGCCCGGGCAGCAGTGGGGTGTGATCAGCTGTGGGATCCGTGGCAGGGGCGGGATTGCGGCTGTTGGCGGGAGGGAAGGATCAGGGCTGGGAGCGGCTTGGTCTTCATCCTGCCCTTTGTCAGTCAGTGAGGCCGGCTGGCTGCCCCAACCCACAACCCATGTGCAGTGGTTAGTGCTTCTCTTGTGTGTGTGGGTGTGTGTGTCCCTCCCTTTCATTCCTTCTGGGAAACCTCCCCAACCTGGGCCAGGCTGATCTGCTGCCCCCTCATTGCCCCCAGCTCTGGATTCTGCCCCAGGTCAATGTATATGTGTGTGGGGGTGGGGCAGGGCTGTGGATGTGGGGTTGGTCGGGAGGTAGAAGGGGTCTGGGATTCGGGGGTGTACAGGCGGGATGGAAGGAGGCAAGGTGGGTTTAATAGGAAAAGGCTGCCCAGATCTTGATGTATTTTTAACAGAAGCACTTGCTGCCTCTCCTGGGGCATCCTGCTAAGAGAGTCCAGGTCAGGACACAGCCCTCTGGAGATGCATCCCCTCCCCTGCTCCCCAGTGGGGCTTTTCCAGGTTCTGTAGAGTCTCCGAGTGGCAGCTCTGGGGAAGTGGGGTGACATTCCCCGCCTTCCCCACTGCTTCTTCCCTTGGGCACTAGAGCCCTCACTCTGTGGCAGGGCAATGCCCTATGTAACAAGGGGCTGATCTCCTTTAGTGGAATCTGTACAGCACCTGGCACATGGAGTGCCCCAATTTCTGTCTGGTGTGGGGTGGCAGTTGGGGGTGGGGGAAGTCTGTGTAGCATGTGGTGTGGCCCCGATCTTGAGTGTAGGGGTTCTGTGCAGCATCCTATGGGAGGGCACACTGATCTTATTGCCCCATGCATTGCTTGAGCCTGGAAGACAGCAGTGCTGAGGAAGTGATAGGCTGTGCCATTAATGCCTCCATGGCAGGTGTGTGTGGGGGTAGAGTTAAGGGTATAAGGAGGGATGTCAATTTTCGTCCCAGCTGGGCATTCACCTTTGCAGGCAGGACCTTAACACAGCTTGTCATTAGTATCTAAGGCTAAAGTGGGGAAACAAAGAGATGCACTCACTCTTTGAATCCCTCACCAGGCCAGGAGCAGGGCTGGGGCTTTCAGACTGAGGCCAGACCCATGCTTGGGGAGCCAGCAGTGTGTGGGTACAGTGGTAGCCTGTTATTTCTATGTGGACCTGCTAGCTGAGGGACATGGAGAACCACGTTTCACCACTGAAACTGGCAGTTGCTTGCGGAGTGCTTGGGGCTCAGGGCTCCTGGGGTCAGTTCCAAGGGCTGAAGTGTTATCTCAAGGTCATACACACACCTGCACCCTGGCCTGCCTTACAGCTTTGTTCTGCTCCTTTGCATCTGCAAGTCAGGCCCGCTGCTGCCTTTCTGCTATCCATGCTTCCTGGGGTCAAAGCTAGAGGAAACAACCCCTACTCCAGGTTCTGGTGCTTGGTGTCCCATCAGCTGCTGGGAGGGACAACTTTAGGTAAAAGCCTGTTCAGCTGCCTGTTGGGCTCTGTGGGGCTGGAGCATGGTCAGTGCAGCTGACTGACATCTTTAGAGCACGGGTGGCCAAACTGGCATGGGAAGCCTCTGTGTATGGCATGTGTGAAGGGGGTGGAGCAGCAGAAAGGGCATGGAGTAGAAAGCAGAGCAGTAGATTGGTCAGGGAGTCCAGGCCAGGGAGCAGAAAGCAGAGCAACAGATCAGGAAGGGAGCACAGAGCAAGGAGCAGAAAGTAGAGAAGCAGACTGGGCAGGGGAAGGGGATTGGAGTGGCATTTGGGGAGGGCCTAAGGCTTAATTTGTGGCATGCTTGCCAAAAAGTTTGGCCTCCACTGTTTTAGAGAACTAAACTTCAAACAAGACTCTGCCTCTGCAGAGTATGTGTGGAAACCACTCTCAGAGCTGAGGATATATATACAAAGTGATTTTACTCCTTGGGAGCCACTTTCAAGTTGTTAGCTCCACAGTTCAAGGGGCTCCCCTGTCACTGTTGTGGGCCTGCTCTGTCCTACAGTAAATGGAAATTAAACTGAGGTGTTTCTGTATCTGTTTCTTCCTGCCCTGGTTTGGCCTCACTGATGTTGGGATAGGAGTGGGCATACACAACTAAAGCAGATTAGCTGCCATGTGCTCACCAGTGTGGAGTCCTTTTTTCCCTAAAGGGTTATCACTGTTTCTTCTGTTCACAGTTTTTTATGGGAAAAACAGGAATCACCTCTTTGACCACAGTGTGAGCTACCCACCAAGGCTCCCATCCTCTACTCTCAACCACAGGGTGTATTTTTAACAGAGGCAAAAAGGATACTTCCCCCTCTCAACCTTGTTCTCAGGAACTGACCAAGGCATTTATACTCAGAACTACTGAAATAATAACCCTTGACTTACAAGAGGTACCTGGCTTGTGCAGCTCCAGCATGGAGGATTATGGTTGGGTGAAGTCATTAGAGAAGGAGAAGCATAAAACAATTTGATTCCTCAACAGTGCTGAGGTCTCTGCCTAGAACAAGTTGGATGATAATAACCACAGAGGACAGAAAAGCAGGGAGCTCTCCCCTGGTATAAAGGGGGCTTCAGTATTGGGCAGCTGCATGTACACGAGCTGTCCCGTGTTACCCATCTCAGGTTAACTGCAGCACTCCCAAAGCCCCAGGCTGTGTCTGGTTGAATTTAGTTTGTAGCCAACATTGCCTGAGAGTTCTCAGTGGCACATAACTTTTCCCAACACTTTAACCATATGTGTTTAAATGTCCCAAGCTGGGCCAGAGCTGCCTTAGGCTGAATTGTTTTGGAAAGTATGAGCACCAATAGTTTAG
The DNA here is from genome assembly GCA_030014935.1 of Caiman crocodilus. Lineage (NCBI taxonomy): Eukaryota > Metazoa > Chordata > Crocodylia > Alligatoridae > Caiman > Caiman crocodilus. The sequence goes on along the minus strand of JAGPOW010001166.1, from coordinate 522,770 downwards.
CTGTTTTTGAGAACAGGGTCAGGGAGAGAGGTTTTTTGCCCTTTGATTTGGTTAATAGCTGGTTTTCTGGGAAGCCCTTATAGCCTTGGCTTTGGAGCAAGGGCTGGACACATGGTAGGAGAGGTCAGGACTGTGTCATTCACTGTCCTACTGAAAATCTGTCCTGGGTTTTTTATAATCCTCTGAAAATTGCTGTTTGCATCTACTCAGTGGCACTTGACACTGAAGTTCTCTGAAGGTTCTGGCTGCTCTGAGCATATTCCAATCTCACACCTCTCCTACAGGGACCCAAATGAGCACCTTCCAAACCTACACCTCTGCTACAATGACCCAACTACATATATGCCATCACCACTGCGTATGCTCCACCTAAGGGATGCAAGGGCTGAGCAGGATTTTCCTTGGAAAGGCAGGAGGGCAGACAAGGGTACCAGGGAGCGCTTGCATCTGGAGCCATATCGTAAATGGGTCTATAACCATTAGACATGTTACCCTCCAGATCTGGAAGTGAACCCTGGAGTCCTGTGTTCCAGCTATCAGCCAGCAGGAGCAAGCCCAATGGTTCAGCATGCATCTCCACTGCCTTCCACTGGTGGTCCTGACTATAGGATAACAACCAACTATTGCTGCCAGTCACTGTATATGGGCAAGTGCATAGGCCTGTGCTGTGATTCATATAATGATATTTACAGGGCTTTTTTTACAGTTCTTAGGTTAAAAAAAAATCCCAGTGGGAATCACATCCCAGAATATGATGCTACAAGAGTACTAAGGCTGCAAAGTCAAGTATACCGAAGTCAAGAGAGAATGACAGGCTTCTTGCAGCTGCAGCTTTGCCCTCTGTGTGTCTCTGTAATGAAAGACACTCTTAGGATATAGGATCTGCTCTGCAGATTGCTCGGCCTTGGGTTGGGTGCAGGGTGGGATGTATTAGGACAGGGTGACAAAGATACAGTCCATGGGCCAGACCTGGCTTGCAGACCTGTTTTACATGTCCCATAGGACTCTTAGAGGGACTGGGAATTTGAGACAGGTGAGCAGCCCCATTGGGGACACGTGCTGGTAGCAGCAGGGGCAAGTGTTGACTCTTTTAACTCCCTGCTGCCACCAGTCTGGATTTACCCCTGGGGTGCTGGTCATGTTTTAAACCCCTGTATGGGGAGATATGAGCATTGTGCCAGGGGGCAGGCTGCCGACTATGCCCTCTGTTTATGTGGAAAGGCAAGGGGTGAAGGAAGCAGTGGGCAGGCAGCAGGCAACATTTTATTGTATCTATCTATCTATCTATCTATCTATCTATCTATCTATCTTATATATATATATATA